>CM074439.1:28011559-28374059 GCA_037101425.1 Elopichthys bambusa
ACCTCTGATTGGTGTTTGTGTTCACATAGGTCATCAGCTATGTCTGTGATTGGCTACAATGATTAACGCACATTTGAAAGCACACAGAAGTGTTTGAATTTAAAAGCGGGAGCCTATCAGCGTACCAGTCTGCTGATAGACGCCTGCTTTCAAATGCTACCGTGTGTATCTGTGTAGGCACTAGGTGAAGAGCTTCACTGATGACTATTTACAACATGTTTTTGAAGCATTAATCATTGTAGCCAATCACTGACATATCTGATGAGCCATGAACACAATGGCCAATCAGGTGTTTATGAATCCGCTTAACAGCATCACATTTTTAAAATTTCAGTACGGAATTTGTATCGCAGTCGGTCCTTTTGATAACACTAATACAATCTGTAGTATATGTATAATAATATGAAAAATCAGACTTTTAAAACAATGGCTTTAAATGTCATCTACACTTTTTTATAACAGTAAAAATGTGCTACATGTTAGGAATCATTATTATATGGTGTCAGGTCATGCAGGCTCCAAATCCATACCTGTAGTCTGGACCCATGCCGCTGTAGACCATGCCAATGTGTTTGGTTATGGGCTCTACTTTGTGAACACTTTGCTCATCATACAGTATAGATTTCTGCTTCTTTTCCGTAGCCAGAACAACACCGTTTGAAGCTGTGAAAGAGAAATGAGGATAAAATGAAAGTGAAAATTCAGTGAATGGACACATTTTAAAATGCTTTCTGTCAAAAAGGCAATTGATAATAAGCACATAATAAAACCATACAGTTTTATAAACAATGCAAATTTCAAGAAACACCTTTATTTATTTATTTTATTTTATTTTACCTTTTATTCCAACCGAAGGAGCACCAGCCGCTACAGCTGCCAGAGCATATTCAATCTGGACCAACTTTCCTGAAGGGCTGAAAACAAAAAAATAAGAGTATAAAAGGGTCCGCAAAAAGAGATACTATTCTGTACTTTTGGTAAAACAAAATGAGCAATGATAAAGATGAGGCTGTTTTACTAGGATAAACTTTTTTTCCTTTTCCTTTAATCAAAATTAAACTTTGCTAGGTTAAAATGTACAAACAAGTTGTGTTTTGTATTGTGACTTTACCCATTTACGGACTCAAAATATGCAAATGAGGCACAATTTATACTAAATGTTACACATGGGTGATATACTTTATTATGAATAAAAAACAATAAATGAGCATCGTAAACTGCAAGCTTCTCATGGTCATTAAAAAGTCATATACATGTATATACACAAACAGTCCAGTGATACACTGAAAGTGAAAGTAAAAGCAGCAAGTTCTATCACAAAGACAAAACTGAGCTCAGTCTGTCCTTTAAACACTCCTGAGAGTGTTGTATTTGTTGCTCTGGGAAGCATATATATTTAGTTCACACTAATTCAAGAATGTTGATGCACATGGATGAAAGAACCACTGCATCACAAACACAGTGACTCTGCATCAGCGCCGGGACCATGAATTAACGCCTTTGATTGACATAACGCTCTCCACAAACCTCGAGCTTTGCGATACGCTAAAACACACGCTCGTTTAATATGATGGATACATTGGATATGATAAAATCATCACGTTTATTACCTGAAAGTGGTGAGGGAGAAACTGTACCCTCTGTCTGCCATGGCTGACTGTTAGGGAAGTGACGCCACGCGCTTAATTGATCTGATTGGTTGACAGATGAATTAATGAATTGTGGGTATTGTGTGCAGCTTAAAGACACGTTTAAATTAATTTTGGACGTCAAATTTTGTTTTACCACGGACTAATTAAAACCATATATTAACTAAAATATATATTCGTTTTTTTGTTTGTTTGTTTCAACATTTTCCACCCTCAACCGCTCAGAACGAAGCAGACTTTTATTCCGTTGTACTACAAATCCTAGAATGCACGGGTGCAGAACAACGCGCAGGCGCAGTGGGTCTTTTTGAGCCGTGACCGTGAGGATGTTTGGTCTGTACATGTTGGGTTAAACTGAAATAAAAATACTGAACACAATGTCATTATCGGGTTTACTTCAGTTTGTCGGTCGTTCTCTGCAGCGTCTGGAACTTAGTTTATCACAAGCGGCGGGATTTGACCGCTTCGGTGAGTGCATTTACTGTAATGAACTTGTCATGTTTAACACTCTCTTCCATTCATATCACTCTACATACACTTAAATTACACTTAAGCTTAATTTAAGACCATTTTACAGTTTGTATTTAATTGATTTACTTGTGTGTTGTAATATTAAATATAGAGTTTGTTTTGAATGTCATTATCTCCGGTGTATCAAGGTCTCAAGGAAACGCATGGCACGTTTTTTTTTTTTTTTTTTTTTTAATGGAAGGGTACTACATAGGATGTCTATTTACATACGAAGTCTATTTAATCTAAACGATCACCTGAAGTCAAATTTTATCTCCCTTTATATGTAAAAAATAAATTGACCGAGATCAGGGTAAGGTATATTTGAAATGTTAGTGTGAGCACCTGTTAATAATAATTTTTTATCAATCACATAAACCATTTTTTCAGGTCCAGCTCTGGCAGTAAATGGTCCCGGGATTCTTCCTCAATCCCATCACAGCAGCAATGATGAAAACGCTCAGCCCAGTTTCTTGGACAGTATCTTTTGGATGGCCGCACCTAAAAAGAGACGAACCATTGAAGTAAATCGCTGCAGAAGACGAAACCCAAATAAACTGATAGAAGTCAAGGTAAGAACTCATTGATTCCCACTAGTGCATGGTACAAATGCTATCAATGTAAAACTGTGTTGTAGTAAACAAATGTCTGTTTAAATGAAGAGCAACTTATCCTATTTTTTCCATCTCTCCCAGTACAACATTGAGCCATGTCCAGAGTGTGGCAACATGAAACTGAAGCATACTCTGTGTGGATTCTGCTATGAAAAGGTCAGGAAGGAGACAGCAATGATACGGAAGCAAATCTCCATCATGGAAGGCGGTCCTTTTAACACTCCTGCTGTGGAGTCTGTTGTTTTGTATGAAAATGAAACGCCCTCTGATGCAGATAAAGACAAGAGAATAATAGAACGCAAGAGGAAACGTCCATATTGGTTTAACATGTAATTGCAGTGAAATAAAGACTTTTGATCACAATTTCAGATTCGTGAACTTTTTTTTTTATGTTCAGTTAATATTTTAATAGTTCAGTAATCAATTTTTATACCTTTGTTCAATTTATATTTGATAACAGTCCTTGGCTCAATCCATGAAAAATTTTAGTTGAAAGATGAGCGATGTCATTTTAATAGTACATAGCTAAAGAGGATATTGTCCATAATACTATAGAGAATGATACAAGATAAATAAATACAATAAATATAAACATTTTTGAAAAAAGGTAAAATGCTGTGTCAAGTCAGAGTTACCTAATTATAACAAGATTAATACTAACTGAAGTCATTCTCATACACTTATTTGGAAGGGATTAATGGTCAATTAAAAGTTAAAAAAAAATAATAATATTGGGACCCCAATGCTGGAAGCTGATAAATACAAAGTTCTGTCATGAAACTCTAGATGGCACAGGTTGATAGGTCCTTAAGTCAATCTGCTTGCAATCAGATCATCTCTATAGGGCACAGCTGATTGGTTCCTGCTGTGTGTCAGTAGCCAATGAGCTCGCTGCTCAACCTTCAAACACTTGGGCTGCGTTCAGCCCCGACAAAACTTTGCAAAACGTTTTTTAAACGGAAATGGTGGTGCGTTGAACACCCTGTTCTAATTACGCAAGAGTTGCAACTATGGCAGCTGAGAAGGCCATTCTTTGTGTTCTTTTTGAAGAATTTTCTGAGCCTGATGAAATCGGTATACATACGTGTTTAATACTGCAAAATACGCTCAATGTCACTGCCCTTACCATCCAGAATAAAAGAGAACATCCCAATCGAGTGAAGGGATTTGTGGAAACTGTGGTTCCTAATTATTGTGATCCAACATTTGTCTTGCATTTCAAGATGAAAAGACAAACATTTCAGATGAAGGATAATCCACTTACCTCCAAGACTGTGTTATGATCTATATGACCTTATTATTTTTATTAGAGTATTAGGCTTATTATTATTGATGATCACTATTGTTGTGCTATGATATTGTAATATTTACCATTATATAATCAGAGGAGAACAGAAAAGTTTATTAAAGTGTCACTCTAAAATACAACAGCAAAATATATAAATATGTATAGTACTTTTATGTTACATTCATACCCATTGTGCGAGCTGTCTCTTTAATATCGTGTAGTTTATATACATGTTGGTGCTGATTGGGCTGACATTTCTGACACACCCACCAAACAAAACAAAACGTATCTCAAACCTGTTGCACACCCTTTCCAGGAAACATTTCGTTCAACCCTGAAACCGTAGCAAAATGTTGCACACCGGTTTGAGCTTGAACGTGCCCCAGGTCAGCATTTGAAACCCTCCACCTTCCCCAGCTCCACCTGTATAGATCTGTTACGGGTAATTCATGTATGCTATATTGTACAGCAGCATGTCTTACTTGCTCACAGCAGCGTGTCGTATATGTATTGGCAGTAGCAAGTCCTGCACTTGCTCTGCAACAGCAGCAGCACCGCAGCAGATCTATTCTACCAAGACCAAACATATCAACAGTGTCATATCCATTACTATGCTAAACACTCCCAAGAGTTGTCATGACAGAAATGGCAATCAGAGTTTTGTGATGTACCATGTGTTATGTTATGTATTATTACCCTGTTTAATATCAAAACACCATTCTTATTTTAACTGACCATCATTTATTTACATAGTATACCATTGCACATTTCCACAAAAAACATTTGTACATGTCTAATGTACTAACAATGTTAATAACACAAAAATCGAAGTATTTTTTAAATAAATGTATTATTTAAATAAACTTTATTAGGCATAACACAGCTACAACTAAAATATCTCAGTTTAATTAAAAGTGGTTTGTAAGTTCACGCTTCAAACCCTTCTGCGCATCCCCTGCGCAAGTGCGAACATCTAGAATCTCAAATACGCGGCTCTCCGGACTATACCAACATGTCACTGTAGTTTAGGGGGTGTTCACAATCCAATGCAGTTGTATTTCTGTATTTTTTGTAAATAAAGATGGATCTATGAACATTTAATAATACGTATAAAAATATTCAGTTCGTTTAAATACTACTTATAATTGTATACGATGCGTTTAATATGTATATTTTAATAATAAACGTATTCAACTCCCCTATGAAATAATAAATGGATGTTGGATGTTTTTAATGGAATATTACATAATCGTTCAGGCTGTCGGGAAGCACTTTATGCAAAACGCTTTAGATTGTTCAAGGTAAGCAAAGAAAACATGTTCACAAGAATCTATAGTTAACTAAGTGTATTTCAGTGTCCTTGACGAAAAAAATGCATTTATCAGCTTTTGCAGTGTTGCAGCTTTAGCAGTGTTGTGTTGTGCAGGTCGTTAATGCCATGACTCTGTTATGTTTAATGTATGCTGCAAGTGTAGTGGTTTGTTTGATGTGTGTCAGATACACGAAACACACTGTGACAAACAGCACCTTACTTCACTTTCTGATCACAGTTTCTCCATGAACGACCTGAATGATCCTCCTAGATGGAACATTAGACCAGAGCCAGCTGGAGATGACGGGGGCAGATGGAATTATGCCCTGCTGGTGCCCATGATCGGGCTGGCAGCATTTCGTAAGGAGTCTTTGCATACTTTTCAAAGTCATACACCCTCACAAAGTTTTTATTTTTTTCACACAGTAACCTCTTTAGTGTTTCTCCTATATGTTGACTATTATGTTTTATCAGATTTTTAATTAGCAATTTAAAATCCACAGTCTTTCCATTTTTGGAAAACATACCAAACATTGATGACTTATCTTTCACATTCAAGTCAAGTCACCTTTATTTAAATAGCACTTTATACAATACAGATTGTTTCAAAGCAGTTTTACAGTGATCATGATCATCAATTATTAAATTATATAAAGCAGTTCTGCAGGAAACGGTGATGTCGTCCAGCTCAGTTCAGTTCTCATCTAATAATGTCATTCATTTTGAGTTAGTTATTTTAGTATTATTTATGTAGGCTACTACTATATTATTTAATTTATATTTTGAATGAGGTTTTATTTATTTATTTTCAATTATTTTAAAGTTTTAGTAAGTTTGTCATGTGTTTTTGTAATTTTTTGTAAGATTTCTATTTAGCTTTATTAATTTTAGTTTTAGCAATTTTTGTACCTCAACTTATTTTAATTAGGTGCCAAGGCAACATTTCTAATTTTTGAGTTTTTAGCTAATATTTATAAAATATAAATAACTCAAACATTAGAAATGTCTGTCTGTCGTTCTTAAGAAATTATATTTTATTGTTTATATTTTATAAAATATAAATGTATATTTTATATATATGAAAAATTTATATTTTATAAATACTAGCTAAACTCAAAAATTAGAAATTTTTGCTTTATTTTAATTCACAATTTAACTCTTAGTTTTAGTTAACAATAACAACACTGATGTATACTGATATATGTAATGTGTTGTTGATTTTAGATTTAGAGTGTTTTATGTGGTGTTTTATTTTAAGATATTTATCAAAATGATAGTCCACCCAAATATTTTTATTCTGTCATCATTTACTCACCCTCAAGTTGTTCCAAACTTGTCTTTCTTCTACTAAACACAAAAGAAGATATTTTGATGAATGTCGGTAACCATACAGTTGATGAGCCACATTGATTTCCATAGTATGGGGAAAAAAAATACTATGGAAGTCAGTGGGGCCCATCAGCTGTTGGTTTCATTTTTGGGTGAACTATCCTTTTAAATTGATTTGGTTACTTTTACAAAAGAGATTTTTAAATAAAAATCTCTGTGGGTGTATTTTCACCTAGGTTGGATATGGACTCGAGAATCACAGAGCCAAATCCAAGATATGAAGAACAAGTACGACAGCGACATGGCAGTCATTACCAGAGACCTGGAGCTGAAGTACAGGGAGACACTGACGGAAAACCGGCGGACAGCAGCACACCTGGAGGTAGAGCTTGAGAAGGAACGCCAGCGTGTGCAGGGCTACAGGAAAGCCCTGATCTCTCAGAGTCAACAGCTCATGGAGGAACGCAAGCACCTTCAGCAGGAACGGCGGCATCTGGAGGAGGAGAAGAACCACCTGCTGCAGTCTGGAGTGGCCGGGGTGGCGCTGCGGAAAGCCCTGCAGCAAGAGGAGGAGTGGCAGCGCAGGGCTCAGGCTCTACTACAGGAACTGGAGGTGCAGCTTGTGGAGAGGCAGGAAGCTTTCTGCAGCATCCTCTTACCACGGGAACATCGTCTGGAGATGGAGAAGAACCTGCTGCTGAAGGTGGCTAAAAACCCGGTGGGTGCCGAGCTGAACCTAGAGGACGATCTCAGGGACATTTTTAAGAATGACAGACACTGTGCAGATTTACTGAACATGGATAAGCGCAAGAATGGGAATTTGATGTGGCTTTATCTCAGGTACTGGCAGCTGCAGGTCACCTTGCAGAAACACAAGAGGGCAGAGGAGACGCTCAAAGGAGCTTCGCCATACTCCAGCAGACCTTGATGCACATTTTGTTTCCTCTAAATGTTTTCCTTTGCTTATCAGAGTTATCGTTTATCAGCTATTCATGCCAAACTTTTTCAGGAAACCCGTTGAGCCTTGACTCCCTGACAGTCATACCAAACATGAATTGTTTTTGTTTTCTTTGCTCTATTTTTCTCTTCTTTCACCTTTTTTGATCAAGTAGAATGCAGAAGAATAAAATGGTTTCATATTTGTTGCACTGCTGATGAACTTCAGAGGATTTATTAATTCTCAGTCTAAAGATGGTTCATAACTAATATGTACCACAAAAATAAAAATGCTGTTACTGACATGTGTAATAAATGTTTTCTGAAAAGTTTGATCGACACGTATTTTATAAATGCATATGAATGAAATGCACAGTGAAGAAAGTATTTACTTATTGCATTTATTTCCAAAACTACTGTTTTGAATAGATGTTGATTGTCCATCAGCGATGTCTGTTCTGCAGTTAATTATAAACCTGCTAAAAAAAAAAAAAAAAAAAGCAACAGCTCATTTATAATCAGACATTTTATTAAGGATGAAGATCACTAATGTTTTTCCAGTTTATCCTTTTTTGCAAAACTATTTAGCATATTAACAATTAAACTTTGATGCTTAAGAAATGCTTAAAGGGATAGTTCACCTAAAAATGAAAATATCCCATGTTTGCTCACCCTCAAGCTATCCTAGATGTATATGACTATCTTCTTTCAGACGAACACAATCAGAGATATATTTAAAAATATCCTGGCTCTCCCAAACTTTATAATGGTAGTGAAATATGATCCATACGGCTCCAGGGGATTAATAAATGCCTTCCGAAGTGAGGCAGGTTTTTGTAAGAAAAATATACATATTTAAAACTTTATAAACTAAAATAACTAGCTTCCACCAGACTACCGAACGCATACTGCGCAAGTTGACTTGCGCCAAATGAGTAAAGGTGCGTTCACGCCACCTCGTATTTCCTGTAGATACGAGATTCTAGCTTGTAAAAAGCGTTCACGTCCTCATAGAGCTCGTAATTACAGCTTGTAAGCTGGGAGTTTTCTGAAAGCTCCCACATGTACCATGTGGCTGCTATACCACCTGACAGCTGTAGATTAATTTAGGCGTTGATAGTGGTGCCATAGAAATGCATAATTCCCAGTCCTAGGACGTGAACAGCTCCGAATATAACGTCACGTTATCATCTCATGATTCCGGTAAATATGAGGTGGCGTGAACGCAGCATAACCACCTGAAGCGATGTATAACGTAGGATATAGGTGTAGCGTAAACTTAGACGCCTCTCGCGGTTTAAAACAAAAATGGCTGGGCAACAAACTCAAGCTCCTCTTCTCTTATATCAAAATCCTCTAACATTTCTCTTTAAATTTGTGACAGGTGTTTTGTTTTGCTTTATCCTCTGCGCTTCCGCATTCATCATTGCGTCATGCGTCGGGTCACTCTTCTGTCGCAAATCGTTGCGTACAGCAGTCTGCTGGAAGCTAGTTATTATACGTTATAAAGACACGCCCCCCGTTGACTACTATTATAAAGCTTGATAAAAACCAGGATATTTTTTAAATATAACTCCGATTTTGTTCGTCAGAAAGAATATAGTCATACTATATACACCTAGGATGTCTTGAGGGTGAGTAAATCATGGGATAATTTTCATTTTTGGGTGAACTATCCCTTTAAGATTTAGATGCTTAAGAAATACATTGCATTACATATCACACAAGTGGCATTTATTGTAAATAAATAAACCCTTAAGGCAAATCATTTCACAATAAAAAAAGATTCAAATGATAAAACGGATATGATTCAATGCCTTAATGCTCATACATTTTGTTTAAAAATTATTTTTTGTGGCCTTTGTTTCTTCCTTCCTTAAGGTTTCTCGAGTAGATAATAATACTGAGCATATGGGCTTTGAAGGCTTTGGAGTTTGGGTGTGATTGAGGTCACCCACCATACTTGTCATCGTATCCATGACCATGATGGCAGAAAGCTTTCATCAGCTCATCACTCTCGTCGCTGGAAGTGGAGCGCATCTCGTGGTGGAGAGATGAGGCTGGACGCTCTGAAGTCTGGACTCCTGGGTTGGATTACCATTGGTTTATGTTCGGTAATGGACGAGACCTCTCTCTTCTGAAGGCAAACTCCATTTAAACTAGTCTCAGTGTCCATGGCAGATTTTATTCTAGAAGGCGAGGGCCCGCGGGTCACATCCGGCTGTGTGGCGTCTCTGGGCACAAATATTGGTATTGGGAGAATGTTTCTGTAAGGTAAACGATATTCCTGCATTGGCTCCCCCTCTCTCCCCATGCGAATCATCTGGTTTGGAAATCGTCGCACCTTGAAATGAACCACCTGCTTACTTTCGTAGCTCTCTTTTCTCACTAAGTCCTTCTCAACAAGTGTCATCCTGTGAAATAGAACTTGTGAAAGTTAATAAGTAGTAAGTAAAGTCTGTTGTAGAATCTAAACTCTTTGAACAATGACCAACATTTTTTCACAAACATACAATCACGCTTTACAGTCATACAAAGGTTCTCAGAAGAAACAAAAAGAAATTCACTACTGTTCAAAAGGTTGGGGTTACTACGATTAATTAATTTTATTCAGCTAGGATGCATACAATTGATCAAAAGTGACAGTAAAGACATTAATGTTACAAAGAATCTCCATTTCAGATAAACGCTGTTTTTTAAAACTTTCCATACATCAAAGAATCTTGAAAAATGTATCACGGTTTCTGTAAAAATATTAAGCAGCACAATTGTTTTCAGCATTGATAATAATAAGAAATGTTTCTTGAGCAGCAAATCAGCATATTAGAATGATTTCTGAAGGATCATGTGACAATGAAGACTGGAGTAATAATGCTAAAAATTCAGCTTTGCCATCATAAAATACATTTTAAAATATATTCAAATAGAAAATATACTTTACTATATTTTGATCAAATAAATGCAGCCTTTGTGAAATTCTTTCAAAAATATATTTTTAAAAGATCACTACTGAACAGTAGTGTATAGTTATTTTACAATAAATCAATTCAAGAGTTCAAAATAAGAGGTTATAGTTTTGTTTATTAATTATTTTACCAGAGGTAAAGTGAGTGTAGTAAAGAAAGTTTACCCAAAAATGAAAATTCTGTCATGATTCACCCTCAAATGTTTTCAAAAAAACCAACAAACCTTAAGAAGCACCAGAAAGTCCATACAATCCATACAACATGTGCTATGTCTTTTGAAGCTATACAATAACATTCTGTGAGGAACAGATAAGAAATTAACTGTCATGCCAAAATGCAAGCTATGAGAGATGCAGCAAAGGGAATTATTCAATGGATAACAGCTAAATTTTGATCCATTTCTCACAGAAAACTTTGAATGCATGACTGATAGACTCTTTATGATGACTTTTGTCCTAGCTTGACAGTCCTGATTACTATTAACTGCTGATAAGGGGTTGGGAAAACATAAGAGTAAGTAGATATATACATATTTTTAATTTTTGGGTGAAGCATTCCTTAAACACACACCAAAAATCTACAAGTACAACACAGAGTCAGAGACAGAAACACATACTTATATTCCGGTCTCGTCTCCATTAGTAGGTCTAACCAGGTGGCCTCATACGATTCTCTGGCAATCTCATCAGTCTCCTGGAAATCACTGTAGGAGTTCAGCAGATATGACCTGGGCTTACTGCTCAGGCAATGCATCTCCTACAGTGAGCGGTCAAAACAAATACAAGACAAATGAAAGCTGGATAAGAAAGTTATCAGTCAGATCTTCTGATAATGGCTGCTGCTTCCCTCCTGAGTGTATCTGTGTCTTATAAATAGGGTTTGTTACTATTTTTATACCCTGCCATCATGCCTACAGGAGTCTTCTCAGATTGGTGTAGTTTGACGAGGTGGGAAAATGACTAATCCTACGACCCTTTAACTGATATGTAAGACTCACATCTCCACCAGGAGGTCAACAGTGCCAAATGACCCATCTCAGCTCAGATTTCCTGTTGTATGTGCATCAAATCATTATGGTTATTGCTGATAGCAACAAAACTAGATGTTAGCTCCCATGGTACCATGCACCAAAAACAAGGTAATGCATGTTGGTGCCAAAGTTGCTTTTTAAAAGTTAAATGCAGTATGCAAAATAGAGAATATGTGGTATATAGTGTACAGGTAGAAGCAAAGTAACCTTTAAAAATCAAAACAAAGCATCCCTGATATTCTGAAAAAGTAAAAATAGAACAAGGTGCAGACATTTCTGACACTCATCTCATGTCAGAGGGTCCTTGTTGTCTGCCTCGGTTGTCAGCACCTGTGCCAAAGCCGCACGGCATTATTATCTCACACTGTGGCATTCAGAGCAACATGTCATCCGCACACCAGTCTGCTAGATTCTTGTATCGTAGGTGAGATGCAGCAGTGTGAACAATCCTTTCTCGAGTTACTGATGAAAGAGGCCTCTCTTTAGACTTGAGGATTCCTGCGGGACAGTGTTCAATTTGGCTTCAACATGCATCAACCTGTTATATAGGTGTTTAAAACCTTACTGATAACAACCCACAGTGTGAGCTGTAGGCCTCTCAAGGTCTCTGTCTAACTATTAGAGAACCAGGTGTTCGGCAAAGCTGAAAACTAGACTAATCAGAGAAGATCAGAATCAGGCAGATCTGTCTTTGTGAAGGATGCCAAGCCACGTTCAAGGTTATCCTGGAAGAAAACTTGCCTCCTTCTGCTCTGACAATGCTCCCCAACTCGAAGGATTGTTTTTTCCCGCAGGACAATGCTCTAATCCACACAGCCAGGCCAATCAAGGTGTGGATGGAGGACCACTAGATCAAGACCCTGTCATGGCCAGCCCAATCTCCAGACCTGAACCCTACTGAAAACATCTGGAATGTGATCAAGAGGAAGATGGAAGGTCACAAGCCATCAAAAGCCAAGCTGCTTGAATTTGTATGCCAGGAGTGACATGGTAGACTGGTAGAGAGCATGCCAAGATGCCAGAGGTGTAAAGAGCACCTGAAAACCACACTTGAGTAAAAGTACAGATATCTTACAATAAAAATGACTCCATTACAAGTCACCATTTCCAATACAACTTGAGTAAAAGTCAAACCCACGGTTTCACAGACAAGGCTTAAGCCTAGTCCCAGACTAAAATGCATGTTTGAGCTGTTTTAACTGAAAGCAACTTGCACTGATGTATCTTAAAATATGTTAGTACCATTGTTTTGTCTCAAGATGGACACCAGTAATGTGTCTACTTAATGTAACTACTTAAATGTCCTAACTGAACTAAGGCCTAATCCTGGCTTAATCTAAGCCCTGTCCGTGAAACCAGGCCTTAGAGTTTTTGATTTTAATAGTACTTAAGTATTTTACTCGTACTGTATGTAGGCTCAGAGATGCACTAGTCCTCAACACCTAAGAGTGATGCCAGTGAAAACAAGAAACAGTTGATTTGTGAGGGAAAAATAAAACTGAACACCTCAAAATATGCAATAAATCAAGGTCGCATTCATGTAAAGTAGACTTGTTGACAAGTTTGAGTGAGTAAGGCCAGAACACACATGATGCAGTACCTTCAATGCCCTGTAGATGGCAATATTCCTTATTCTGTAGCAGAAATAAACTGCTGCGGAAAAAGTTGTGGAAAATGCTGTCTTCAGAGGATACATTTCATGGTAGCAAGGCACGTCCGAATCCAATGTTAGCTTCACTTCCTGTCTCCTGAGATACCTTCATCTGATCGATTCTTGAAGACAGCATAGATGTATCCTTCGCTGCCTTTGATATCCCACAATCCCGTGCTTTCCATTCTGTGACAGTAAAGGTCATAAAGGTGAAAAAAATAAAGGTGGCGTCCGAAAGTTGCGTTTGCTGGGCAGTTTTTGTTTAAATGTACATTTTTGACCAACATTTTCCACTTTTGATGTAATTTCTAGTGAGAAATTACTACTGTAGTAATTAAATATTTGTTTAGTTCTCACCAAAGCTTGTGCTATTTTGCGGTAGATCATTAAACTCTTACACTGCCTCAGAAGTCTGTCCGGAATCAGTTTCGTGAGGTGCCTTCATGCACAAATGCTGCCTTACAAGTCATTGCCTGACAAGGCAACAAGTCAGCTGCCTAAGTTTTCAGATGCAGCCAATGTAACAAGTAATTGCATTACTCATCACAAATGTATTGGAGTAAAGAATACATGTACTAATTAAAAAATGTAGTCAAGTAGAGAATAAAAGTTGATAATATCTTTAATACTATAATACAGGAAGACAGGGTGGGATATATCAAGAAGTCCCTCCCCTTTCACCTAGACCACAGCTTGGCCAGAGTCGTTGAGCTTGTAAAATCCAATTTTCCTCATAATCTCTAACCGTTTCTCCTGCGCATTGCTTAAAAATATAGCATTGTTTGTAGAATTCAAATGTGTCAGAACGTTTTGTGGTCTGTGCCGACTCGTGTATATGATCCGCTCTCTGTGCTCTCGTGTCTCTGGACCAGAGCAGACTGTGCTCGCTCTGTGGCGGTTCACGTGGCACTGTCGTGAAAACGGACTTTATTCGCATCAATGGAAATCATATTTACACTGTCTGAATCGTTCCCTGTCCTCTATATAGTACATTATGTGCCATTCACCATACAGAAACTAGTAAATGTGTGAACAAATGACCGATTTCAACCGCAGCTTCAGGATCTGTTTATAGTGTGGGAAGGGGCGGGGTTTCAGATTCTGCAGAGCATTTGATTGGACAAGATTTGATGAGAAGCTGAAGTCCGCTGTGATGTCATGAAAATCCGTGATCCATTTTAGCATAAGTAAGAGACTGTAAGTTTAATGCTTATATCTCCTAAATGCGATTTTTGTCATTGTTTTGGAACACACCAGCTTATTCATAACCTTAAGGCTAACATATTCATACTAACTTAAATTTTGATTTCAGGGGGACTTTAAGTACAGTAACTAATTACATTTACTCAAATATATATATATATAATCACTGCAAAGCATGAAAGCTGTGATTGGAAACCAGGGTTATTCCACCAAATATTGATTTCTGAACTCTTCTGAAGCTAAAACACTAGTATTGTGTTGTTTAAAATTTTTAACTTATTTTACTTGATTTAAACTTGTTTTCTTTGCATTATTCGAGGTCTAAAAACATGGCATCTTTTTTTGACCAGTTATTTTCTGTAAAAAATATGCTCTAAATGACAATATTTTTATTTGAAATTTAGAGGAAATGTAGTCAGTATTTTATAGAATAAAACAAAAATGTTCATTTTACTCAAACACATACATATAAATAGTAAATCCAGAGAAACTGCTAGTTTTGCAGAGCTGTATAACAAGTGTTCAGGTGGTTTAGCTGCTGACATACCACAGCCCACAGGACAAAGAAGAGAGTTTAAATTAAATGTATTCTCTATTCAATGAAATGACTGATATAATAATTACTAAATAATTACTAAAGCACCACATCCAGCATTAAGACCACATTTCAGCTGGTTCCTCCCTGAACTTGACAGAGGTATTAGGCAATTACATGCAGGACTGCAATGATGCCAACATCCTTTTAAAGCCTGGATCGGAATGTTGACAGTTTGCCGAGAAATCCCAGCAATGCATTGAACGCAAGGTGCAGCATCAGGTTTCTGTGGCCTGAGCCAAGCCAAAGCACTCGCCTGCCCTGAACGCTTGCTGCAGCGACAGCCAGTTCCCTCTGTAATGAGACCCTGTGGCAAATGCAGCTGCAATACCTGCACGGCATGATAGATGAGAAATGCCTCTCGAACACAAAGACACTCACACAGGTCATAGGCTTTTATAAACACTGCATTGAGCATATAAATGTTTTTCTCTCGAAAAAGGGCACATAAGATCATAGTCATGATAGCTCATAATTTTGAGACCCCATTTTATTTAAAAAAAAATTGAGGGTAAGTGTTGGTTGTAATGGAACATAATGGATATATGAATGCCAAGCCCATGACCCACGATCCAGTGAAAACTACATTATGTAACCTATGTCATGTGTGAGCATTTTTCTTGTTATTAGTCATCTATCTGCTTCACTGAAAGCATACAAGGAGGAAACGCCTGAAAACAGCTTTCTTATGTCAGAGTTTGAACATGTTGAGCTTGTAATATTTAGGTAACTTGACACCAGAACAGTTTGTCCCCTGGGTAGTCATTTGATTTTGACACTAGAGGATGCTGCTGCACACAGTTGTTTATTATGACAGTAAAAGGAATCTATTACATCATACATTATATTAACTGATAGATAAAACTATTTAAAGTTTAATTTTGGGTTATTTATTAAAGATAAAAGAAAAATAATAGCAATATATAAGGTGTATATACACAGAGTCTGCCAAAAGAACTCAGTAAAAGCACATGCAAAAGACAAAATAAAAGCAGTGAATGTGTAAGACTCTCCCATTGACATCACAGATATATTTGGGTTCTATTGCAAATTTGTGAATGGGAACATGGGGAGGGCCAACATCAACCAGCTTGACACCTAACTAACCACACAAGTGCCATAAGACCCTACACAACAATAAAAGACAGCAAAACATGATACCAAAACTGCAAAGATGCATTCTACATGAATCTATGCCCAGACTTCTTGTTGTTAAGATGATTTGAAGTGAATCATTACATCCCTGTTATGTTCCAAATTCAGTTTGATAAGAGTAAAAAAGATGAGAGAAATGAAACCCCAGCAGCTATACTGTCAGACAATATTTTATCATTTATACACAATATGTTTTATTGTTACTACACTCTAAAAAATGCTGAGATAAAAACAACCCAAATTGGGTTGAAAACAGACAAACCCAGTGATTGGGGTGTTTTAACCCAGCGGTTGGGTTAAATGTTTTATTTAACCCAACTATTGTTTAAAAATTACTATATGGCTAGCTTAAAATAAACTCAAAATAGGTTGGAAATTAATAGTCAGACACATAAGTACTAGAGGCAACAATAATAATCAAAAGGTGAACATTTATTAATAAGCAATATAATAAATGTTTATTGTTTAATTATTATTCATTAAACATATTAATACATTTTAATTTCCAACATACTTTGGTTTCATTTTAAGCAAGAAATACAGTCATTTTTAAACAATAGTTGAGTTAAATAAAAATAAAACTACCCAGCAAGTTGGGCAAACATTTAACCCAACCGCTGGGTTGTCCATTTTCAACCCAACTTTTTTTTTTTAGAGTGTTGCTACAATTTGCTACAATTCTATATATATTTATTATTAATAATTGCATCAAATTATTAAATATATAATAATATTTATAAATAAATTGCAGTTGTAATCAAAGTATAAATTAAAATAAAATATTTATTTTACTTTTTATAGTCCAAGCTCAATTTAGGAATAGTCTCCAAGGCTCATCTGTGATTGAAAGAGTTAACGTTTTTCAGTGGGAGGAGAAAACAGGAAGTGGCCAAACCCTTAACACGTCCGACAACTTAACACAAATACACACGCACCCTTTTTGGAACATGACATCTCTTCGTGATCGAGGTGAATGAGCGGGGATGTAAACCAGTCCGACTGACTAATTGTTCATCTTCAGCATTTTCATTATCAGATGCGCGTGTGATAATCACTGCTGCGGATCCGCAGCACACAGACTCCAGACATGAGTACAGCGAACAGTGAGGTGAGTTTATTACCGCCTCTCAAAACCTATTGTTCCACACCTACTGTAGATTTTATGTCATCATAGTCGCGTTCCAATATTGGGGTGCCTGTTATGCCCAACATGGAGTCTACGTAGGCAGCACACTAGGCTTTGAGGCACTACCTGGTCTGGTCTGTATATGCAAGTTTTGAGCTGGTTTGTCTTGCAGTGTGTTTGCGTGAAAATTAAGAATGTTACACTTGTCGTTTTGACAGTATGCGCACTAGAGTTCCAATAACTCATGAATTTACTGTCATAATAGTTGTTTTTATTATTAACGTGGAAGCAACTGTGCTGACGTCACAACAGACAAGGTACTGTATGGAATGGAATACCGTTTACTGCATACTGCGCAGTATATTTATTCTTTCTTAAAAACTGTACAGAAACAGTACACACAGTATGCTACAATAAAGTTTTTATCACGATAAAGAGAAAGTAGTTTGCTACAGTCAGATATTGTAATAAAGTTTGCATAATACTTTCACTTTTGGTAATCCGACTAAATGTGTCAAGGAAGAGATGTTTTTTTGGCTGTTCACAGTTGATATTATGGCTTGTCGCATCATATTGCATGCATTGTGGGATGTCTAACATACCCCACCTCCGAATATGTCTACTTCTCTACTACATATTAGTCAAGAAAAAAAAAAAGCACCTCACGAAACTGATTTTGGACAGACTTCTGAGGCAGCGTAATGCTTTAATGATCTACAACAAAATAAAGAGAGCTTTGGTGATAACTAAGTGAATAATTCAATAGTAATTTCACACTAGAAATGACATCACAACCAACCACAACTTTCAGATGCCATTTTTTAGCTTAAAGGATTAGTTCACTTGTGAATGAAAGTGTTCTGATAATTTACTCACCCCCATGTCATGCAGGATGTTTATGTCTTTCTTTCTTCAGTCGAAAAGAAATTAAGGTTTTTGAGGAAAACATCCCAGGATTTTTCTCCATATAGTGGACTTTGAAGGTCCAAACTTCAGTTTCAGTGCAGCTTCAAAGGGTTTTTGTGGTTAAAAAGTATATAAATTAAAAAAAAAAAAAAAAAAGACTGGTCGTTTCGCTAGATAAGACCCTTATTCCTCGCCTAGGATCGCGTAGAGCCCTTTGAAGCTGCACTGAAACTGAAATTTGGACCTTCAACCCGTTGGTAACTGTTCAATTCCACTATATGGAGAAAAATCCTGGAATGTTTTCCTCAAAAACCTTAATTTCTTTTCGACTAAAGAAAGAAAGACATGAACATCTTGGAAGACTTGGGGGTGAGTAAACTATAAGGAAATTTTCATTCAGAAGTGAACTAATCCTTTAACTGTCACAGAATGAAACTCACGCACAGGATTGTGGGAAATCAAAGGCAGCAAAGGATGCATCTATGCTACCTTAAATTCAATCAGATGAAGGTATCTCAGGAGACAAGAAGCAAAGCTAACATTGGATTCGGACATGACTTGATGCCTTCCTACCTATCATTGAATTCTGGTTGTAAAAATACTATTTTATGGCTACAGAAAATGTGCATATTATATATACAACATGGCCAACATTTCTAGTTTATTGCTGGAATGTTTGGCATGAGTGTTTCAGTGCTTACAGACTTACATGCATTATTCTGGTCAAAAGACTGTGGACTAAGAGAATTTAAATCACCTGTTCTGTATTACTTTGACCAATCAGTAAAGTCTAACAAGAGGATAAACAACAAAATAAGCATTGAATAGTTATTTACTGAAATAACCAGAGCTGAAATATTTTCTGTTCCTTATTTGGCAAGATTTTACTTCATCATGATTTTAATCATTGATGGGAACAGCCATGTGATTCACTTCCCTGTGCTCAAAAACCAAAGTATATGTAGATAATGTTCAGTTTACTGTATTAGTCATGCCAGGGATTTATTCGGTGACCCACTTTATGAGGTGTGACCAAGTGTGTTTTTGGGCTGATCAATAGTGATCCAGGACATTGCCATAATCATATTCCTGCCAAACATTTATTCAAAACATTTCCTAATAATTCCTAATAATTTGTGTTCTGTCACAAGGGGTGAAAGTCTAAACAGTGAAAAACAAGGCAAACTCACTGGTGAAAAGAAAATGACATGGCAGAAAAAAAGTACTGCAAGTGTCAGTGGACGTCGCACGTGTCCCGCCAATCAATACTGACTGCAGAGACAGTGGACATTTAGGGCAGTGATGTTATCCACATTGATTGTGACAAAGGAAACATAAATGCGTTGTGGATGAACGTCACCATTATTTCCACCTCACTCTTTCCTACTGTTCTCTATTTTTCTGACCTGTCTAGGCAGGCGGGGCCCTTTAATCTAGCTTTATCCTGGATTATGTTGTTATGACTTTTTCCCGTTTGGGATTTGGTCGCCATGCGGGATGGGAATTTGACTGGAAGAATCTATAAAGCAGTGAGTTCATTCTGGGTAGAATCTAGATCTTCCTGGTTCTTCCAGACCATCTTGTTTGGCGTCACATTAACAGGGCAGGTCGAGCAGGTTTTGAGTTGGTGTACACAACACAAATGAGATTAGGCAGTCGGCTAATAACAGAGCCTTTGACTAACAGTGAGTTTTTACAGTGTTTAAATGCTTCTGTAATGTTTGCGTGTTCTCTACTGCAAATTGAGTTCAGATTGATGATTTTACATTTTCTTTCCAATGTTGCTCAATTGCAGTTCGTATTCTGCTTGCAGCGGAAACCGTTCTGACGTTAGAACTCAGAAAACGTTGCAATCTATCTGCCTCAGCTGTGTTTGTTCCTCTCTTGTATCATTTAGAAACATGGAGGACGTCACTTCACCGTTTCTGAAGTTTAAGGGCTAAACAACAACAGGAGGCAGGCATGGAGGCAGAAAGAGCCACGATCCACTGCAAACTCTGCCTGACCGACTGCCCTAAACTGGAGACCAGCACACTGCAGTCCTGTAACTGTGTGTTCTGTGTGCAGGTAAGAGCATTTCTGATTATATCTGTCTTTATCTTAAAAACTGCAGTGAACTGTCATGTAACAGAATAGGTAGTTGCTATTACATACATAAAATTTTGGCAACAGATTACATGCAATATTATTAATTAAATTCAACAAATAGAATTGGGTTAGAATTAATCAAATGAATTCCTTAAATGTCAACCATTTAAAACAAGTAAAATTTAAACAAAAATAACTGAATAACAGACAGACGTCAAAGATGAATTAAGAACTCTTTATTTTTTTATTGCCAACACTGAAGACACCTGATGATAGCAAGCAGAATTACTGAAGGAAAGACAAACGCATGAATTAACAGATGTTTAGATGTTGATGTTGATTTTATTGAAAATGTTTGGTCACCTTTATGGTGATTGGTGTTTCATTTAGTTGGGCAGTTTTACTCTTTGCTTTTTATGTCAGTTTGTGGTTTTTGTAATGGTGTTACAAATGGCTAATTTTACACATTTTAAATGGTTGACTTTTAAGGAATTAATTTGATTAATTCGAACTCAATTCTTACATGTTGAATTTAATTAATAATATTGCTTGTAATCTGTTGCCGCAATTTTATTGAGTAGATAGAGCGTATTACTTTTTACAGTGTATTAGCTCTATAAGGAAATCATGTTTACATACATCTCGCCGTAAGCAGGAGTATATCTCTAGCTATGGTCTTGGTTATTAGCACAAGGTAGTCGCGAAGGCCAGAAATATATATGGTTAACAAAAGCACAATTGTGTTCAGTCTCTCAGAGTGGGGGATGTTTTCTTTCACATGCCGGTTAAGATTAGCCAAGACCAGCCTATTCCTCTGAACATGTTTTGTTCCTTTGAAACAAATCTTGTGGGTCAGACTTACAAATCCTTTGACTTTTTGTGGTTTAAAGCTAAAATGTGGGTTTTTTTCAATGTTTAAATATTTTCTCCTAACTTCCATTCAATGATTGATTGAAGTACAAATACTGCTAATACTCTATCCAAATATTGTTTCATCCTGAACATTGATAATTCTGACCAGGTGTATTATAGTTAACTAAAACCTTATAAAAAAAAAGTTGAAATAAAATAAAGTAAAATAAAAACCTTAATCTTATTTCATTTCTCATTTAACTTCATGTACTAAAATAATGAAACTGAAATAATTAACAAAGAAAACTATATAGACTATATAATTAGAAAAACATTTTAAACACAAAAGCTAATAAAATGACAAAAATCCACTAGAAAATTGCGAAAACTAACTTAAAAAAAAAAAAAATGTAAAACTCTTTCAAAAGATGAATAAAAACTATAATTGTTTTTATTAGTATATATTAGTTTATTATAGTATAATAGTAATTGCATTGAGATGTGTGATTATAGGGTGATTGGTTGTTTGGTGCAAAATGTAAACATTTAGTTGGTGTTTAAAATGAATATATATTTTGTTATCTTGCTATGAATATATAATGATATATATAAAAATATTCAATATATACTGGAACTATTTAGAGTTGTATAAGGGAGTGGGAAAAATAACTAGCTTTTGCTTTATCCCACTCCTTTTCGGACATATGCAATTATTCTTTATAACACATTATAGATATTGTTTTTTTTTTCTGTATGTTGTAACACACTTATTGTATTTTCATATTTTATTTTACGTTTATTTTTTGTTCGAAATAAAAATAAATGAAGTAAAATAAAATAAAGTTAGTATCTTAACCAAAAGATACTGTTATGGTCCCAGAAAACACTGATCCTGGCACAGACAAAATTGCTAAAATGTTGTGATTTTGAAACAAGACTATCTGTCCAACCAATGGATGACAGAGGGAGTGTTTGAAAAAACCTGTGTGTATAATATTTTTGGTAACACTTTATTTTAAGGTTACACAGTTACACGTTACTACATGTACTTACTACAGTAATAACAGTAAAGTATGCATAATTACAAGTAACTAACCCTAAACCAAACCCTAACCCTAACTGTAACTCTATAGTAAGTACATGTAGTTAATTAATATTACTTAGTACTTATTTGAGTAAGTACAATGTAACTACGTTACCTTAAAATAAACCTATTTTTTAAATTAAAATGTGTTCAATTATATTTGGTGACACTTAATGAACTGTTAGCAACCATGTCTTTGCAGTGTTTAAGGCAGTATGTCCAGCTGGCTATTCGGGGTGGCGCAGGTAGTGCCATCACCTGCCCTGATCCGGCCTGCAAGAACACCGGAACTCTGCTGGACTCTGAGGTACTTCTGTCTGTCTCGCTCTCTGTCCTCCTTTCTCAGTCAACAACAGTTTCCAGTTCCATAGATCATGCTACTAATATTGACTGCGCAAACACTGTTGTTTACACTGACAACAGAAATCCTTCCACTACCAAACATCTATTTTAATTAGTAGAGCTTATAGAAGCAAGCACTACAATAACTATTGTGCATACTTAAACTACCCCAAGTACTGAAGTTCAGTGTATAACTTGACATGACATTTTTTTGCTGCAGGTATGAATGATTTCTTAGCTCATATATTGAGAAGACATGTGCTATTACTATCTAATGGGCGATTAGAATAGATATTTTCTTTATGTGTTTGAAGATCTCTTATTATTTCTTTGATCAAAAATACAGTAAAACAGTAAAATTATGAAATATTATTATAATTTTGGTCAATTTAATGTATCCCTGTTGAATTAAGGTATTAATTTGTTTTACAAAAAGATCTTAATGACCCCAAACTTTTAAACAGTAGTGTAGATTAGACTTTGAAGTTGGCTCATTTTACCACCCCCTGCCAACCACCCAGAACACCCTCTCGCCTATTTTTAAGCAAAAAAAATTTTTTTTTTTCAAAAGTAAAACCACAAAAAAGTCTGATGAAATTTGCCTGGGCTTGTTTAGTCTGTTTTGCTTTCGGTAACCACAGCATTAGGCTCAAGAACACAATAGCTTTATTTATCATGAATGTTTTCCAACACTGTTTCCATAAATCCTAGTATTATTTTCCCCTCATGATCTTAACCAACCTGTTCTGTGAACTAATGCATCATAAATCAAAGTACAACGATTGAGCAGTGGTCTAAATATTACCGGTCATATTTAAACTGGAATATTATGATTTATAATGTTGATATATTCATATACATGCTAAACCACCTGCACCTTTCTTGAACCTCTTTTGAAACCCTGATTAAAGAGGTTGTTCCACATTATTAAGCAAGTCACAGTTCTCATGCAATATAGGGAAGGAAGAAAGATCTTTCTGAAGATGAAATGGTGCGATGTTGTGCAAAAGGCATGAAAACAACTAATATTGTGTGAAAACTGAATGAGATTATGGAATTATCATAAGATTTGTGAGTGATTTAGAGCACAGCAGAATTTGGTCAGATAAAGGCTCATTAAGTTCCTGTCAAACAAGTTAATTGGATGAAAAGGGCAGCTATAAAAAAGCCAGTGTTGAGCAGCAAACAGGTATTTGAAACTGCTGGTGTCTCTGGAGTCTTGAGAACCTCTCCATGCAGGCTGGCAGTTGTGCGTAAAGATGCATTTCAGCCACCACTAACCAAACCTCACAAAAAGAAACATTTACAGTGGGTGTAGAAATACATTTTTGCAGCATGGGATAGTGCATAGTGCATTGTATTTCAGAAGGCACTATCCTTCTTTTTATACAATAGCTGAAAATGGCCAGTTATGAACTCCACATATCTTGATGAAGTCATTTTGACACCCTCAGAGACCCTAAAGGGACCTTCCATCTCACTTCCCAATATTCCAGCCCAAATCATCACCCGCCAGCTCCCTGCTGACGTCAGTCTTGTTGGAATGTGGTGGCCATTCACCAACCATCCAGAAATCCATCCATTTAGACCATCCATTGTAGTACGGCATTCGTCAGTGAATAAAACTATTTAAAAATGAGTCTTCATGTATTTCTAAACCCACTGTAAATGTTTCTCTTTGTGAGGTTTGGTTAGTGGTGGCTGAAATGCATCTTTACGCACAACTGCCAGCCTGCATGGAGATGTTCTCAAGACTCCAGAGACACCAGCAGCTTCAAATACCTGTTTGCTGCTCAACAGTGTCTTTTTTGATAGCTGCCCCTTTAATACAATTAATTTTTTTTACAGGAACTTTCCTTAATAAGCCTTTATCTGACCGAGTTCTGCTGTGCTCTAAATCACTCACAAATCTTATGATAATTCGATAATCTCCATTCAGTTTTCACACAATATTAGTTGTTTTCATGCCTTTTGCACAACATCGCGCCATTTCATCTTCAGAAAGATCTTTCTTCCTTCCCCATATTGCATGAGAACTGTGACTTGCTTAATAATGTGGAACAACCTCTTTAATCAGGGTTTCCATTTACCTAAGTAGACTTGGCTAATTGTTTTGTCTGAGATTGATTCCAGTCATCTAAAAAGACAAACACTTTCTTAGAAAACTAAAATCTGAATGTTTATTGTACTGAAATCCTACTGATATGTCACTTGCCAGGGTTCCCACTCTAAGCCAAATGTCAAATTCCCTGACTTCTCCTGACTTTCACTGACTAAAAAGCTAAATTTCCATGACCTATAATGAATGGAAAAACAGGCCGCTGTTGTGCTGAGGACTGAGCTGACAAAAATCAGCCACAGACAGTATTTTAAATCCATCCATTTGCAAGCTTTATTTACTTGTTCGCAGACGTTTTTAGTACAAAACTAAGTTAAACACACGTACACACTACTTTTTTTTTTTTTTGGTGCTTTTACCCGTTAAATGCACTTTGATATTTTTCTGTACTATTTCTACAGAAATGTATTTATAGTTTTTATGCTTTCAGGAGTTAAACGCTTTAGAGGATTTTCTGTTTCTCATCATTCAGTCTTTTGATTTCTTCACATTTAGTTTTTGCAGACCGTCTTAGACTGTTTGACACTAGGCTATTTCTGTAAATGATTATGATTATTGAAGTCTTAAATAAATAATTAATAATTATTAAATAATTAAGTCCCATAATATTTTTCCTTCAGAAGTAATGTTGGTAGTTTATCTAATGTGCATTTATTAATTTATTCACATTTATTCATTCTACCATGGTGAATAAATAAAGGCAACGGCTACGTCGAAATGCGACAATCGTGCAGTTTTTTTTTTTTTGTTTTTTTTTTAGCTTACCGTGTCCTAACCAGACTTGACAAAGCTACAAGATGACAAAATCAATTATAAATCACAGCCAATCATAACAGCGTGTGGGGGCGGGCTCTGTTCGCAGCTAAACACGAAAACCAAACGAAATTAAACAAAATTAAACCATAAAACTTTATTCAGAATACATACTCAGTGACTGATACAGTCTTTGTCATGAAATACACTTGTTTGAGCTTTGCTTAATATTAAAATGGTTTGAGCTTGAATATTATTTTGCATGACTTTAATAGCCACTATGAGAGCAACAATGGATAATTTACCTCAGAGTTTGAAAAGAAATAAAAGGAAACAAGAATGTTCAAACTGTAAGTAATAAATACTTTTCTTTGTGCATTTATGTCCTTGTTCCCACTCTATGACCTGAAATATTAACTGCAAAATCCCAGAAATATAAAAACCATTTAAAAAATAGAATCCTTTGTCGTGTCGCGCTGGTTAAGACGGTCTTTGAATTGGTCATTTTGTAGCCAAAGCTCTTGAAATTTAAATTTTCCTGGCATGTTTGCCTTAGTTAACAGGTACAGGTGACTGCATTTGACTTAAGTTGATGAGCGGGAAAGGAATAAAATGCTGCTGAAAAATAGCCTAATTATAACAATACGCAAAACACGTGAAACAACGCAATAAAATAAAAAAAAGCGCTATAGAAAAATTACATTTTGATAAATTGAAACTAAAATTTAAAGAGACAAACAAAAATCCCTGATATTCTACTGACTGTAGAGTTCCCTGACTTTCAATGTCTGGAATAGACCTTTTAAATTCCATGATATTTCAGAAATTCCATGACCCCTGGGAACCCTGACTTGCATAATAATTTGGAACACAGTGTATGTCTGTTTTTTTTTTGTTTTTGTTTTTTTTGCGGTAATGACCCTTACATAAGACCTAATTTGCAAACATGATGTGCTATTCGTGAGCAGTTAGATGTGGCTCAAACATGACATGTTCCAACATCACCTGAATATAAGTTTTTCTTTGTACAGCTCACCTCTTTTGCCCCCAGCGATCAGATCGAGCTTTATCAGCGGCTCCGATTTGAAAGAGGTACGTGCTTAAGTATGCATGCATGCTTGTGCCACTTCCCATAATCCCTCTTGAAGGGTAGTGTTTCTGTAACCATCATTGGCAGGAACAAACAGTTCCAGATAAGCGTTAGCGAGTGATAAAGACTTTTAATACTAGACTGTATTTATGTCAGTCAGTGGTTATTGCTGGTTTTAGCTATATTCTATTGTTTCTGTTTCTAGTTTAAAATGTAAAAAATGAAAATGGACCAAAATCTGATCTCTCAGACTATGATCTGTCCTGTGACAGATGGCCTTTGCCCAGATTCAGAGGGAAAATGAGTGTGAAATTGATACGAATTCAACATTCGATTAAAAAACAAAACAAGGGCAGTACAGACAGTAATTTTACCACAGCAGCAGCTTGCTTGGCACATTAACTTGGCACGACTTGGTACCCAGTTAATCAAGGCCTTTTGTAAGATGGCACCTTTTAAGGATTATTTTTTCTGACAGGTTTCCAAGGCACCACAAAGCAATGTCTACTGATCTAGAACAGAGGTTCTCAAACAGGGGGCTGGAGCCTACTAGGGGGCCACAGCAAACTTCCAATGAATTGTTAGTAATATATTAAAATGATCAAACTTCAAATTCAAATAAAAAAGTAAACTGAAATGTATAATAATAATTATGATGATAATAATAACAACAACTGTTGTTTAATATATGAATAATAATTTTAACTATTGTTTTTAATTGAATGTCAAAGTTCTTGAACTTCTGAAGTCACAAAATTGACTGTGAATAATTAATTTAATATCAGTTCTCTCCAAGTTTCTGTTAATAAAACTTTGTTTGTAAAGTTTGTAAACAAGCAGAAATTCTGGAAATCAGGGAGCCTTCACCTATTGTGTTGGTAGGACAATGAGAGGCCTTTGAGTCAAAAAGGTTGCAGGGTTCCTACGCAGTTTGGAAAAGTATGGATTTTGATTTTTAGTATTTTCCAGGTCTGGAAAAGTATGGAAAAATATTTGTTTCCAGACTATTTCCCTTTTCAGTTTTCTGAAATATAGAATTAAGAAACAAGCAGAATGATTTCATGACAAAAGTTTAGTGAATGAATGGATTCAAGGCGCACATATTTATTATGCAAAACTGTTTGTCTTCACTATAAGCCAGTCTCTTTTGACCTTCGCTAACCACTCAAACCAGCAACACATTGCGGTATCAAACTGATGTGTCAGAGGTGTGCAGATTATAAATAGGGCTGCAAAAACAATTATTTTGATAAGCGATTAATCTAATGATTCGATTATTTCACTGATTAATCAGTATGTTTGAAAGATTATTACATTACAGTTGCGTTACAGCGCCCCACTGGTCAAACTGCATTATTGCAGGCCCTAAAAATAGGTCATATGAGTTCAAACGACTTTTCGTCAACAAAAATATTTGTCCACAGCTTTTTATTGTTCACGTTGTCGATAATGTCAACTAAACGTTTCAGGTTTCTTCTCATCATGTAAGCACTTTATTGTTTTGAGAAAACCAATGGGAAAATTCTTGAGAAAATATTTACAGATGATTGTACTATATACCAGATATAATGCTGCATAATAAACCGTTTATGTTAAATAGGGTCTGAGAAATCTACAGAGAGGTTTGGAAATTTGAGTCTGGACAAGTATGGAATTTTGAAATGGAAAATGTGTAGGAACCCTAAGGTTGAGAACCACTGATCTAGAATAAATGAATGTGATTCTTTAGCCATAACCAAGCAGCAATTAAATTACGACAACAACACCTTATTATCAGAAATATAATAAGTTGAAAAATAATAATTTTTGAAGTAAATTAGGTCTTCCAGGTGCTCAGTCATACAGAATTGTGGGATATTCACAGCAAGGGAAGGATGCATTTTTGCTGCCTTCAAAAAATAACCAGACGAAGGCATCTTGTGCGAGATATTACCAAAGTTGGGGAATGTTAAAAGTAATGCATTATAATATTGCATTACTCCCTAAAAAAGTAACTAATTGCATTATTTAGTTACTTTTTATGGAAAGTAATGTTACATTACTTTTGCATTACTTTTTCTCATCTGGGCTGTTTGTTTGTTTGTTTTTATAACAACAAAAAAGTTCTATTTTTGGCAAATGTAAAGGTCCTTTCACACTAAAAGTGAAATGAATAAACCTCAGACTGAAGGAAATGCAAATTCACGCTTGTACAGTAAAGGGCCCCAACACTGAATATTATATTGAATTCAGACATGACTTGATAGCTTGCAACCACAGTCTACTGTCTGCAAAGACACAGAAATGAGCTTATGGTAACTAGTTGTATATTTTACAGTCAGAAGAGTCACGATTTTCTGTTTTATCATAAAGTTCAAGTAAGAGCATGCTGCTACTCTTCTTGAGTCACTGTTCATTTTGCTGGTTTGTGTCTGCCAGGGTCCAGCTCAGCATTTCTAGAAGAACCGTAAACAATGAGCTTATTCAGACAGCAGCTTCTTCGTCTCTGTCTGCATCTGAACCACTCCCAACATGCTAGCGATCGTCTAGACAGTGTGTCATGTCGGACAGAATGTGCGAAAGTAAACTGTGACTTTGGTATTCACAGAAGTCTTCCTGAGAAGGATTTCTGATTGTTAACAGTAAACCTTCTCATAAGAAAAATTGACAATGAGAAAGTGAATTTTGCAAGCAAGTATAATGTCACTGCTGGCTTGGCACGGGTTTTCTTCACTCTTTTTTTTTTTTTTCTCATTCAGGAGTTCAGTTAGACCCCAGTAAAGCTTGGTGCCCCATGCTGGACTGCCAGGCCGTGTGCAGTGTGACGCCCGGTACCGAAGGCAAACCGGTTCCTGTGCCCTGCCCCGTGTGCCATGCCGTCTTCTGCTGTGGCTGCAGAAGCCCTTGGATAGATGGTCATTCCTGCTCCCAGCACCAGCCACTGATAGCACCATCAGCAGACAGGTCCGTGTGACCCATTTCCACATGAACAAACAAGCGTTTCTCATTCATAACACGGCCTCTAACTTTACATAAACATGCTCTGTCTGTCATCTCTGCAGTGGACTGAGCAGCGCTGATACTGATGCAATGATTAAACAGTGTCCTGTGTGTGGCGTCTACATAGAGCGCAATCAGGGCTGTGCTCAGATGCTCTGCAAGAGCTGCAAACACACCTTCTGCTGGTACTGCCTACAGAATCTGGACGTAAGTCACTCTAGGGGTTTCCAAATCTTCTGCCACCAACACGTTTTTTGGACACTATGACAATAGAAATACCATGGTGTTCCAAATGTGCCATGATTTAACTATAACAGTACCACATTAATAATGGTACTATGGTACCTTGTTTTGTTGGACACTAAGATGGTGTATGATGTAATAATAATAATGATTATTATTATTAAAATATAATACACTTACTATTTTTAAAGTTGAAAATTAATAAAATTCATAATAAAATGATCTATTGTTCATTGTAATAATATTTTACAATTTTAATAATAGTATTTTTAATAATAGTATTGATTTTAAATGAATAGTAATAATAATAATAATAATTATTATTAAAATATAATATGTTTACTATTATCAAAAGTGAAAATAGAAAATCGATAAATAAAATAAAATCTGTTGTTAATAATAATATTAATCATTTTTATTATTTGTTTTATTTTAATTATAGATCAAATATTTTTATGACATTTTATTAAAAACCAATTTTAATATAATAATGATGATGATGATGATATTATTATTGTTAAAATATAATAAACTTACTATTACTAAAATTTAAAATTAACATTCTTATACAATGATCTATTGTTAGCTATAATAATAATACTAGTAATTTTAATAATAATAATAGTATTAATTTTAAATATTTATATAAAAATATTAATCATAATTATTAATTTTCAAAAGTGCAAATAGTATAATAATCATTTTATTATTATTATTTTATTTTAATATTATTTTAATTTAAAATTAAATTAATTATATCAAATTTTTATGAAATATTTTATTAAAAATCAATTTTATAATAATAATAATAATAATAAATATTTCTTTTTTCTTATCTTTTTTTGTTGTTGTTGTTGTTGTGCCATTTTTCATTTGTAAGCACGTCTGAATAAAAGCATCATGCTGAATGAATAAATATAAAGTCTCTATGGTTATAGGGCGATATATTCCTGAGACATTACGATAAAGGGCCCTGCCGAAACAAGCTGGGACACTCCAGAGCTTCCGTCATGTGGAACAGGACACAGGTGAGCTGGAATGCCAGTTAGCATTGATGTTTTTTTCATTATGTCAGACATTTACCAATTTCCAAACGACTTTGATGACTAGGTTTAGAAAGCACTTATTTTTGTGTGATTTTTACTGCTTTTTCAGTTCACTCATTTTTATCTGCAAGATAAAACTGTTACTATCATGTAATTAGAGGAAAACTACTCCGGAGCAACAAGATTCTGGTTGAGTTTCTCTTTAGACTACATGTGGTTTGTGATGTATTCAGGTGGTCGGTATACTGGTGGGCGTCAGCATCATCGTGCTAGTGACGTCACCACTGCTGCTGCTGGCCTCTCCCTGTATCCTGTGCTGTGTTTGCAAACCCTGCCAGGCCAAGAAGACCAAGAAAAAGAAGAAGAGGATAGATAAAAAGCCATCAGATTCCACCGCATAGGAGAACTCTTCGTAATGAACATGTGTAGCATCTTCCACGTGCCAATCCCCAGTCTCACTAACCAGGTGGACAAGTGCCTCATTCTCAGTGCCTGGTGAATTCGGTGGATTTATTTAGCCTTCAGGTGCATTATGGGAAAAATAAACATGTTTATTGAGTGAACAACATCCTCAAAGGATGGCTAAACCAAAACAATTGTTCATGTGTGCTATAGAGGTTACATTAAGAAAAAAAAATATGAATGGACTGTAGCAATGAGTTAAACTCTTTTTGTTTCCATGTAGACCAAAGGCCCTGCTGTTTTTCTTCTGTACTATAATATGTAAATACTGTATTTAAGAGTCTGGGTACTGTTCTGTGTTCTTTTTACATTTGATTTTTCTGCATCAGATATTTTATAACTTAATTACAATAAACTAAACATCTGAAACTGAGCAGTGAAACTGACCAGCTTCTTTTTGTTCATATGGTAAAAGGGTCAGAATATAGAAAACATAGCACATTTCACATGTTATTGAACAATATACACTATTTTTCTGTCTTTTACATTTATTTCAGTACAGTTCAATGAGTTTTAGATAGAAGATCAGTACTTTCAGGGCTCATACTAACAGTAGTGTCTGCTGCAATTAAACTATTTACTGAACATGACAAAGGAAGCATTTCTCACAAAGAAAACAGTTGTTGTATTGTACTGTATTTCACCAGCTGGGGAAATTTACAATACAGTTCCTGCTTAAAAGTGAGTCAAAGTTCCTGGTTGTTAAAACCAGTGCCTGTTTACTAAACCTAATCTAAATAAGGAAATACAACAAGATGAAACAAAGAAGTACCATGGTAACTTATTGACATATTCCATGGTAGTGACAAATCCATGATGTATGCGGAATGAAAGTCATCCAAACTACATGTAATATACTTTTATGTAATACCATGACTGTACCATGGTAAACCGCGACACTATTACTTTGTAAAGGTGTCTAAGTTTTGTTTAATTTTGCTCTGCGTTAGATTAAAATTAGAATCGTTCATTTGTAACGAAGTCAACAAATCATGAGTCTGAAATGCTTCCACAGGTTTGGGACATCTGTGCAGAGTGAAGCGAGAGAGACACCGTGTGGTTACAGCTGGAACTGCGTTATTGCAAATTAGAAACAAATCAACGCAAAACAAGAATTATTCAAAGTATGTGAGTTAAGAGGCTTTTTTTTCTTTTTCTTTTTTTCTTAATTATATTGTGGATCCCCTGAAGATTTGATGCTGACTATTATTGTATTTGAGTTTATACTATGCTGTTACCTCTACGGGTTCTTGTATTCTATGTTCAAAGTACAATAAAAATAAATAAATAAATAAAAAAGTCACAGGCTTTAAAGAAGGATATTTTTAAAAATCCACAGGGTTAAACTAACTAACTAACAACTAACTAACTAACAATAAATAAGATGTTTAAGTGTTTTTTTTTTTTTATAAATAAATACCAGTAATATGTTTTTGGACTATACCTTGAATGCAATGTATTGTAATGTAATGCAATGTAAGCAGTGTTGGGGAAAGTTACTTTTAAAAGTAATGCATTACAATATTGAGTTCCTCTCTAAAAAAAGTAACTACTTGCGTTACTTAGTTACTTTTTATGGAAAGTAATGCGTTACTTTACGTTTGTGTTACTTTTCCTCACATGGGCTGTGCTTGCTTGCTTGTTTGTTTTTTAATAACAAAAAGGTTATATTTTTGTCAAGTGTAAAGGCCCTTTCACACCAAAAGTGAAATGAATAAGCTTCAGGCTGATCACAAATGTGATGTTTATCTAAAGTCATTTTTGCTTATTAGTATGGTTGAATTTGATCAAGAAGGTCAGCAGCAAATACTTTGGTTAATAAAGTGAGATTAAATACATAAAGTATATTTGTTTAATTTAATATATTTAATTATTGCAGATTGCATTACATTTTGAGGAATACTGAATCTGCTTTTTTCCAAGTTTGATGAATAAATGCTCACATTTAGTCTAGAACACAATAACCGTCATGTTTACACACGACGCCTTACTGTCGATTTCTCTCAACATGACGACAGGAGAGCTGTCAGCCAATACCATAGGGCCAATACATGGGAAAACAAAGTAACTTGCACTACTTGTTTGAAAAAGTAACTCATATATTTTATTGTAAATTTAAAAGCAATGCGTTACTTTACTAGTTACTTGAAAAAAGTAATCTGATTACGTAACTCAAGTTACTTGTAATGCATTACCCCCAACACTGAATGTAAGTCACTTTGGATAAAAGTGTTACCATTTGATGCCATCACTGTACCATGGTACCACCACTGGTACAAACCCCTAAAACCAGATACCAACTGTTTTAATACACATGATCATAATAATTAAATGCAGAAGAGGTGTGTGTGTGAGAGAGAGAGAAATACAAATCATTTCTAATTTCTTACCGCCTTATTAATGTGTGCAGATTCTTTTGAACAGCAACATTTGTCAGTCCTCCTGCAGAGCTGCTGGCTTTCAAACATCCTCAGAGAGCATTCAGTGTCAGTGAATCATCATGATTGTGATAAAATCTTCTAGACTACACACTCGACTGTGAAGAGGCCAAACTCATTCAAACACACAGACACTTGAGAAGCACAACACAGCTGCCCAGCGTCATACATGATTACAGTGATTAGACGGGGGTGGAACTGTCATTTGGAAGTATTTTTATATAAATACAGTTTATTTAAGTTTTTTGGTGAACATTTCATGGTTTTCAAATAAAATTATATTTTTCATAAAGAAAATGAAGCCTATTTTAGGACTTTTTTTTTTTTTTTTTTTATCACTGTGACATTATTTTTAAGACAGTTTGTCCCCCAACTTGTCATTAATAATAAAGGTTTTCTTTTGTCATCACAATGACATCATGCCACACACTATCATTTTAAATAGTGTCAATTGTTTTTATTAGTCATGATGAGTTTAGTTCAGTTATCTGGTCATCCTTGGTTACCTCACTGGTCTTGAACAGATATCGATTAATGTATGGACTCTCTTCGGCATATCTACATATACAGTATCTCACAGAAGTGAGTACACCCCTAACATTTTTGTAAATATTTTATTATATCTTTTCATGTGAAGAAATGACACTTTGCTCCAATGTAAAGTAGTGAGTGTACAGCTTGTATAAAAGTGTAAATTTGCTGTCCCCTCAAAATAACACACAGCCATTAATGTCTAAACTGCTGGCCACAAAAGTGAGTACACCCCTAAGTGAAAATGTCCAAATTGGGCCCAAAGTGTCAATACTTTGTGTGGCCACTATTATTTTCCAGCACTGCCTTAACCCTCTTGGGCATGGAGTTCACCAGAGCTTCACAGGTTGCCACTGGAGTCCTCTTCCACTCCTCCATGATGACATCACGGAACTGGTGGATGTTAGAGACCTTGCGCTCCTCCACCTTCTGTTTGAGGATGCCCCACAGATGCTCAATAGGGTTTAGGTCTGAAGACATGCTTGGCCAGTCCATCACCTTTACCCTCAGCTTCTTTAGCAAGGCAGTGGTCGCCTGGAATTATGTGGTATTTTATTATTTTTTCATTTATTTAATGCAATTTCTAGACCATTTAGAATTTCTCAACTTGTGATTGTTAATCTCTGCCTTTTAGTTTAACATAAAATATATTTATTTTTTGGGTAACACTTTACAATAAGGTTCATTAGTTAAACATTAGTTAATGTATTAACTAACATGAACTAACCATTAGCAATACATTTGTTTCTGTATTTACTCATCTTTGTTAACGTTAATGAAAATACAGTTGTTCATTGTTTGTTCATGTTAGTTAACAGTGCATTAACTAAAGTTAACAAGATTTTAATAATATATGAGTAAATGTTGAAATTAACATTAACAAAGATTAATAAATGCTGTAGAAGTGCAGTTCTTTATTGGTTCATGTTAACTAATGTAGTTAACTAATGAACCTTGTTGTAAAGTGTTACCATTTTTTGTACCATTACATGTATAAACAAATAAAATAATATAATATATAATAATAGAATTGCAATTATTATACCCAAGAGGGCTCTGGATTATTTATTCTCCCCAATTTATAGGCATAAATGTATTTTTAGCCCTTTACTACAATATATATAGTAACGTGGACTTCATTAAATGACGCTCTTTTCTCGTAAGATCTGCCAAACGCAACCTCTCTGTGACATCACATCATACTGCAGTCTATTCGCCAACCAGCAGCCTTGGATTGGCCAATGGCCAGATAGCGTGAGCTCTGCTCACCGAACACTCGCAGCTAATTGGCTCATTCTAAACAGAGGAGGCGGGACGCTGCGGTGTACAAACTGCAAGAGGATCCGCGCCCTCATTATCATAAATTATTCAGCATCACCTAGAAGCGTCGCACTAACTCGAGTGCACCTGGATATTACACTTAATTTTTATTTATGTTTATTTATAATAAGAGGTATTTGACTAAATTAATGCCCTACATTACTCTGAAAAACAGATACAATTTTTTTCAAAATTGTTTTTGCGTGGAATAACTCAAAAGAAAAGCACAGGTGATCAGAAAATAGACTTTATTGACATTTTTGAACATCATAAAGCTGTCTTATTATTCTTATATTTGAAGTGATTTTCGACATGTGGACCTTTCTTGGCATCGCAAGTTTTACTTATATCTATAAGAAATGTGATGCTCTGGTGAGTTATGCGCCCAGAGAGCTGATAGTGGCCGCGGTGCTGTGCGTGTCCGTGGGGCTGATGTTCACGTGTCTCGGGTTCCGCGGACAGACTCTCAAAGCGCCTCAATTTCTCCAGATGCCTCTCAAACTTTTGACTAGATTCTCTCCGACCAAAAAACTCTTCTCCATGTCACGTACAGACGGCTGTAGTCGAACTTCAAAAAAGGTGAGATATGTTTTTGATCATGATCAGTTGCAGTCAATTTCAACTTTCAAGCAGTTAATATGATCACTGGAAATAATTCACAGCTAATAAAGAGTAATTTTGAGAGTTATTACAAACAATCGATCGAGTTGTGGGATCATAATTTAAATAAAATAATAATAATAATAATAAAGAGATCATTCATTAATTCTTTCATTCATATAATTGTATTTCTTTTTTCGAAACATAAAACACACACTTATTCTTCTATTACATTATAAGGTACTTTAAGGGGTCCATAAAGATGTTTAAATAAAAAATAAACAAAATATTTTAATATTTTCTTTTATTTCTTTTTTTATTATTTCTTTTCTTATTTAAAGATTTCTAACTATTAAGTATTTTATAATATAAATAAAATAATAATATTAACTAGATGAGTAAAGTTTGATGACAAACTTTGATGTTGGCTCGACAAAGCCAGGTCTGAAAGTTTAAAACAACTTTGAAAAGCTTGAAGTTTGAAGGTTTTACTAAGAGAAAGTAAAAAAAAAAAAAATTTTAAAAAAATTGTTAATAGCATGTTTTAACACATTGTTAGCATGTTTTAACATATTGCTAGCATGATTAGCATTTTACATGCTTGTTTTAGCATGTTGTTAGCGTGATTAACATGTTATTAGCATGTTTCTAATTAATTAATTTGAGAACACCTTGAACACTACCATGACAAAACACACAAATTATTATATTTAATTATATTATGTATTATATTTATGTAATAATAAATTATATTTATTATATAAATATATTTAATTATATTATGTATATATTTTTTATAAAAATAAAATAAAAAAAATACAAGTAAATATCGATATTCTTATAATAAAGACAGCTGTTGCTTTCTATAGAGAGATGTAAAGCGAAGGAGGGCGACAGACAGTCAGTGCAATCAGGCAGAGGATCCCGAGGTCATTATAGTGGGTGCTGGTGTTCTGGGATCAGCCATGGCCTCTGTTCTGGCCCGAGATGGCCGGAGAGTCACGGTGGTGGAGAGGGACATGAAAGAACCAGATCGGATAGTGGGAGAACTTCTGCAGCCGGGAGGATATCTGGCACTCAAAGAACTCGGCCTGGAGGGTACAGATCCCCTGTTTACAGTTACACTTTATCTGATCTTTCTATTAAATGCATGCTTGTTCAAATCCTCTCATATTTTTGTGGTGTTTTTTTTTTTTTTTTTTTTGGATAGATCTGTAATATCCAAACTCACATTTGTAGCTTTGTATTTAACTTTCATATAGTCACAATCTTTTGTAACTTTCTGTTTGTCTTCTCTCAGGTACTGTTGAGGGTCTGGACGCCCATGTGGTGAATGGATATGTGATCCATGACCTGGAGAGCAGGACAGAGGTGGAGATCCCGTATCCCCAGCAGGAGAACCGTATTCAGGGTGGACGGGCCTTCCACCATGGACGCTTTATCATGGGACTGCGTCGAGCTGCCCTCGCTGAGCCCAAGTAAATACCTGACGCCATTTGAAATTTCCATTTATGATTATGATCTTGCATGTCATGCTTATCATTACTTATCTTATTTCAAATAATTATTCAAATCTGAAAGTGTTTTAAAGAGGTGTTTGAAACCACCAACATATAAAACCACTGCAAGGAAAATACATTTGCATAATGTGATTTTTGACTAGACCTCATGTGATGAGATTATAAAGAACCTTGAAGGTACTGTACAGAGTTCAAGTGCACACACTTTTTTTTTTAGCAGCGCTGGCTCCGGAATTATTTTTTCCATTCATTTTTTCCCATAGGGATTTCAAATTTCTTTTATTTCCATGAATCAAGCCAACCAGCTATGAGGTGAATCACAATATTACAAACTTTGATTTGAAGTTTTTGAAAATCAGACAAAAAGAAAAAGGTACAAAACTGTGTACTTAACAGCTTTAGTGATAGAAAGAACTACAATCCCATGAATCATTGCGAACAGCATAATCGAATCGAATCGATAAAAAGGATAGAGAAGTATAAAAATGCTTATTTAAAAATGTTGATTATATACAGTATATAAAAACAATGTTTATTGCAAAAATATGCATAAATATTCAAATATATAAGTATTTTAAGACCCGATTACATCATTTGCAGTTCTTCATGGAAGTGGGCGGAGCTAACAAGATCTTTTGCCGCATTTTGCTTGCTGTAGTTTGTCACCAGAAATTCTGCTATTAAACATTTTTATTTTTAAAATAATCTGAAATAATGTGAATACTATAAATTAACAACATTGTAGCTCACAGTAAGGCTGTTTTCAAAGGTTTATAAGTTATCGTTAAAAATCAATTTCCCTTTTTTTACTTCCGGAACTCGACTGTTGAACTCTATTGGCATATGGATCCATTAGGAACCTTTAACATCCATGGAACCTTTCCGTTCCACAAAAGGTTCTTTGCAGTGGAAAAAGATTCTTTAGATTATTTAAATGTCCTTCACAAAAATTTCTTTTAAAAACTGTTCACTGAAAGGTTCTTTGGGGCAATTACTGTGAAAATCCTTTTTTTTTTTTTAACCTTTATTTTTAACAGTGTAGATCTTATTTAGGTGTTAGTGTTCAACTTTGTAAAGAGTCTTTGTAAGGGATTTTGTCTTTCTTCCAGGATTTAGAGACTGATGGGTTTAATATTATGTCATATTTGTATAGTGTGAAGTTCGTGGAGGGAACAGTGACCAGCCTGGAGGAAGAAGATGAGTGTGTGACAGGAATTCAGTACAGGGAGAAAGACTCTGGGATGATCAAGGTAATGGCACACTGATACTCGATTGAAATGTGTGTAAAAATATTTGCATGTTGTTGTATATAGTATTGATAAATGGATCATTGCTCTGGCAATCATCCACAGGAGGTAAAATACTTCTGTAAGCTACACTTTTATTCACATATGTCATAGTTTATGATGAAATACACTCTTTAAAAGTGTTATTTAAGCTTTTTTTCACCATAATTTTACCCTCTCAGGAGATCCATGCTCCTCTGACCATAGTTGCTGACGGCTGTTTCTCCAAGTTCCGTAAGAATCTGGTTTCTGGGAAAGTTAAAGTGTCGTCTCATTTTGTTGGATGCATAATGAAGGTAAATATAAGGGTGACGGTTGCATACTTCTGTTAAAAATCCCAGGCAACACAATGATTCATTGTGTCGTTATGTTCTCTTCTAGGACTCTCCTCAATTCAAGCCCAATCATGCAGAGCTGGTTCTAGCTGATCCCAGTCCAGTGCTGATCTATCAGATCTCCTCCAATGAGACTCGGGTTCTGGTGGATGTCAGAGGAGAGATGCCCCGAGACATTATGCAGTACATGACAGAAAAAATCTACCCCCAACTACCAGGTATCGGACTTAGACTTTAAAATAACCTCATTGCTAAAATGGGTCATTTTTTTATACTCATGGATTTCTAAAATACTTCTTATTTCAGTTGTATTTCTATAGAGCACAATTTAAACATTTAGACTGTTTTGCTTACACAGAGCACTTAAAGGAGCCGTTCATGTTGGCATTGCAGAATGATCGCTTGAGAACGATGCCTGCCAGCTTCCTTCCACCCTCACCAGTCAATAAACAAGGTCAGCCATAGGGAATGACTCTCTATACAGTAGTATATCAACACACACATCAAAAGTTTGGATTTCTACATATTTTTTGAAAGAAGTCTATGTTATACTCACCAAGGCTGCATTTATAAGATCAAAAATACAGCAAAAATAGTAATATTGTGAAATGTTATTACAATTTAAAATAACTGTTTTCGCTTGAAAATATTTTAAAATGTAATTTATTACTGTTATGTCAAAGCTGAATTTTCAGCAGCATGACTCCAGTCTTCAGTGTCACATGATCCTTCAGAAATCATTCTAATATGCTGACTTGTTGCTTAAAAAACATATATTATCAATTTTGATAACAGTTGTGCTGCTTATATTATATAAAAAAAAGAGAAATGACTAGTTTCATTCAGCAAGGATGCATTAAATTGATCAGAAGTGACAGTAAAAACATTTAGAACGTTACAAAAGATTTCTATTTCAAATAAATGCTGTTCTTTTGAACTTTCTGTTCATCAAAGAATCCTGAAAAAATTAGTGTTGCAAATGATGACCCACCTGTCCTCCATTAGGAGTTCTGCTCTTGGGAGACGCGTATAACATGCGTCATCCTCTGACCGGTGGCGGGATGAGCGTCGTGCTGAATGACGTCCGCATCTGGAGAGACCTGCTAAAGAACATCCCTGATCTCTATGACAATACAGCTGTGCACCAGGTAACCAGAACATCTGATTGAGAAACAGCTAACATTAGATCACTTTCACTGCTGCTCCTCACTGCAAATCATATCAAAACAAGAACATTTAACGTCAACTTTGTTGCAAAATTTCGACTACATACGATAGGTAGCATTAGGTGTTCTCTAAGATATCTTCTTATTGATTAAACGAATTTAATAATTTTACCTGATTTTTGTAGCTTTTATGTATATTTATGCTTATTAGATTAGGTACAACAGTAAGTAAGTGTAATTTCTTAGGCAGTAGACAGTAAGGCACCTCAACAGGTTTTTATTGGATAAATGCCTAAATGCAGCTGTGATCATGGTGGAACTGAGAAATAAAACTCTGTTTTTGTGGTCAGGCAAAGAAGAAATTCCACTGGGAGCGGAAATCATCTCACTCATTTGTAGTGAACGTCTTGGCTCAAGCGCTGTATGAGCTGTTCGCTGCGACCGACAGTAAGTGTCACAATCAAATCAAGTCATGAGGGAGACACATTCACGTTTACACCTGGTATTTTAATCTGTCTCTTTTGTCCACTTTCAACTACTTCTGTCCTGATTTCTTCAAGGGAAGGGTCTATGGGCGGGTGAATTTATGTTTTTTTTTTCAGATCTTTCGATCTAATGGACAAAATAAGCTTGCACTATTCACATATGAACATGCCCGGAGACGATGGAAAAACATGGAGAGCAGCAGCTTTTGTTTCTGCTCTGATAGCAGCAAGACCATGTCGTGTTAGAAATCAGGAATGGTGAGAGAACATTGTGCTTGGTACGTTTTTCGTCTTCAAACCAAACTTGGGTATTCGGCCAACTAACAGTTTAAATCTTGACTGGTTAGCACGCTTCCCATAAAGCTTAAGCATTAGGTCAGTAGGCGGAGAGTAGGTGGTCTTTTGTGTTTGTTCACATGAGCGTCTACACTACAAAAGCAATCAGGTCCAATGTGTTTTCGACAAGAATAAACCTTCTGGTCTCTCTCTTGAATCCAACACGGAAGTGACTTAAACTGCAATTCATCGACTGGTCGCTAGAGACAGGCTCCAAACGGTAGTCAATCTCATAGACCTCCCATGTTAAAATGCCCAACTTTACAGCAGAAAAAAATATGTTTACAGCCTGTGGTTTTGGTCTATATAGGTAATTTTGCCCTTCATGACAACTTTGAGGGGGGTGAATTTTTTTATAACTCATCTGTTTAAATTATATTAAACCTTAAAGTTCTGCATAATTAAGGGCGTGGCCACTTGAGTGACAGATGTATTGCCGCTGCTGTCACTACTAGCTGTTTGTCTGCTGTCTGTTATAGGGATGCACCGATCCGATACTCAGATCGGGTATCGGCTCCGATACTGCCGTTTTTTCCGGATCGGGTATCGACCGGATGGGACCGATCCAAATCCAATATTGTGCGTGTACTATTCTGTGTTATTGTTAAGCTCCACAAAAGGCACAAAACATTAAAAAGCAGCATAAAGTTTCCGTGCACTATATTCCAAGTGTTCTGAAGCCATTCCATAGTTTAATTTGAGGTACAGATAAATATTTCTATAAGTCCTTAAATTAAAGTTCACGTAAATGCCTCCCTCCGCTGCGGCTGTCAGTCATTCTCAATTCAGCATTCAGACTGCGTGTCGCGTTCGGGTACGACAGTCACAGGCGCTGGGCACCCACGGAAAAATACGAGATATTCTCCATTGATTTTAACCAATAAAAAAATCGATTGGAGCTTTCAGACACGATTTTCACCCTTTTTTATAGTTTATTTAAGGGCCGTTTCTTTGGCGATATTTTGATGGCAAACGTCGAGAGCGCATCCAAGTGATGCGCGATGTATCTCGATCAGATACATGCGCGCGCTTAAACTCAAACTCTCCTTGCATCAGATATCAGCGAGAGCATGACTCGCGACAACACTCGTGAAAAGAATGTGCTTTTGGGTCGAAATGGTCATCTCGCTGCACGGATATAATGCAAATGAAAAAGAGAACTAGCGCTGAAACGTGTTGTTTTTTTAATCATGCTGAGGAATGCGTTGAAATCATGCATTGTGGCTCGTGTAAGTTAGTCTTCAGACATGCGCGTCAATCTATCGCTTGATTCTTCTTTCCAGGGAAATCACTAACAAATTGCACAGAAACGTGTCCCTGCTCTTGATATACAAACATGAATGAACTTCTTTGAACTTAATGAGGAAAAAATATATATATGAAGGCAGATTCGAACCACTGATAATCAAGAGCACGGCTGAACCTCTGACTCTATTAACTAGAATTCTACTACGCGACCATTGAACTTTTCAATGTGGAGCGCTGCCGCTACGCGCTGTGACTCCATGATGCTTCAAGCGCATCATTCTGCACACGGAATGCGCATAAGCGCTTTGTGCCGCTCTGTATGGGAGCCCTAGCCGTTCATATTATAATACTTTTGCGCAATGAAAGACTCTTAAAAGCATTTTTTGTTCTGTCCTATCTGTCATATGTTGCTGCCTCATTTAAAAAAAAACAAAAAACTGTCTTTTAATTTTATAGTATAGCCTATATTTATATATAAATATATTTAGTTTATGTCATGTATGACTCAAACATTCATGCACAGTCATGGATGAAGGAGTCAGCTGGACTCCTGTTTATTTTGAATGTCTACCAAGCTAGTGAAGCTATTGGTTTACTACATTTTCACTACATTACACTACACTACAATAATTCACTACATTTGTGTCTGTTTGGTATTTTGTTTTACAAAGTCTTTGCCCATTTTCGGTTATCTGGAAGTGATGCGCGGTGACGCGCTGCAAAGATGGCGACGGTCGGCTCCGCCCACTTTGGGTTTTAAAAATGCACATCAGAAACCCACAGGTGACGTCAGGGACACTTATGTCCATTGTTTTTTACAGTCTATGGTTTTCGACTACCTCTGGAAGTGGTCAAAAGTGGACAAGCTCAAAGTGTTCTACACTCTGTAGTTAGCATTGTCCACTTGTGATCTGATCGACCAAAATATATATCAATACCAGGTGTAAACAGGGCCCTAATTACTTTTTTATGGAAAGTAATGTTACATTACTTTTGCATTACTTTTTCTCACATGACTAAAACTCGCTCTTCCAGGCCTTTTCAAGTCTTTTTTTAAACTGAGAAGTTCTTTTTTGCATTCAACATTTTTCGACAACTTTTCAACAAACTGAAAAGTAATGTGCATTACTTTTTTGAAAAAGTAACTCAAAATATGAATGCGTAAATTTATCAAGTAATACGTTGTTACATCAAAAAAGTAATCTGATTAAGTAATGCACATTACTTGTAATACATTACTCCCAACACTGACTGTAGTTTGTTATATCTACAACCTCTGTTTATTTTCAGATTCACTGCATCAGTTGAGAAAAGCCTGTTTCCACTATTTCAAACTTGGTGGAGAATGTATCAATGGACCGATCGGACTTCTATCCGTGTAAGTATTCACAAACAGTATTCAAAATCAGTGTGGTCCTCAAATCAGATCTCTTTCACTGGTTCTTGCTGATATCCAATATCCATCAGAGACAGTCACACCACTAATCTTTTTTTCTTCTTCTTTAGATTATCGCCGAGACCCTTGACTCTAATCGGTCACTTTTTCGCGGTGGCCTTGTACGCCATTTACTTCAGCTTCAAATCTGAATCTTGGCTCACAATTCCACGAGCGCTGGTCAATAGTGGAGCCATCCTGTACAGAGCCTGTGCCGTGATGTTTCCTCTCATTTACTCTGAGTTGCAATATCTGGTTTACTAGGAAGGAACTTTCAAACTGAAAAAGAAATTGATTTCTTCTGCCATTGAACGCAATACATCTGCCACTGGTGGCTACAGTACGTCCGAGTGCCTCATTTTCTTTGGGAATAAGGGATTCCTGTCAGACAGAAGACTGCAAAAGGAACAAGTCTAAGATAAGGAAATCCTTTGGCTGTATTTACATGGTGTCTGATATTAATAGTCAAAAACGCTGCCTTACATTTTTATAATGATGTAGTGAAATTTGCCTTGACCGCTGCAATTAAATGAGGAAAAATCCTGTGCTTTATTTTAAAGTGCAAAATAATGATTAAACCGCCAGGCTGCTAAATGTTTTAATTGTTTTCAAAATACTAAGGACAATCAATGGGACTGCATCTCATTTGTAGTTAAAGCACTTGTTTTTCCACGTCAGTGCTTTTTTTTTTTTTTTCCGGTTTCAGACTTTCGAATTTGTGTATGTGTCTTGATTTTCACATGGGCCTTCCATTGTCATTTTTGCCTTTCTTTCTTTAAAAAGTTTTCAAGTCAACATCTAGTGATGTTACAAAAATGTAATTTGTAATGAATATGGCATTCTATAAAAAGTTAAAACGTGTATATTTCCTGAAAGAGGACAAAAGCTTTAATGTGAAGATTTAATCAATTTCTGATGTGAACTTATTCAAGCATGAGTGTGTGGTTATGACCATGTCACATTTGTGTTCATAATATTTCTGGCTCTGTGTATGTAGCCAATCGACCGTTCTTTCAAAATTTGCCCTTTTTGTATATATATATATTTGGAGTCAAATATAGTTTGAAAGACTGGAGAGACATTTGTTAACCTGTTTTACAGGCTTTGTATTTTAACATATCTCATTCTTTTATAATTGGATGTTGGTTCGTGTTATAAATTACCACAGTAAGATTGTGTGCTATATCAAGATTGTGCAATTTACAACATGTCCACCAGGTGGCGCTCTTGCACCAGCAGGATGAAAATAACGCCACAAAATAAAAAGATTAAGAAACATACAGACTCTACAGCTGCATATACAATGTTCTCTCACAGCATCACAGGCCCTGCTGTCATAGTAGTCTGGACACCTGCTCAACATCTCATGTTAGTCATTAGAATGAATGAAGCTGAACATATTTACTAAAACAGCAGCGGACTATAGATATAAACAAAGGTACAGTCAGAACTCGTTGCTTTTCTTCAAAGAAAGCCAATTGGAACGGTGTTGTCATGGCAACCGGCCCTACCCGCCTCAGCAGTTTCAAAACTCTCCTTTCCTACAAGCACTGACCTGTCAAAGCTTGATGGAGGTGATGTCAGTTTAAAAATAGGTAATAAAAACAGCGACAAAACAAACAAAAATTAACAATAACCTTTTTTTTTTTTTAATTCAACAATAACCGTTTGTGACAGTCGCGCGAAATCCTCGTCATATAATCATCATCGTTATTATAATTAGCACATTAAAATATTCCTGTTCTTATACTTATCTCTGTATTTTTTTTTTAAATAAACATTTAAATAACTTTTCTTTTAATCTGAGGCAATTTTTGGCTGACGTCATAAATCCCGCAGACTTTTCAGCACCTCCCCTTAAACCAACCATTATATAGACCATAGACCTTATGTAGCCCCGCCCCTTTTCAGCGCTGCGCTCGTTGCCTTTTGACTTCCGGTTTGTATTTCCACAGCGATCTTCCGTATTTATGAATGAACTGCTCGTTTTAAAATCTTCCCGGTCTACTGACATTTGTTAAGACATCTGCTTTAAACATTACAATGCTCACGATAACTTTCATTAACTCTACAACAAGTAAAACCACTTCACCAGCGAATTATTCTTTGACAGCGATGCCATAGAAATGTACAGAGCTACCGCAAAAGCGGAAGTTCAAAGACAATATTATAAAGATGGCGGCGGGCTTGTTTCTCTGACGCATAAGGTCTAATAAAAACTTTTGATGATCCACTCAATAACCAATGGATGAAATTATGTCCCCCCCCCCCCCCCCCCCCCATCCATTAAATATGCTGTTTCACTAAGAAATATGACAGAGTACAAAAGTAAAATAGTGTTTCATGTTGACAGACTTCCCCCTGAACCAAACTAAGGAGATTTATGCCTGTGTGAACCATTAAATCCCTCCCTTACACAAAAGTGCTGTGGTGATAATATTGTAAAGATATGTTTTTGGATGTTAATATCATGACACTTTGATATACACCACAAGCTATTCAGATAACATGGCATTTGCATGGAATTAGCTTCCAAAATACTATGGTATTAGGATGAGTCAGCATTAAAAAAAAAAAAAGATTTGCTTATTCAGTGGTGAAGAGATCAAAGAAAGACCTAAGAAAAATAAAAACCATATAAGACCTGATTCTGTCCCAGGTTACAACAATTTATTAGTATTCATTGTTCTTTATACATCACTGTAACATTATATTCCGGTGAAGTAGATGAAGGATTTGTTTGCACTTCTCGTCTGCGACTCTGAAAGGATGACGCTCCTCTCGTGGTGTGCACAGTCAATCTACACACCGAAAAAACCAAAAGACCAGACCAAAAAAAAAAAAAAAAAACACCCCCCGATGGGACAGGACATGTGAGAAGAAGAGAGTCCGTCACATTCGACCCTGTGCTCGACCGCTGAGATGCCCGTCTGGGGCTTTTCCTCTCCACAGTAGCAGCAAGCTCTTTATAAACGATTAATTTACTCTATTATCTAAAAGACAAACAAAAATATATACTGTACTGCTACTGCTAATGAGGCCTGAAGAACCTGGCTTGAAACTAGATTAATAAAGTGCGAGAAGCAACCCACCAATCCACACACTGTATATTCATTTATATATATATATATATATTTATATATAGGAACAAATCTACTATTTTAACATTAATTTACAGGGTAATATACATTATATTAGTAACAGCTGAGATATCAGCACAAAAAAGATCACTGTCACACTTAACAGCAATATATATATATCATATATATATATATATATATATATATATATATATATATATATATATATATGGATTTATGTATATATATATATATATAATCATATACATAAATATAGAATTGTCATTATATTCATGAAAAACAATTAAACCACATCTCAGGCTTTTCAAATGATACCCAGAAAAGCAATTAATCCGTCAAGACGTAAAAGGTCTCTTGGAAAGAGAAACGGGGAAAACAAAAGTGCCCCGTCTGGATTATTTGAGGTCACAGGACAGGAATTTGCATATTCCACAAATCTATTGCGACACATTTCTGCCTACGAACAGTAAAAGTCGGCCCTTCCGAAGCGGAGGGGGCCGGTGTTAGCCACACTCACACGTAAAACCCACTGAACAGAACATTACGACTATGGGGTTTCCGATTACGTGCTTCGACATGGTGTGCTATGATAGTGAACGACAGAAAGACTACGAATTTCACGACACTTGAATATTTCGCCTCAAAAGAAACTACGGATGTGTTCTCGTCTTCTCGCGAATGCCACCGTGATCCAAAAATGCATATTCTTCCTCTGAGAGCAAGGGAATGTGTTTTCAGTTGTTTGCTTTTCTTTTTCCGTAGTAGTTTTTTCCCCCCCATCGATCCCCGTGTTGCAGTAGTGACATCCTATTGGCTAACATCGTCTTTTGAACAAACTCCTGCCGCTTCGGCTCAGGTAAATTGGACTATGGCAGTTCTCGGACAGCCCAAATCCGTGCCGCCACCACCATAATCATTATCATCGTAATCTCCACTAGATGGGGGTCCCACGTTACATCCTCCCGTTCGTTATTGACGCTGCACACGGCTTGAACAAAACACACACATACTAAACAGCACAAAGAAGAGCTCTGTATTAAATGCAGGAGTAACATACGACAAGCGCGAGTAACAGTAGCGTCCGTTACGGGCTTCCTGGGAGCCGTGGTGATGTGCAGTAAGGTTTGGGATCTGCCTGATGTCCAATTCCTCTCTCCAACCTACAACATAAAGGTACCTCCCTGTAAGCTGCTACTCGAACGACCAGATCTCAATATCCTGCACGAAGAAATCCTCCTTCATGGAGAGCATGGGATTCCCGTAGGTTTTGCATGAATGACTCCTGCCGTGATAAAGATCCCCATCCAGCCAAAGCCCGAATTCACCACTGAAAGAGAAGAAAACATTGTCAAATGAAACCTTCATCCTCATGTACAGTAAATGGACATGGATTTTTAAAAATGAAACTAAAGGACTGTGCAAAACATACTCTAAAATAACATGAAATTTGTACTGTTATAAAAGATTTCAATTTCAAATAAATGCTGTTCTTTTTAACTTTCTATTCATAAAAATGAATCATGGTTTCCACAACAACTCAACTGTCTTCAACATTGATAAGAACAAATGTTTCTTGAGCAGCAAATCAGCATATTAGATGATTTCTAAAGGATCATGAAAATTCAGCTTTGCCATCACAGAAAACAGTTATTTTAAATTGTAATATTTTAAAATATTACTGTTTTTACTGTATTTTTGATAAAATAAATGCAGACTTTGTGAGCATAAGAGACTTTTTTCTTCATTAAAATAGACAGTATAGCTAGTCAATTCAAATTGTCAACATTTATACAGTAAGCAGCTACCTGAAAGTGAAAAATAACACATCTGCAGACCTTTGAAGAAAACTGTCTTACCCTATTAGCACTGAGATTTGTAAAGAAAAAAACTTGTATGCTTACTTTGTGCAATGAGACAAGCATGCAATGTGCTGGTCTTACACAAGCTAATGAAAATTCACAATATTACAACACTGAAGGGATAATTCTGTCATTTACTCACCCTCAAGTGGTTCTAAACCTGTATGAATTTCTTTATTTTCGAAAAATGTCCATAACATTTTCAAATGCAATAGTTGATGGGCCCCATTGACTTCCATAGTATTTAATTTTTTTCCATACTATGGAAGTCAATGGGGCTCATCGACTGGTTACCCATACTCTTCAAAATATCTTCTTTTGTGTTCAGCAGAAGAGAGAAATTCATACAGGTTTGGAAAAACTTGAGGGTGAGTAAATGATGAATTTTCATTTTTGGGTGAACTATCCCTTTTAATTAAAACTGCCCTGATTTACTGACCTTCCTCCACCAAAGGCTAAAGAGTCCATGTCTCCTTTAATGAAGAACAGATTGTCACCAGTCCATTTGTACGCCTGCCAGTGAGAGAAACAGCATTTAGAACAAGAAAACACAATTGGTCCCTCTTGTTCAGTTTATTCAGCACTGTCAAAATCCTTATGACAACCACACTCAGAATTAATTTCAAACTGACAGCTTATTCAGCCTGTAATGAAAATTAATGGATAAACTGAAGACAAACCTCAAACTCTGGATAGAAGGTGAACAGGAAAGTCTCTCCTGTGCCGTAGAAACCCTCGCTAACTTTGAAGGGTTCTGAGGCCAAAGCCCCAAATATCTACAAGAGCACAGAGTCTAGATCAGATTAGGAAACCACTGAACCAACATCTTTATGTTGCTCCTGGTCATGTAACATACAAGAACCGATGGCTTTGGTGTTTTTCCAATATTGTGTTGAGGTCTGAAACTGTCTCTTGTGAGAGATAAAGAGAAGAGTCTAACCTGTCCATCACTGTCTTTGATGACCAGCAGCATGGGCGATTCCTGATCCTGCATCGCCCGGTACAGCGACTTAATGCTCATGCCATGTTTAGATGTGCTGTAGGCCAGATTCCAGTGGTAACCGATGGTTCTGGGCGGGAGATGTTTCGCCAGCTGAATTAGAAACAGGAAATAAGTTCAAGATAATCCATGGCTAGGTATGCATTAAACTATTTTAATACATGACGTGGAGACAAAGAACCACTGCCGACCAGGGGAGATGAAAAACTTAAACTAAATAAAAATATGAAATATTGCCTACTAATATTAACTAATTGCAACTAATTGATATTTGATAAGTTTACATTGAAGCTAACTAACTGGAATTAAATAAATCTTTAACTAAAACTAAAATAAATTGAACCTAAATAGTATATAGTAATTGGAAATCAGGAAGGAATATAAATTATATATATATATTATATTATATATAAATTATATATATATATATATATATATATATATATATATATATATATATATATATATATATATATATATATATATATATATATATATATACACACACACACATATATATATATATATATACACACACACACACACACATACATATACATACACACACACACACACACACACACATGACATGACTCAAAATAACAACACATTAATGTCTAAACCGCTGGCCACAAAAGTGAGTACACCCCTAAGTTAAAATGTCCAAATTGGGCCCAATTAGCCATTTTCTCTCCCCGGTGTCATGCGACTCGTTAGTGTTACAAGGTCTCAGGTGTGAATGGGGAGCAGGTATGATAAATTTGGTGTTATCGCTCTCACTCTCTCATACTGGTCACTGGAAGTTCAACATGGCACCTCATGGCAAAGAACTCTCTGAGGAACTGAAAAAAAAGAATTGCTGCTCTATATAAAGATGGTGTAGGCTATAAGAAGATTGCCAAGATCCTGAAACTGAGCTGCAGCATGGTGGCCAAGACCATACAGCGGTTTAACAGGACGGGTTCCACTCAGAACAGGCCTCGCCATGGCTGACCAAAGAAGTTGAGTGCACGTGCTCAGCATCATATCCAGAGGTTGTGTTTGGGCAATAGACGTATGAGTGCTGCCAGCATTGCTGCAGAGGTTGAAGGGGTGGGGGGTCAGCCTGTCAGTGCTCAGACCATACGCCGCACACTGCATCAAATTTGTCTGCATGGCTGTCATCCCAGAAGGAAGCCTCTCCTAAAGATGATGCACAAGAAAGCCTGCAAACAGTTTGCTGAAGACAAGCAGGCTAAGGACATGGATTACTGGAACCATGTCCTGTGGTCTGATGAAACCAAGATAAACTTATTTGGTTCAGATGTTGTCAAGCGTGTGTGGTGGCAACCAGGTGAGGAGTACAAAGACAAATGTGTCTTGCCTACAGTCAAGCATGGTGGTGGGAGTGTCATGGTCTGGGGCTGCATGAGTGTTGCCGGCACTGGGGAGCTACAGTTCATTGAGGGAACCATGAATGGCAACATGTACTGTGACATACTGAAGCGGAGAGTGGGCCGCAGGGAAGTATTCTAACAAGATAATGACCCCAAACACACCTCCAAGACGACCACTACCTTGCTAAAGAAGCTGAGGGTACCTAAACCCTATTGAGCATCTGTGGGGCTTCCTCAAACGGAAGGTGGAGGAGCGCAAGGTCTCGAACATCCACCAGCTCTCTGATATCATCATGGAGGAATGGAAAAGGACTCCAGTGGCAACCTGTGAAGCTCTGGTGAACTCCATGCCCAGGAGGGTTAAGGCAGTGCTAGAAAATAAGTGCACACAAAATATTGACACTTTGGGCTCAATTTGGACATTTTCACTTTTGTGGCCAGCGGTTTAGACATTAATGGCTGTGTGTTGAGTTATTTTGAGGGGACCGCAAATTTACACTGTTATACAAGCTGTACACTCACTACTTTACATTATAGCAAAGTGTCATTTCTTCAGTGTTGTCAAATGAAAATATATAACAAAATATTTACAAAAATTTGGGGGGTGTACTCACTTCTGTGAGATACTGTATATAGTCAAACCAAAAATTCTTCAGACATTTTTGATATATTTTTACTAGTGGGTGCAGGACACTATAGTTAATTTATGTAAGTGAGGATAGCAAAATAAAGTGTGCCATATTATACCCAAAAATTCTTAATACAGTGGACTACCAGTAAAATTATTCAGACACTTTGACCCGACCATGTTTTGCTTAAGTGTTATCTGACATAATTAAGATTAATTTTACAGTTTAACTCTGAGATCTTGTCATATTTTATTACCATTTTTTTAAACTATAGTGAATAAACTGAAATAATGAATGAAATGTTCAAGGTGTCTGAATAAATTTTGGTTTATATATATTTATATATATATATCCTCAACATGTTTGTGTGCAGCGGTCTCTGTGTCATCCAGCGGGTCCAGGATTTCCCAGTGCTTGGAGAGCATTGAATTACTCTGCGTAATGACACAAGTTTATTTGATTTACCAACAAAATGGGCCTACGTCTGAATAAAGGGGCGAGAGGCCACCTCAGGTGATCCATTCACAGAGCGCTGATGCGTTTGAAAGTCAGGCACCCACAGGGCACAATGACTTAAACCTCATAACTGCACAAAACCTCTGAAGCTTCACAACAAAACACATTGCAAATGGCACAGTAAGATCAGATCAAAAGACCAAGCCGTCATGTATGAACATTACAGCAATGTCACTGACGACTGCAACATGAAGTGTATGAACACAGTCATGCTGTATTTCTGGATGAGAGTATTATTTGATTTCAGTTAGTTGCCAAAGCAACATCTCATTCAAGAACACTTGGGCACAAGTCATATGTACGACTGAATCAAAATGAATAAATTATGGTTCTGAATTCACGCAACAATTCCTTGTTGAATGATTCATTTAAAAAGAACCAACTCAAAAGAGTAATTTGTTCAAGGATCAGACTACACTGTATGCTTCTTTGCATGCATCCAGTGAAAACAAGGCAATAGAAAGACATGTAGCCTATTTATAGACTTTGTATTATTTTGTGCCAGTCGGTCTAATCACATTCAATTCTGACTACAAGCTTACAACTCAGAAAACAATATTCCTTTTGACACTGTAGTGGCACAGCGGAATTTATTTTAAACAATATTTTAATGCAGTATTCTGTCCACATCTGTGTTCTAGTAATTAAAAAAAAAACTATTTTTTATGGTGAAACCAGTTCTTGATTCCCAACCCTAGTCATATGGACCATTTTTTAAGATGTTTTTATTTTCATTCACTGTCAGAAAAAAAATGTGCAAAAATTGTATCTTTAGGGGTACAACAGCTTGTCACTGGGGCGATACACACTTTATAATTCATCTACCTCTAAAGGCCAATTCACACCGCATTGACAGACGGCAACAGATACTTTGTCTGGTTTTGTCGGATAAGTGTGTTACCTATGTCGGAGTCTGTTGGAGCTCGTTTTTCACCAATTGAACATGGTGAATCAGAATTAGAATATCTGAGAAGTGACATGCTGTAATCTGGTGACTGTCGGCATTGGTCTGTAATTGTCAGTGCAGTGTGAATTGGCCTTAAAGGGTATTAGTAGTTTTTCTTAAATGGAAAAGAGTAAGCATTAACATTCTGTTAAATTTATTTTTTCTATTCCATGGAAGAAAGAAAATCATAAATGTTTTGAACGACAAGAGGGTGAGTAATCATTTTTGGCTCAAGAACCATCTCTTTCACTTAACCAATCGTTTTTATGCCCTTGGCCATAACATGACAAGGGGATAAATCTGTCTGTTAACATGTCTGAGACCATCCTCCGGTTGAGGATCAATGACCAGCGAACAGCAGGGAGGGACGGCTATTTTTGGGCCAGTGGATCGATGAAAAACTGTAAAGCTTGGAGCAGTGGGCAGATTTCTTTCACCGCAGCGTCACTGTGCGCTTACCTTCTCGATCTTCTCTGCCTCCAGAAGGTCACTGGGTTCGTTCAGGTTGGGCTTGAAAGTCTCCGGCTCCAGGCTGGTGGTGATGGACGTGCCATGTTTGGAGTTCACGTCCTCCCTTGTTGTGATCTAAAGACAGAAGACACCATTAGCAAACCATCTAGTGCTTTATGCCACATAAATCTGAGACTATAACAAGTCATGACTATAGATCTTCCCTGATATTTACCCATAAACTGGTATGTTTTGGTATTCAAAACATTTGTGGAAGTAAAGCTGCATAAACTTAACATGCAAATTAATTCTGAGCAGGAGTTGAGTTGACTATCTATAGTGGAATTAACCTAAGGGGACACACTAACCTGAGATGACAAAACTAATCTCACAGGAAATGTTTTGGGTAGGCAATATGGGATATTTTATTCATAAAAAAAAGATTTGTTGTGCATTGTTTCCCAAAGTCAGTGGTTCTCAACTAGTGGGAATTGTCAATTTCCCTATTCAGCCTGTCATTATAATAATTAGGCATGCTTATGCAGCTCATGGTAACATTAACAAACTTCATTATATGAGCATAAGGATTCCTGTAGCTCAAACAGTGTGCATGGTGCAAGTGTAGGTCATGGGTTTGATTCCCAGGAAACGCATGAACTGATAAAATGTATACCTTAAATGCAATGTAAGGACATTTTTGTTCACTTTTATAAGCAATTTTTGTACTGTGATGGATCACCACTTGACATTCAATCTAAAATCTGGTTCCCGAAGCATAACCAGTTGAGAAGCACTGCTCTAAAGCCTGTTACATCAGGACTAGTGGTGTCATTTTACAATGTAGTGCCACAGACAGTTAACATTCCCTCTAGTGGCCTGAACTCACTCAGGTTACACCGGCCGTACTTCAATTACATCAATTGTTTACAACAAATAACCGAGCAGCAGTCAGTGCAGGTCTCGACCCAAACACCCGCCTGAACCTCAGAACATTCTGAACATGGAAATACAATCCACCTTCCCTAGTGCAGCTTCCAGAAAATTCCTCATTTCATTCATCTTGTGTGTTCTAAGGGGATGCAACTGCTTGGAATTTCCAAAAATATAATGTAGCAGATCAGCAATGACATAAAGCTGCTAATTTAAGCATCTAATAATCCAAAATTCCGAAAATTCCAAATTTTATTTAATTTGTGGGTTCTAAAAGAGACAAATTCCACTAGCAGTATTTTTGCAATTTTGCAGATACATGAAGTTCTAATTTGTGCATCTAAGAATTGCAAAATCACTTAAAGGGTTAGTTCACCCAAAAATGAAAATTCTGTCATTAATTACTCACCCTTATGTCGTCCCAAACCCATAAGACCTTTGTTCATCTTCGGAACACAAATTAAGATATTTTTGATGAAGGTAGTAGACATCATTAAAATAGTCCAGGTGACTACAGTGGTTCAACCTTAATGTTATGAAGCGGCGAGAATATTTTTGGTGTGCAAAAACAAAACAAAAATAATGACTTTATTCAACAATTTCTTCTTTGCCCTGTCAGTCTCCTATGCAGTTGACGTATTAGTGCAGCGCTTCTGTGTTCTACATCAGAACGCCGGCCCATTATTGGCCAGCTTCGGCGTCACATGTACAGCGTTGGCAAATACTGAGACGACATTCAGACATAAACACGAAAGCGCTGCACTACGTTCACTATGGGACAGGGGAGAGAAGAAATTGTTGAATAAAGTCGTTATTTTTGTTTTGTTTTTGCGCACAAAAAGTATTCTCGTCTCTTCATAACATTAAGGTTGAACCACTGTAGTCACATGGACTGTTTTAATGATGTCTTGAATACTTTTCTGGACCTCAAAAGGTGCAATGACATTGCTACCTGTGTGGCTCTGAAACCTCTTGGATTTCATCAAAATCATAATTTGTGTTCCGAAGATGAACGAAGGTCTTATGGGTTTAGGACGACATGAGGGTGAGTACAGAAATTTCATTTTTGGGTGAACTACCCCTTTAATGCCATTTGGTATAGAAAAAAATTCAGGAAATTATGGAATTTTCTTCACAAATATTTTAGTTTTGTCTCAGGCTCAAACTTGCCATCCACAGCAAGGCAAATACAATCTACAAAACCTAGAACTACATCTACAGGGTTCTACTGATTTTGTGCACCTGGAGACGTTTGCATAGGGAGCGCAGATCTTCACTGTTTAACGCATCGATCCGGCGGTGGTACTCAGTCCATGACACTACCTGCTCCAGAAACAGGGGGACACAACCACACCGCTGAGCAGGACAAGATGAGGCCAAAATATGGACAAGAATGTGCAGTTTGGGACTCTTTTAATACAAGATGTTAGCTACTAAATTTTGAAAACTGCTGTCAGGAATGATCGTCTTTATGGTATATGGAAGAGATGAGTGTAAGATTGAAAGTCTATACGTCAAACTACAGTACAAATGTGAGCAGACAACACAGAAAGTGTTTTGCATGATTGTGAGAACTGTTTTGCATGAAGCTCTGCAGACAGAGATGAAAATCATATTCATAACAGCTAACATACACCATAGCAGAGCCACATAGAAATAACAAACACCCAATGTCCCCACTGAAACTAAATATTGTCATTATTTACTCATTCTTAAAATCATCCAAATGTTGCACACTTGATCAGAAAGCCCTAAAATCACACAGCTTGTCTTATAGACCATACCACTTGAATATAAAAATCAAACTTGCACCTCTAAGCAAGAATACCACCTTATGCTGACCTTGAATTTTTACTGCATGTAATCTTCAGTAAATGTCAACCCTAACCCTTCATATTTTAACAGCTTGTTGGTTTCCACACATTTGAAAACACATTTAACTCATGACCTACTAACACATGAAAGATCAGTTCACCCGAAGGTTAAACTTTTGTCATTTACCAATGCTCAGGTCATACTGTTTACCTTACCCTAGCCAATACATGTATTATAAAAGTGAACGGGGACTGGAGCTGTCAAGCTCCAAAATTATAAAAAAAAATACAAAAACACACTGTTTAATCCTGCTCAGAGGTGGCCTGAATGCAATTACAATGGCATAAATAATGTTATGTGATAATGTTTTAAATAAAAGAAATGTTTAATAGAGAAATATGAAATTATAGTAAAAACCTGTGTGCTTTTAAAACATTAAACTGAAACCAACAGTAGGTGGCAGCAAGTCACTGTCTTAATGAGTAAGGCAACGAGTCATTCATTCATTCAATAACGAAGCAAGTGGCTGCATATAATCGGGTCATTGAATCATTAACTCTTCCGATTCGTTCAAAGCTGCAGATTTGTTCACTAATGAAACACTGTTGTGTGTTACTTGGAGACTCAAGTTTCACTGAGGCTTTTGTTGGAACTATTATTTAGTTGCAAAACAGAGCAAACAATAATGGCAATACTGTGTTTACAATGTACATCACTTACTATATTACCTTTTTGTTTGTTGAACTTTGTATAAAATCAATGTCACATTTGCACTTGTGTGGATATTCTGGAAAAATGCATTCTTGCTCATATAATAGGCTAAATCATTATATTAACATTAAAAACAAAAACACACACAGGGTATGTTTCTGTATCGAAGAGAGTTTGAGTCTTAAATCGATTTCTATGTACTCTCTGTGTGTATATTTGTTATTCATGCTAGTAAGAGACACGATTGCTTTATATGATGAGCAGATTAAATTTAGGCATTTATTCACATTTAAACATTGATCAGAGAACATAAACAGAAGCTCAACCGAACCTGCTTAACGCACGAGAGCAAACCTCATTGGTTCTTGCACGTCAAGCAAGCATGCTTGAGCTTCCATTTATCATAACTGATGTGTGCGTTGATGAATGTTTATATGCAAATAAATTAAATCTGTTTAGCATATAAAGTGATTGTGTCCCTTCAGAAAATTTGGACTAAAGTACTCAATTCATATGGATTAGTTTTGCGATTTCTTTATTAACTTTCTGAAGCATTAAAGTAGTTGCACAGCTGTCAGTGGAGGGACAGAAATCACTCAGATTTTATTAAAATTTTCTTAATTTGTGTTCTGAAGATGAACGAAAGTCTTATGGGTTTGGAACGACATGAGGGTGAGTAATTAATGACAGAATTTTCATTTTTGGGTGAACTAAGCTTTTATGGTTTTTTTGTTTTTTGAAGCTTAAAAAGTCTAGTAGTCCTATTCACCTTCCTTCTATAGGAAAGAGCAACGAGGACGTTCCCTTTAAACTCCTCTTTCGTGTTTCACGGAAGAAGTCATACTGGTTTGGAATTTGGAATGTCATTACAGTTTTTTTTTTTTTTTGGTGAACTACCCTATATATATTTAAAGTCCTGCAGCACACTGACTTATAGACAGTAAAAGCGAAATGACCAAGCCAGCAGTCATTCTACTCCAAGACGGTAAATAAAAGTTTTAGCCGATAAGTTGCCACTTTACAACCCTCAATAATGTACAAGGAGGAAGGTAAACTAGAGCATTCATAAAAAATGCATCTCGTCTCAGGTGAGACATCCACTGATTCACTCACACACACACACACACACACACACACACACACACACACACACAAGCTCCAGCATCACAGATGAAACAGCAGTAACATCAGCAGACTGTCGCATCTCACTTTTATACTGTTTTACTTTAAAAGCAGCAACACAAACCTATAAAGACAGCCCGTATCAATCAACTAAGTCAGACATTATACGCTAATAATTCAAAAGACCGCTCACATATTACGCTTCAACAGACGCATTCACACAACACACTTGTGTTTACATACGTAAGTGTACTTAGGAGTCAGTGGTTTTCCATCCTTCACCCGCTTCGAGAACATGATCTCACTATCTGCCACATTCAGCCTTCCTTCGGCCGACCGACAACATGCCATATTCAGATATAAACACGACGACAAGACAATGACGGACACCTCTGGGAGCCAATGACATCGCACGAAACGGAACAATTCGGTCTCTAATTGGCTCTAGTAAAATACATTCCGCCTCGTGTACGGAAGACTTTAGTGCATTTAAAGGGACGACACCACCGAAACGCGACCTCTAAATGTTTTAATTTTGATTATCAACAGTGCTTGCGAATGAGTCTAATGATTAATAATATAACACGGAGGCATCCAAACGAACACTATAAAAACATTTAGGCTGTCGACGAGGACTCGTTCAGAGTTAAATACACACGTTCTTTATCTGTATTAAACATGCCTGTATTTAGTCCCCTTTATCGTTAAACCAATAAGCTGCTTTTTGAGCAGAATAACTGCAACAATCTGGCCATGTTTCAAATGTCACTTACCATGAACACTAAATAACCTAATGAGTTGCCTTAGGCAACTTGCCTGCCTATGGGCTGTTCACTATGGTTTAAGAAACAACAAAGTAGCAAAATTAAGGCAATATAACACCAGATGTACGAACACATTATTTAGTACTCATAGTGAGTAAGTAAATTTATTTAGTATATGCTTTAACTCAAATCTTAACCGAGAGTAACCAGGGAAATTGTAATATTTTACATTTTCTTTCATAACTCACAAAGTACTTCAAATCATTTTTGGTATAAGACACATGCCAGTGGTTATAATACAGTTAAAATATTTACACTGAATAATAATATTACATTTAACACAAGAAGTCAGAGTATTACAACCGCCCTCAGCTAATTTAACACTTAAAAATGATCCTAATACGCTCGCTGTATATCAAATAAGAGCACACCTCAAAGTAACAATACAATTGCTTTCTTGAATAACTTCACCTTTAAATGATACTAATTCTTTTAGCTGTCAGGAATAATGTGTTTAAAGCAAAAGTGCAAGTGCTTATACTTATTAAATATAATAAAATTGTGACTACTAGTCAAAATGCTTGTCAAATATATACAGTATATTCTATTATCTATAATATTATCAGCATAACAAATTGAGTGAATAGCTGAACAGTATGCCTCTCTTTTTGCTTTCATGACAACAGCACTTGAGCAGACAGATTCCACAAGTATGTGCAAAACCTGATGATTCATGTTATCTCAGATTGGTCTCAATGCATCCTCTGTTAAAGAAGCCTTCAAGTAGATATTTTAATGAAACAATGTACATTTTATATTTGAGTGCCGCAAACTTGTTAACATTTAACTGCCGAACAATGTTTTAATTTACAGGCATCACAATTTTAGACTGCAGACTACATTTCTCACTAAGTGAAACAACTGCACTCAAGAGGTAATTTGACTGAGCATGTGCTAAACAAGTGTCATTCCTCTAACTTGTTTAGTGTTACAATTGACCCCCTGAGTATCCTGGGGCTCACAATATACGGTTCATGACTCGCACCGCCACTGTGGCCATGATCAGAGAAAGTTAATTTTACTTATTCATATCAAAAGATCATGTGGCTTTGCAAAGATCCTCCAGTTCTAGAATAACAAATCAGACTATTTTGTTCCCTACATCATTAATTTAAAGTCAAATTAAATGCTGCCATGGTCGTAGTATCGGTTTCTCAGTGCCACAGATTAGTTTCAATACGGCAACCAGAACACAATAACATGCAGGGAAATATCAGGCGGTAATGTTTCCTATTATTCAATCCGCAAAACATCCAAACTGAGCTTTATAAAGGACCACAACACCACGCAAAATGCATAAGATAACAACACTTGCACCTGTAGGCATGATTTGCTTGTATCTTATTCATAGTTGGGCTAGACATGACTGAGGGATTCATGCATGCATAAACTGCATACATGTGCCTCTTTCTTGAAAAAAAAAAAAAAAAAAAATAATAAAAACAACTGCACACTCATGCAAAACACCAGCTGCAAGCTCACAGTGAACAGTGCATCTTGGTTTCACAAGAAACATATTGACCAAGTGCAAAACAACCCAGCCTGAGAAACATTTAGCAAGATTGAATATAGGAGCTCTGACAACAAAGTATGACTGGTGCATGAAGGTGTATGAAGTGCAGGGAACACAATAAAGACACTTCCAGACACCTGGAACATAGAAACAGACAATAAAGGCACAAAGACAGGTGCAAATACAATAAAGAGAAAATATCTGAATCAAATACAGTGCATATCAACACAGTGAAAACAGACACAGGCATAAATCACAGATATAATATCAATCCAAACATGGGAGCTGGGCGGGCCATACCTCCCACTCCTTAGTTGAACCTTCTACAGTTTGCTGCTCCTCGTTTGCCTCAGACTCCTCGATTTTCTTTACCACGATGAATCCAGGATCACGGGTGATGATTCCTAGCCCATCCCCAAAAACATCAGGACTCCACTGGATGAAGAAAACGTACAGGTGGTCTGACCTAGAGAAACAATTGCAAATACATTGTTAAAAATGATACTACATGTCATCTATTAACTGTATATGAGTCAGAATCTGATGAATTTTTCAGTATTTTCTGCTCTGATTTTTGGGAAAAATCGGAGGAATTCTGTGCAATGGATTTAGACATTGTTAAATATGTTAAAGGTGCAGTAAACGATTTCTGATGTTTGAAATTGACACCCAAAAACATACAACAGCATATCTTAGTTCTGTGAGAAACAGCAGAAAGCAATGTTACTCATGTATCGAGCAGAACCAAATCAACCTCTGTGTCCGTTTTCAGGCCTTTCCGTTCTCTAGTGTCTTTCCAGCACTGAAAAACTTTTCCAATATTAACACGGGCCCTTTTACCTGATCATAACCCTTCTTCTTCCAATTATATTCCTCTGACCTTTTCCTCTATGGTAATATCTCAGTTTTCTTCAGTCTTTCTACAAATGTCCCTCTTGCTCACTCTCCTTCATCATACTGCTGATAGGCTACAAAAGTTTTTTGGTGCACTGTGGATCTGTGGTTATTTCTCCTATTTACACAGCCAGGACTATGTGCAAACACAATTTTTTTAGCACACATACAGACATCAAACAAATATTAAAAAAATTGTTTAGGTGCTGATTAATATTTTCAATAGCATTTCTCAGAAATCGCTTACTGTACCTGTTTACTGGTAGGATACAGAATAACTCAAATACTGAAATATGTTCCACTTTTATTTATTAAAGGCACAGTATGAAATCTTGTAAAAACTAATGTAATAAAGTTTTATTAATGTTACTGTGGTATGAAGCAGGGCAGGGCCAAGAGACTGGGAAATTATACATTGCTGTTTTTATTATGTTCATGTGCCACAGTCGGCTGCTGGTGCTCCTTACGTTTTGTTGTTTATGCTTATTTTACGTTTAAAGTTACGTTTAACATCCGCCATCTTTTTCCTCTGAACTTGAACTTTATTACAGTTATGTTTGATTACTTAAATTCACATTATTTCTATTTCAATCTAATGAAACAGCCACAAGTGCTGAATTACTACTCATACAGGTCACTTTATTTGACAAATTAAAATTGTGGGGTAACACAACGCTGTTTTACTTGTTCAAAATGATACTAAAAATACATTTGAGTGAGTTGAAAGTTATGTTAATGTGCGTTCGGTCAGTGGCTGGTATGAGACATTTGTTGCTCACTGCAGTAAGTTAGATTGATATTAGAATATAATATTAATATAGGCTGGATGACTTGTGTTGCTAAATGGCATGTAATTAATTAAAAAAAAAAAAACGTTACACTGGTTAAAATTGCTGATTTGTCTGGATTTAAACATTGTTGGAAATGTTTGAAATAATGTACATACACAAGTCAACTAAATATATTACATTGTTCTAGTGGTTTTTGAATATTTTATTCCAAAAATTTCACATATTGTGCCTTTAAGGAGTTTCTCGATAAAAGTATGTTTTTAACAAGATATCTGGATGGGTAGAAAACAGTGGATATACTGTGAATCTAAAATGTATTTGACCTTTTTCTTATATATATATATATATATATATATATATATATATATATATATACATTGCTGAAAAAAATTACAGGTATCTGTAATGTACACTACCATTCAAAAGTTTGGGGTTAGTAGGATTAAAAAGAAAATGTTTTTTAGAAAAAGTCTCTTATGCTTAACCATTTAACCAAAAATACAGTAAAAAGTAAACTGTAACAATGTAAAATATTGTTACAATTTAAAATACATTTTCTATTTGAATATATTTGAATAATTTGAATAATATATTTTTTGAAAATGTAATTTATTCCTGTGATGCACAACGGAAATATTTAATTAAATATTTTATTTCACTTTATTTCATACTTTTATTTCAAACATTTATTTCCAGGATTCCTAAATTAATAGAAAGTTTAAAAGAATGTTTATTTGAAATAGAAATATTTTGTAACATCTTTTCATCAGTGATCATTTTTTTGAACAATGCGTCTTTGCTAAATAAAATATTGCTCTTTTCAAGAAAACAAAAACAAAAAAACGTACTAACCCATAACCGTTAAGCTGAACGGTAGTGCTTGTTTGCCTTTTTTTTTCAAATAAGCATTTCCGTGGAAAACTCAGTGTGACTTGCATCAGGATGCGACAGGCGGCTGACAAGCAGCGTTAGCTTCAAAGCCTTGTCTCTCGGCCCCTGCTCTCACACCATTGTCATGATACTTCACACTGATCATCTGGGTCGCCACCCAACTAGGTCACGTAGCCGGGCCCGGCCACGTCTCAGTGACAACAACAGACAGCAGTTTGGCCACAGAGCTTTGCAGTGCTCCAGGAGTACAGACACTGTTCAGTACTATACCACACAATACGTCTGGAGTTATTTCTCTAACATGCAGACTGTCGATGCTAATCTATTCTGACTCTCTCATTCTGATTTAGCTCAGAAAGTGTTTCCTAAAAATATCTGTGACTCATCTCATAAAGTGATAACAGACAGAATAAGTTCCAGTGGGATGAAGAACACTGAGTGCTTGTGTTGAATCAGAGGGTAGATGAAATGAGACAAAGACAGCACTGTTTTAGGACTAGAGAGCAAATTGCATAAAAAGACAGAGTCAGATTGATATAATTTCTCATTTAAAATAAAAGCGAATTCTTGCAACTTGACTTCAATTGAATTAAGCTGTGTAATTTCATAGAGAAACATGTATAGGTCACATTTCAGCTCTAATTCTCTAATTATCTTATTCTAATTATATTATTATCTAATAATAATAATAGTAGTAGTAGTAAAAATAATGGTAATACTTTATGGTAACACTTCACAATAAGGTTTCGTTTGATAACATTACTTAACTACAATAGTTAACATGAAATAATGAACAACACTTCTACAGCATTTATTAATCTTCCTTAATGTTAATCTCAAAATGTACTAATGCATTATTAAAATCAAAAATGGTTTTTTTTATTAACTAACATTAACAAAGATTAATAAATGCTGTAAAAATATATTGCTCATTGTTAGTTCATGTTAGTTAAAGGGGTCCTTGATTTTGATTTCACTTTTTTAACTTTAGTTAGTGTGTAATGTTGCTGTTAGAGCATAAACAACATCTGCAAAGTTACGACGCTCAAAGTTCAATGCAAAGGGAGATATTTTCTTTTACAGAAATTGCTTTTTAGGGACTACAACAAATGGCTGGTAGGGACTACAATGAGCTTCTTCCCAGGTGGGTGACATCACAAACCCTAAAATATACATAAACCCTGCCCCCGAGAACACACAACAAAGGGGGTGAGGCCATGTTGGGCTGCTTTAGAGAAGAGGAAGAGTTGTAGCAGAGTTCCCTTTCAAGGGAACTCGCGTTGCGTCGAGAAATTGACGCTTTGGGAACGCAACGCGTGATGTCGTCATGAAGCACGTGTGAAATCAGTCCAATGGTGTGTCGAGACGTCAGAAGCGGGTGACGTCACGGCCAGGAAGCTATAAAGCACGCTCAAACAAAGCAACGCTAGCTTCTGTGTCTTCAGTTGCGCTCTGTGTCTCGTATGTCCTATTTGGTGTTGTTTGTCGTTATTACCCCTTATTATGGCCGAGAAGCAGTTCAGATCTTGTGTTCCTCCCTGCCCACGTTACATCACGGGCGGGGATACACATGATCTTTGTGTTGCCTGCTTGGGAGCGGAGCATGCCCGGTCAGCACTCGAGGGTGCTGGCTGTGAGCATTGCGACCACCTTCCATTGCGGACGCTCCGCTCCCGCCTGGCGCTTTTTGATGAGGGCGCCCAGGCTCGCGTTCCCCAGGGTTCGGGTCCCGCTGCTGCCGAGGCACAGCGCCGATCCAGATCCTGGGGATCGCAAATGGATTTGTCAGAGGGGTTTGAGACGGGCCCCGCCCTATCTCAGCCCTCACCTGACAGATCCAGTGCTTTTTCCCAGTGTCTGGAAGCACGCTTTGCGGTTCCTTCCACACTGGGTGAAGCACCGGTGCTCAACGTGTCCAGCTCCGAGGAGGGAGGCGGAGAGGCAGGACGTTCGTCCTAAAAGCAAATTGGATGAACGCTTCCTGCCCTCGCGAGCGCAGCCTCCCCGTCGGGGTCTCCCCTTCTTCCCAGACCTCCACACTGAGGTGTCGAGGTCCTGGAGGAAACCGGCCTCCTATCGTGTGCATAGTGCTCAAACCACGCACTATGCATCGATAGTGGGGCTCAAGGAGCATGGGTATGGGACGATGCCAAAGGTGGAGGAGACGCTTGCTAGCTATCTCTCTCCACAATCGGCATCGCCCCTAAAGACCCCGACACTGCCCACCAAGCCCGTCAGGATTACTTCCAGCTTGGTGGGCAAAGCTTATCAGGCCTCTGGTCAGGCTGCGGCATGCCTTCACACTATGGGCGTGCTGCAGGCCTACCAAGCCGAACTTCTGGGGGATATTGATGAGGGCGGGGGAATGACTCCCGACGTAGTCGATGAACTACGTCGGGCAGCTGATTTATCTCTCCGGGCCACCAAGGAGACGGCCAAATCTGTCGGTCGTGCTATGGCAGCCCTGGTGGCCACGGAGAGGCATTTATGGCTCAACCTCAGCTCTATAAAAGACAAGGACAAGCATTTCCTGCTGGACGCCCCGCTTACGCCTCCTGGCCTCTTCGGCGATGCCGTCAATACGGTCGTCGAGAGGTTCCAGGAGGCTAATAAGCAAGCGGCGGCGTTCCAGAAGCTCCTCCCCCGCCGCTCTCATACCCCCGGGGCTGCTCAACAACACCAGCAGCCCCACACTTCTAAAGCCAGCTCCTCACAACAACATCGTGCTGCCCAGAAGCAGAGCGTTACCACCCGTACTCCCCCTCAGCGACACGGGGGGACGGGTGGTCGGTCTCAACCGCAGCCTTCGAGGGGTAGGATGGATCTGCGATCCGTCCTTATCGCCAAGAAGGCTGCGGGGAAAAAGCCCTGACGCCAGCAGCGTCAGGGCTTTGAGGGCAGTCCCCTCCGGAGAGAGGTGTTCTACACCTCAGCGCACAGCGCTCACTTCTCTTCGGTGCCCTCAGGGGACCGTTCTGCCAACCCTGCCGCTCCAGGGCGCAGCGGCCCCCAGCGAACATTCACTCAAGCATCCGCCCGTAAGTTTAGCGGTGCTGGGGTGTTCGCTCCCTCCGAGGAGGGTCTCAGAGCAATCAGTTCGGCTGCCCCCTGCCGGTGCGCCGCATCGGGGCACCGAACTGGTTATTCAGGATATACCAGAGGCCAGTCTCGAGAGACTGGTTCCCTTAGTAGAATATCTGACAGCGTGGAAGCTACTGCCAAATATTTCTCAATGGGTCCTGCGTACAATCGAAAAAGGTTATGCCATTCAGTTCGGGTCTCGCCCGCCCCGGTTTATGGGGGTCCTACCCACTGTGGTGGGCCCCGAGCAGGCTCTGGTTCTGAAGCAAGAAGTAAAAACTCTATTGGAGAAAGGAGCCATAGATTATGTACTTCCCTCCGATGCAGAGAACGGTTTCTACAGCCGTTACTTTATTGTTCCAAAGAAGGATGGCGGGCTGCGTCCTATTCTAGATCTTCGTCAACTGAACCAGTCCGTTATGAAACTCAAGTTCAAGATGTTGACACTGAGGCAGATCGTATCTCAAATCAGGTCCGAGGACTGGTTTGTTACGATCGACCTCAAGGACGCATACTTTCCCATCTCCATCCTTCCACATCACAGGAAGTTCCTGAGGTTTGCTTTTGGGGCAAAGCTTACCAATATCGGGTTCTTCCATTCGGCCTAGCGTTATCACCCCGCACATTCACCAAATGTATGGATGCAGCTCTTGCACCTCTACGTCTCCAGGGCATTCGCGTCCTCAATTATATAGACGATTGGTTGATTCTGGCTCATTCACAACAGTTAGCGGCTCGGCATCGAGATGTCGTCCTCGCTCACATGAAGAGCCTGGGGCTGAGGCTCAACGCCAAGAAGAGTATGCTTTCTCCAGTTCAGAGAACCACTTTTCTGGGCGTGGTTTGGGACTCTGTTGCGATGCAGGCGCGTCTTTCTCCTGCTCGCATCGAATCAATCCTTTCTACCGCAAGCCGGTTAAAGCTAGGCCAGTCACTCACTGTAAAACAGTTTCAGAGGCTGTTGGGGCTGATGGCAGCGGCATCCAACGTGATACCTTTTGGTCTGCTGCACATGAGACCCCTGCAGTGGTGGCTCAAAACCAGGGGATTCTCCCCGAGGGGAAATCCTTTTCGCATGATCAAGGTCACGCGGCGTTGTCTACGTGCCCTGGCCATTTGGAAGAAGTCCTGGTTTCTATCCCAAGGGCCCGTGCTGGGAGCTCCTTGTCGTCGCAAAATGCTAACGACAGATGCTTCCCTCACGGGCTGGGGAGCGGTCCTAGACGGACGCTCGACTCAAGGTCTGTGGGGCGCTCACCACCTCTCCTGGCACATCAACTGCCTGGAGATGCTGGCGGTCTTTCTGGCCCTCAAGACTTTTCTTTCAGATCTCAGGGGCCACCATGTTCTTGTCCGGTCAGACAACACATCGGTAGTCGCCTATATAAATCATCAGGGGGGTCTGCGGTCACGCCCACTCTCCAAGTTGGCGCGCCGAATCCTCCTGTGGTCCCAAGGGAAATTTCTGTCACTCAGGGCAGCTTATATCCCCGGGGTCCAGAATGTTGGAGCAGACGTCCTGTCGAGGCAGGGGCTGAGGCCCGGGGAATGGAGGCTCCACCCCGAGGTGGTGGAGCAAATTTGGAAAAGGTTCGGCCAGGCTCAGGTGGATCTGTTTGCGTCTCGAGAGACTTCTCACTGTCCACTCTGGTTCTCCCTCACGCATCCAGCTCCTCTCGGACTGGATGCTATGGTACAGACGTGGCCGAGTCTGTACGCTTTTCCCCCGATCGCTCTGCTCCCGGGAGTTCTAGAAAGAGTTCACCGGGACCACGTCCGGCTCACCTTGATAGCCCCGCGCTGGCCGGGCAGAGTGTGGTTCTCGGACCTAGTATCTCTCCTGGACGGCTCTCCCTGGGAGATTCCCGTCAGGAGGGACCTTCTGTCCCAGGCAGGGGGCACGATTTTCCACCCCCGTCCAGAGCTCTGGAGCCTGTGGGCTTGGCCTCTGAGGGGGCCCAGCTCATAAATTCCGGTCTCTCAACCGAGGTTGTAGGGACCATTCTCCAATCTAGAGCTCCCTCCATGAGGAAGCTTTACGCCCTGAAGTGGAAACTTTTCACTTCTTGGTGCAGTAGTCGTCAGTTTGATCCAGTTTCCTGTCCCGTTGGTACGGTTTTGGAATTTCTGCAGGAACGGTTCACTGCAGGGTTATCTCCCTCCACGCTAAAGGTTTATGTGGCGGCCATTGCGGCTTACCACATACCCTTGGCTGGTTCTTCTCTTGGTAGAGACCCACTTATTACTCGCTTCCTCCGTGGCACCTTGAGGCTGAGGCCCGCGGTACGCATGAGGGTTCCGGCATGGGATTTGGCTGTGGTGCTCCAAGGCCTATCCCTAGCCCCCTTTGAACCGATTGAGGAGGTTCCAGTTAAGTTTTTGACCCTAAAAACACTGTTCCTCCTTGCCATATCTTCCTTGAAAAGAATAGGAGATCTACAGGCCCTTTCGGTTGCCCCCTCGTGCCTGGAATTTGCACCTGGTATGGTGAAAGCCTTTCTTCATCCCAGACCTGGTTACATTCCCAAAGTTCCCACTAATGTGGCTAGGCCCATTGTACTGCAGGCCTTCTGTCCTCCTCCCTTCAGGACGTCAGACCAGGAACGCCTTAATTTGCTTTGCCCTGTTCGGGCCCTAGATGCTTACGTCCACAGAGCTGCCCTGTGGCATAAGACTGAGCAATTGTTTATCCTCTTCGGGTCCCCCAATAAAGGGGCCCCGGCATCTAAGCAGAGGATGAGTAAGTGGTTAGTCGAGGCTATCTCACTTGCTTACGAGTCGGCCGGACTGCCGTCACCTCTAGCAGTCCGAGCCCACTCTACCAGAAGTATGGCGGCCTCCAAAGCCCTTCTTTCGGGAGCCTCTTTACACGACGTCTGTGATGCGGCAGGCTGGTCCTCACCGCACACATTCGTCAGGTTTTATCAACTTGACCTTAGCTCCCCCGGGGCCCGGGTTCTCTCTGGCGACTGACGAGCCACACCAGACAGGCCCTTGTAACTATGGCGGCGTGGGTATTAACGTTCCCAAAGCGTCAATTTCTCGACGCAACGCGAGTTCCCTTGAAAGGGAACGTCTCGGTTACGACTGTAACCTTAGTTCCCTGAAGAGGGAACGAGACGTTGCGTCGCCCTGCCATACTTCCAGCACGCCTGTCAGCGCTTACTTCAGACACTTTAAGCTAGCGTTGCTTTGTTTGAGCGTGCTTTATAGCTTCCTGGCCGTGACGTCACCCGCTTCTGACGTCTCGACACACCATTGGACTGATTTCACACGTGCTTCATGACGACATCACGCGTTGCGTTCCCAAAGCGTCAATTTCTCGACGCAACGTCTCGTTCCCTCTTCAGGGAACTAAGGTTACAGTCGTAACCGAGACGTTTTCTTGCCATGCCGTCATTTTACGCCAGACTGATTCACAAACGAGGGTCAATTTAACGCTGGATTTGCATAAAAGAATAACATGACGGCACAACTGTCATTTTGGCTGCGTGAGATTCTCCAGCTATGTTGTTGTTGAGCAACCGAAGCGTGAGCTGTTAAAGCGCCACCCTCTTCTGGAAATGGGGACGAGAGCAGCAGCTCATTTGCATTTAAAGGGACACAAACAAAAATGGCGTGTTTTTGCTTACACCCAAATAGGGGCCAATTTGACAAGCTATAATAAATGATCTGTGGGGTATTTTGAGCTGAAACTTCACAGACACATTCTGAGGACACCAGAGACTTATATTACATCTTGTGAAAAGGGGCATAATAGGTCCCCTTTAAAGCATTAACTTGTGTTAACAAACAAGACCTTATTGTAAAGTGTTATCCACACAAAAGAAACAGGAAAGATATTTAAATGGAATTATTTATTGAATTTTTTTGCTGTGAGGTCCAATATGAAAATCAATAAATAAACAAATAAATAATTAAGAATTGGTTGACACTGTAACTGCGGTCTTAGCAGCATGTAAAAGAGATATCCTTCAGGAATTTAACATAACCTTACCCCTAAATATCACAGGGAAAAAAAAAAAACTGTTGTTGGTCTGACTGTTTACATGTCAGTCAAATGGCTCCTTCTTGTCTAAGTGGGTGGTTCTACCAAAGTAAAGTGCAATATGGAGCAGATTTTATATGAATAATGGACACAAGCTGTGCAGGACTAAAGTTTGAAACCACATGTCTGACTCACCTCTCTTGGGGAACAGCAAACCAGTACTCGTGCTTGCGGTCACGCTGTGCGTACTGCTGCATCGAGGCGCTGGCATTGGACACAAATGTCTTCTTCATGGCCTTGCCCACCCGCAGACACAGAAACTTGTGAGACTTCTGCCTCTCCTTGGACACCATGAGGCCTAAAACACAGAAACAAAAGCTCATCCTAAAAGCACAGCTAAGACATCTACTATAATATAAAGAAATAACTGCAATTGAAATGACGCTTGCAAAAACTAAGTTTGAATGGCCGTCTATAAAATTCACAGTAATACATTAATCATCAAGTAAATGAAGCACAGTATCTCAATAGTCACTGGAATAAAACACAGTGCCTCAAATGAACTAAACCCTGCCCGGGAGATCAGATCCAAAGCTGAAACCAATGCATCTTTTGTTAATAACTGATTAGAAGGTCAACGCAGCGGGAGATGTAGAAAGAAACACCTTACACCAGTGTTGTAGGAGCCAAAGCCATTTACACAGCCAATGCAACATTAATCTACTTACACTGCAGCACACAGTGGGAGGGCATTCATTTTCAATGGACTAATTTGGTGTGTAATTCAGATGACTTTTGAAGTTGGTCCTGAGCTGTGGTAATAACCCCTTGTGATCTGTCAGAACAGTTCGATGATTCAAAAAGGGACATTCGCTGGGACAGAAGTCAAAGTTCATTCTCATGCCATTAGGTTGAAGAAGCGAGGAAAAAACATTATTGTTTAAAAAGTATATTTTAGTCTTTTGAAGTTTAAGGGGTCATTTCATACACTTTTGTCATCTTGAAATATTTATATTTAATATATAAATAATATTGCTGTGCTTTCATGTTGTTGCTGCGAAGCAAAACTTAGCGCACAAGTCGTATGTACTACTTTAATGATGTTGTTTTGCAGCTTGACAATATATAAAACGTTAGGGATGCACAATATATCGGCCACCATATCGGTATTGGCTGATTTTAATGTTATCGTTATCGGCCCAATAAGAAAATTTGCCCAATATATCAAAGCCGATAAATAATGTATTATTTTCTTCAACTGAGACACTTTAGATGCACACTGTTCACTATGATGGTTTTCAATCGCTTGAAATATAATTTGAGTCACTTCAAAAAGGAAAATACAGTTAAGTGCAACATGTGCAGTGCAAGTCTGTCATATAGGCTATATAAAATTATAATGAGAACATTATAATCTCATATAAATAACATGAGAACATCATGTGCTTAGGACATGGCTTTTAATGGTAAAACTTTTGATTTTGTAATCAGGTTCTCAAAAATGATATAAAAATTTGGATTTAGATTTATTGACCAATATATCGGTCATTGGCTTTCAAATATGAAGAATTATCGGTTATCGGTATCGGCCAAAATGTTCATATCAGTGGATCCCTGGTAAAAGTTAACAATTAAAAACTTTTATTGACAGATTGAAAAATTGACTTCTCATGTACTTGTACTCGTAAAAATACCTCCGATACTTCACGTGACGTAACTGACAGAATTTTCCATGCACAGAGACACCGACGGCAGCAGCAGAAACAATGTCAGCCTCAGGGGTGTGGAAATACTTCAAAATTAATGATGACAACCCACACATTGCGAACTGCATGCTTTCAATCACAATTCGTTATCGATTAGTGAAAGCGGGATAGGCAGAATCACGCTGAATGACACAGACCAGAATCGCTCTCTCACGCGCACGCTCCCAGTTCTCTCAGGCAGCGCGCAATCAGTTCTCCTCGCGCCTGAATGGTCAAATGCACACATAGTTGTCAAAATGTCCATCGTGTGGAGTATCTCACGTAAATAAAGTCGGTTATAGCTTAAGTGGACATAAACATTTGGGTGAAAACAGGATATGTGTCAGTATCCATGGATTCAGTCTTAAAGGGACCGTAGCCTATATTCGTCATTAATGTTAATAAAACAACAAAATATGTTAAATAAATGTATACATGGTAAATAAACCTACTGTATCTGAAACACAAGTTTATTTAATTTGTATCTCTATAGTATTTGTTGTATTGTTTATAATTTGTTTGTAAATTTCTTTTTATATAACAACAATTATATATATTGGTAATTGCCCTTTGAAGTTTAATGGACACTGTGAAATATTTGTTCTTTAAGTTTGTGGCAAGCACATAAAAATTATTACTTTTTTCATTAGAGTAATAACAAAGAAGCTGTCTTACATTCATCAGTCATCACCTAAAAAAAAAAAAAGAAAAAAAGAGAGATATTAATAAATGTATAGGCATTGATATCGGCGAGTACCAGAAAAAAAGTATCGGTACTCTGTCCTTAAAAAATGGTATCGGTGCATTACTAACCTTAATATTATAAAGTGACGAGAATACATTTTGTGCACCAAAAAAACAACATTATTCAACAATATCTAGTGATGAGCTATTTCAAAACACGATTTTGAAGCTTCAAAGCTTTACGAATCTTTTGTTTTGAATCAGTGGTTCGGAGCACCAAAATCACGTGATTTGACTTTGGCAGTTTGATACACGCTCCGAACCACTGATTCGAAACAAGAGATTCGTAAAGCTTCAAAGCTTCATGAAGCAGTGTTTTGAAATCGTCCATCACTAGATATTGTTGAATAAAGTTGCTATTTTTTTTTTTGCCGCACAAAAAGTATTCTCGTCGCTTCATAACTTTAAGGTTGGACCACTGTAGTCACATGAACTGTTTTAAATATATCTTTAGTAGCTTTCTGGGCATTTAAAAAGGAAATGATCTTGCTGTCAATGGAGGCCTCACTGAGCCATCGGATTTGATCAAAAATATCTTAATTTGTGTTCTGAAGATGAACGAAGGTCTTACGGGTGTGGAACGGCATGAGGGGGAGTAATAAATGACAGAATTTTCATTTATGGGTGAACTAACCCTTTAACAATGAATATGCATTGTTGAAATGTGGGCAATCACATGTTCATGTTTTCATCTGATGTCAGCAAGCTGCCGATGTTCAGAAACAAGCCATATGTTTTCAACTCTTTTATCTCACAAAATCAAGGAAACTGCTTGATTTGATTGCTCATGATATCATGCCTTTAACTCACTCCTGGGCTCATTCTAAAAGCCGGATCAGCCGTTAGTGTTGAATAACTATCAGCAGATGACTCATACTCTGGGATGGTAAGCACCTTGGGCATACAGAGAGCTCAGCACGTCTAGAGCTGAAAAGCATGGAAGAATAATGATAAAAATATACAAGTGAGAGTCTAAGAATGAACAGTTCATTATCTGCTTTCCATTATAATTATATGGAGCCTAGTGGACATACTGCTCAGCACTGAATAATAGCGGCATCTCATGTGTATATCATACCATTGTATTATTTGCACCTGTACCAGTGTACCTTCTAAATACCACTGAATATGAATATTATAATCATTCAGTACCTTGGTATAGGGTTATATTCGGTTCAGTACAACAAAATGCAAATTGTTTTGTTTTCTCACCCCATTATTGATGATTTATTATTATTATATATATATATTTATTTTTTACATTTTAAGCATAAACCTTACATTTTTGTTCAACTTATCGGAAAACAAGGCAACGCGCAATGTGTTTTTTGCTAGTTTCAGCCTGATGCAGTTATCATTTTCACGTTATCATTTTCACTTCAACTGGCTTTTAAAGGGAATGGGAGATGAGACTCTGATTGGTTTTTTGCATGTTACACCCAAAACACAACCATTACTCATTAAGAGAATAGAGACGATGCGTGCTGACCAGGGACTTCAACTCTGCTACATCAGTACCAATACAAAATCGACACCTCAGGCAATAAATAACCAGCCTTGGGCGACTGATAAAACAAAAACTAGTTTGCCAACAGATTCAATAATTCAATGTCAACAACTTGTGATTAATCATGTTATCTGTAGTTAATATATTAACATTTTCAGCTATACTTTTAAGGAAAGAACTTTGTTGTTTCTGTTGCATGTAATGTTGGTGTGCATGTGTATTTGTCAGTTGTGATGGGCTTTAGCTTATCTCGCCGTCAGACAGAGGGCTGCTGGCACAGTCACGTCAAGAGATCAAAGCAGCGTGTAAAAGCCGCAGTAAAGTGTCCCTGTGCTCCCTCAGGTGATAACAGGTGAGCCACTTTTCATTTCCCAGCACTCTCTCGTCTTGCCATCAATAAAGCCACACAACACAAGGTTATCAGCACTTCCCAGCATGCCCCATGCCAGACTAACACCAGGACAGAAGCTTACTTTGATAGTAAAATGTAAGAACGCTGTACTATAATGTCAATGCTGGTTACAATGACACTAAATGTGCACACTGGCTCAAAAGAAAAAACGTTATATTGTTTGAAAAGAACATTTTAGGCTAATGAGTTTTCAGGGGTATATATACACACACATACACACACACACACACACACACACACACATATATATATATATATATATATATATATATATATATATATATATATATATATATATATATATATATATATATATATATAAAACAGGGCTTGACATTAACTTTTTTGCTCACCAGCCAATGTGGCTAGTGGTTTTCCAAAGTTACTAGCCACTCAGCATTTTCACTCGCCACAATTTTGACATCAATACCTTGAGGAAAAACTGCCATGTAGATATTTTTAATATTATCTCATAATTTGGCAGCAGGTATATTAGGCTGCTGTCACTTTAAGACCTGAAGCACAGATCCATTATACTGTTACACATGCGTTTTCTTTCTCAACTGTTATGTTCACTTAAAACATAACTGACAGTGTTCACGTGAATACTCGCCAAGACCAGCATTTTGACATTATTTTGTGTGTATTTAACTGTTTAAGCATAATAAGCAGCGAAAAATAACTCAATTTAGTATTGAGAGGTAACTTTATGTGCACGCACTTTGGGTGTGAGCACAAAATCTGCGGGAATGAGTAAAATTATGAGCAATCCCACGCCGAAATTCAAGCCCTGTAATGCCAACAATATTCACAAATGAAACAAATGAAATGACTGAGTGAGGGGAGGCGAGTTTGTGTGTCAACTCACTGTCTGAGAGATGAGAGAGCGAGAAAGAGCAGCTGGTATCGTGTATCTATTCTGCGGAAAATGAGTATTGAAAGCGTTTCAAATATTTCAGTATCGATATGTTTCGAAAAATTCATATTTTTGACAACACTACATTGCACTTAGTTATTTTAAATGCCTTTTTAAAAGACTACAATTGAAAAAAATAAATAAAATTCAACCCGCCAAAGTGGCTAATAGGAGTGACTGCATTACACGCCACTGCTGAAATCCACCTGCGTTTGGTAATGTCAAGCCCTGTAGAAATATGTAAAAATAAAGAAAATGTAAAAATACATTAAACAAAATATACAAACTTAGTAAAAATGTAATTAAAATATATTATATATTTGAATTAATTTATTTTATATATATTTATTTTACTTTATATATATATATATATATATATATATATACACACACAATACCAGTCAAAAGTTTTTATTGTGAAATATTATTACAATTAAAAAAAAATTACAATTACAATTGTACAATTAAAATTTTATAAAGTAATTTATTTCTGTGATGGCAAAGCTGAATTTTCAGCATCATTACTCCAGTCTTCAGTGTCACATGATCCTTCAGAAATCATTCTAAAATGCTGATTTGATACTCAAGAAACATTTATGATTATTATCAATGTTGAAAACAGTCGTGTACATTTTTTTCAGGATTCCTTGATGAATAGAAAGTTCAAAAGAACAGCATTTATCTGAAATACAAAGCTTTTGTAACATTATACACTACCGTTCAAAAGTTTGGGGTCAGTAAGAATTTTTATTTTTATTTTTTTGAAAAGAAATTAAAGAAATTAATACTTTTATTCAGCAAGGATGCATTAAATCGATCAAAAGTGACAGTAAAGACATTTATAATGTTACAAAAGATTATATTTCAAATAAATGCTGTTCTTTTGAACTTTCTATTCATCAAAGAATCCTGAAAAAAGAAAATACTGTACACAAATATTTTGTACAATTGTACACAATAAATGTTTCTTGAGCAGAAGATCAGCATATTAGAATGATTTCTGAAGGATCATGTGACACTGAAGACTGGAGTAATGATGCTGAAAATTCAGCTTTGACATCACAGGAATAAATTACTTTATAAAATATATTCAAACAGAAAACAGTTATTTTAAATTGTAATAATATTTCACAATATTACTGTTTTTACTGTATTTTTAATTAAATAAATGCAGCCTTGGTGAGAAGACGAAACTTCTTTTAAAAACATTAAAAATCTTACTGTTTCCAAACTTTTGACTGGTAGTGTATATATATAGATACAATAAATTGTAAAAATACATTAAACAAAATTAGTATATTTAAGATATATTATATATATTTTATATATATTATATATACTTTATATATATTTAATTTATTTAATATACACACACACTATATATATATATATATATATAGATATAAAGAAATTGTATTAATATATATTTTTAATAATATATTATTAAATGAATGATTAAATAATTAAATGTAAAAAAAAAAAAAAAAAAAAAAAAAAATGTAAAATCAAATTCTATGACGCCTTTAAAAGGTGTTCATCACAGATTGTTTAGCATCACAAATGGCAGAAAGACAGAGATTGGAGGACATGTTCTCGTACCCTCAGCAGAGCTCAGTCTCTGGCTGTCCTTAGGTTGCTGCTCATTCTCTCTCTGGGCCTGCTGGACGCTTTCTCGCTGCTCCATGGCTTGTTGCATAGTGTGACTCTTCCACATCTTCCTCAGCTCCTCTACATCAGTCTCTGAATCTCGAGTACCATCTCTGGTCAGTTTAGCCCCATCGGGGCTTCTTTCCTGTCCTGTGGCCTCGTCTGCTCCAGGGGCCGAGCTCTGAAAACCTGAGGAGGTGGTGACTCCTTCAGTCTGGCAGTGGGGTGGTTGCTGGTGGTCCTTGCTGGTGGGTGTGCTTGGCTGTTTGGAGCTCATGGAGGTGCTGGGCTGGGCAGTGTCGCTGGCAAGTTCTCCCTCCTCTGGATTTTTCTCCTCCTCCTCTGTATGACTGTCGTCAGTTGTCTGAGGTTCCTGGAGGAGGGTCTGCACCGATTGAGACGAGGCTCCTGATGACTTGTTCTCCTGTTGGAGCTCCTCTGTGGACTGACGCTCCTCTCGGATGGGCGAGAGCTCTGACTCGGTGAAGACGTCCTCTGAGATGGAGCCCTCGGTGCTGCGTGGGGCAGTGCTGGCGCTGTCATAACCCTCCCGCAGACGCTGATCCGTTTGATGAGAACTTCCAGAGAACACTGCTTCGAGATCCCTGTGGCACAAACAGAAAGAATGAGAGATGCACCTTCTAGATAACTAATATTCTAATGAAACTAATATATAAAGGCATTTTATTTCCTTCAGCTGGATTTGTACTATAATATGTGACTAAGGTAACAGTTAGCAGGTTGTGCATGAGAAACTTTTGATTCTCTTATTCACTACTGTTTCCTATCACTCTGAAGCTTCTATCTTAAGTCTAAAATGCACAGACTTCTTATTGTGATGTTTAATTTTAAATGTAGCTGCTGTACTGCATTAAAGCAACAGCCTGAGACATCTGAAAGACAAGGGCACAATGACGTGTGTCTGTCTGGATGGTGCTTTAGTAAACCGTACTTGTGAGGTGGATGGTAGTACATAATCAAAGCAATTTGGAGCAATTAATACATGTACAAGCTAACATAAAAGTGCATAAATGAAAAGTAGGTCTCTCTGTCTGTACATCTGCACGATCAAAGGCGTCTGTGCTTCACATCTCCACAATTGAAACCCTGCAGTGAACCCCATCTGACTGATGAACCAACGAACACAGCTCTGAGCTGAATACACATCATCATTCATAAACCAACAGAGGATATAAATATCTGGGGGTGGAAACACTGCTAAAATCATTAACTTCTTATTACAAATCAAAATGGGTGAGTAATTCAGATGTAGGCGGCTGAATTCATGCTTCATTAACCTTAGAGTAAAAATCCATTTCCTGTATAATAAAGCTGAACGCTGGATATCTTAAATAATCGTACAGCAGCGTGGTTCCTCATGCTCACCGCAGACAAAATACAGATTTGTCACATGAGAGATCTTTAATCTAGATACGACTTCTGAAGATGAATCCAATTAATAACGAGTAATGCCGCTGCAATTTTCACTTTTCATAATCTTTCATAATCAAAACCATTTGTCTGGTGGCTCAAGTCATTTTTTAAATAATGTTATTTTTTGGCCTTTGTGCCACTTAAAGAAGAGCAAGGACAAGAACTTAGTTTGCATTCAATTCAAATTGATTTACAAAGAAATTTGATTGTTTTCAATTAATGATTTGATACTGCATTTATAGTAGTATTTAAATACTAATGTGTCTTAGGCAAGTAGTAGTCACTGGTTTAATCTGCTGAGGTGTGCGCCGTGCTGTGACAGTACGAAGTGAGAGGTCTTACGGGGGTATGGAGTCACGGATCTTGCTGTCGGTGATCTCTTTGTAGACGGCTGCAGACTGAACTTCCTCCAGTGGACACATGATCCCGTACTCCTCACAGCCTCTCTCCAGAACCAGAGGGTCCATCCGGTGAGGGTCAAACATGATGTTGTTGGGCGTCACCAGCAACACCCCACTAACAACTCCCTGCGAAAGAGGGAGTTACACATGAACACATATTATATACTGTATATATATATATATATATATATTTTTTTTTTTTAAATAAATGTAATCATTTTAATTAGGGTTGTTGATTTAATGCGTTAACTTAATTAATTAGTTATGGGAAAAATTATGTGTTAAAATTATTAACGCATTTAACGCCCCACCCCAGACCTATGGAAGCTTGTTTCTGCCATGAAATAAAAAATAAAAAAGGTAATTGCGACTTTTTATCTAATAATTCTGACTTTTTTTTCTCAGAATTGTGAGATATAAACTCACAATTGCGAGTTATAAAGTCAGAACTGCGAGATATAAACTCACAATTCTGACTTTATAAGATGCAATTGTGAGTTTATATCATGCAATTCTGACTTTATAACTTGCAATTGTGAGTTTATATCTCCCAATTCTCAAAGTCAGAATTGTGAGATATAAAGCCAGAATTGCATGATAAAAAGTTGCAACCAATGATTCAATGGCTTGATTCATAAAGAGAGCCATTTACTTCATTCCTGAATGAATCAGCCATTTGAACGAATTGAACGAATGAATTAATGACACAATGACTTGCTCATTTAGACATTTACCACCACCTACTGGCAATTTTAGTTTCGTTTTTCATATCATTTCATTAAAAAAAATATTTCTTATTACCATATTAATAGAAAACCCCCCAAAAAAGATTAAAGGTATAGTTTACATAAAAATTTAAATTCTGTCATCATTTACATATGGCCATTGAAGCCTAAAAGTTTATGTGAATCAGTTTTTGTTATGTCTATTTCATACTTTTCTCATTTAACAAAATAATGCGTGATTAATTTGTGATAAATTAGATTAATTAAGTGCCACATCGTGTAATTAATTAGAATAAAAATTATCATCACTTGATACCACAGCTACATTTTCAGCATCATTACTTCAGTGTCACATGATCCTTCAGAAATCATTCTAATATGCTGATTTGCTGCTTAAGAAACATTTCTTATTATTATCAATGTGGCAAACAGTTGTGGTGCATAATAAATTTATGAAAACCACAATACATGTTTGGATAAAAATAAAGTTCAAAAGAATTTATTATTTATTTTTTATCAAATACACAATATTATTATATAAATGTTTATATAACAATTATAAATATCTTCATCACTGAAAGCTTTGATAAGTCAGAGTAAGTGAGTTCATTCAGAAAACAGATCCATCAGACTGATTAAAACAGTTCTGGGCAGTTCTCTTTCCCAAATGCACTGTAAGCCTAAGCAGATCATTGAGTCCTTTGGTGCAGCTGGTTTATGATCAATTTAGGCTCACAATGCTTTTGGGAAATGCGGCCCTGAATTGCTCTTTTTAAACCATTCATTAAAAGAATCGGATCATAAGAGTCACTTGTTTGTGAACCAGACCACACTGATCACACTGCAGCACAACTGTTCAGTGAATTCACTCTTTAAGTGCTGGGGTGAATGTGAGGGCAGGAATGTTTTGACAGTGTGAGAGAAAATCATCTTTGCACAGAGATTCACTGAGGAGAACAGATCAGTGCTGGAGATGGCAGCTCAACTCCTACACTTTGAACAAAACTTGGAGCTTGTTGCAGTTTTGCAGTCTTTTGTTTCCCCAGAGGACAGAGGAAAAGCAGGGGTCTTATTAATGAATAACCTGAGGACTCCTCCATAAGTTAACTTTGGAGACGTTGCCAATTAGAAAAGTCGAACACTGACTCACCTTGCCATCTGTTATGTACTTGCAGTTGATTTTGAGGAACTTCTCTGTCAGCGCCTCCTCTTCCTCAGAGGTGGAGGAAACCACACGGGAGGGCCGCAGGGCAGACAAGGCTGGAGGGGCAGGAGCATCAGAGCGAGGTGGACCATTGGAGTCCTGAGAGACAGAGACGGGACAGATTACAGCAAGAAATTAAAAAACAGCAGCCACTCACCCACATAACAAAAACATTACTTTGGTAAATACAGAGTTCTATCATGAAACTCTAGATGGTGCAGGCTGACAGGTCCTTAACTCTACTTGCAATCACATTGTTCTCTATAGGGCACAGCTGATTGGTTCCTGCTGTATCAGTAGCCAGTGAGCTCGCTGCTCAACCTTTTAATACTTAACCAGCATTTGCTGTAGCAGTTTGCAGCATGCTTTCAGATACCCTTAACCTTCCCCAGCTCCACCTGTATAGATCTGCTACATGTATGCTTGTACAGCAGCAGCATGTCTTACTTGCTCACAGCAGCATGTCATGTGTATTGGCAGTAGCAATTCCCGTACTTGCTGCAGAAGCATCATACTTTAAACTTGACTTCTACAATTTGGGGGCTAGTGTCAACAAGCAGTACAAGCAGTCCAGTCATTCCTTCATGTGATAAACAGTTTATTTTCCTTTTTTAAATAATACAAAAAGAATACCAACAAATAATTATCATGATTTGATATAAAAAAGTTCATTCAGAGCCAAAAATGAGGTAATTCAAAATGGAAACAAAGTACTAAGTGGCCATAACACTTGCTCTGAAGCAGCAATAACAAACAGCAGCAGCAACGTAGCAGATCTATTCCGCCAAGACCAAACATATCAACATTAGTTGCGTTTACATGGAGCATTGTAATTGGCTTAAAAGTCCAATCCGAATGAAAATGCTCCATATAAACACCTCAATTGGAATAAAAATGCCCAAACTGAATGAAATTGTAATCGGTTTGAGAGGGGTAGAATAAACCTTTCTATAAACCGAACAAAATAAAAATTCTGCCATGTAATCATGCCAAGAGGTCGGGGGTCTTCAGAATGCACAATGGCGGCAGCAAAATCAAACTGGGGTAAAACTGAAACAACACATTTATTAAATACACTAAGGGAACTTAGTGTATCATTACTACGGACCTTCATCCACACGCTTCTGCTTTTCTTCGCAGGGAGGGGTAGTACTGCGATGCTCCTTAGAGATGCACAGCCACCAAAAAGGTCAGCTTCCTGCGATTGTCTTTTCCTTATACCTTCCAGCAGTAATATGCTACAAATTCACGCTTTTGCTTGATTAAGAGCAACACTTTACACAAAAATAGCGCGCATAAGAAATAATGGAACTCCATGTTGACAGCTAGGAATACAAGGCGGCAAACAGGACATAAGCTAATGTGAGCATGTCATAAAGTCATTCCGATTAAAAGCACCGGCACATGAAAACACCATATCGGATTAGATAACGTCTCATGTAATTCTTTCACCAAATCACCAAATCTTTCAATCGGAATGATTTTAATCGGAATGACAAAAAAGTGTACATGTAAACGTGGCTATTGTCAAATCCATTACTATGCCAAACACTCTGAGAATTGACTTTTGAATGGTAGTGTGTGGTAGTGTAACTTTAGGAGAGAGGCTGAATTAAGAACTGCATTAAATCAAACTTTTCTTATTTTGTCCACATTGGTCTCATCCAGGAAGCACCATAGGTAGTGGTGTGACTGTGTGTGTGTGTGTGTGTGTGTTGGAGGAGGCATGAATACTCAAGAGCCGACAGCGGGACCAGAGAGTGGGCGCTGGGTCTCCTGCAAACACAACCTTCTGCCCACAACTGTCTGCTTTCCTCCGACACACACTTTCACTCTCACCGCTCCACACACTCATATCTCAGAGCCGACTGGAGCAAACTGACACTGATGGGCAAATGTTGGGGTAGTGACTACACAAGAGACAACTGAGTCTTCATCTCTCCTCCTCTCTGTCTTTCTCTCTCTCTCTCTACAAGGCAGTGTTTATTCATTCATTATAAAGCTTCTGTGAAAATTTTACTACTAAAAACACAGACACAATCAGATGCTCACCACTGCTGTGCATCTCAATTATAGTGATTAAAGGCAGAGAGGTACACGATCAGGATACTTGAGTAGAATACCGATATTTTAACACTATAATTGGCAACATTTTTCCTTTATCCATGCTTTAACAAGTATTAAAGGGATAGTTAACCCAAAAATTAAGATTCTGTCATCAATGAAAGCCAATGGGGCTTACAATTTCACTGTATGGAAAAAACAGTTCACAGAAACATACTTCAAAATATGTCTTTTTGTGTTCAGCAGAAGTAAGAAAGCCATAACAGATTTGGAATGACATGAGGGTGAGTAAATAAGGACCATGTGTTTATTTTTGGTTGAACTATCACTTTAAGGTAACATGCTGGAGTAAAATGCACCACACTGCAATATTATACAAAAAAAAAAATTGTAATAGCAATCAGAATTTGCCATTGCCTCAGTGCCATTATTGTAGGACTCAGGCATATATCTTGTAAATATATAAATACACACACAAATTTACACTATATATTTCATATATATACATAGGCGGAGCATGTGTAAGGCTGGGCAAGGCTTAGCCTTCCCTTGGCCATGGACTTGAGTCTAGCATGGAATTTTCTCACTCAATTTACTGCTGCTTCTGATTGCTTTTAGAGCAAAGAACTGCCCATAAGTCCTGGTCTAGGATCGGTTTTCTCCATAATAATAGTATATTAGTGAAACAGATTTGGTGTTTGCGTTCTTGAGAGCGTCAAAGGTTTCTATTTTGTTTTGCAGCGTTGAGCAGTGTAGCCAATCACAGACATATCAGTTGATTTCTCAAACGCAATGGCCAATCAGACGTATTTAAATTAGAATCCACTCACCGCTCAAAACATGTCGTGGGGGCTCATCCGGGATATTCCCAAGAAACACGGGACTGAGAAGTCATCCATTAGTGCCACTAGTTCTGCTGATGTGTACGGTAATGATTCTGCTTTTACCACCTCGTCAGGTAGTCTAACAACTGCATAGCCACATAAATATACACCATCTGATGGTTTAGAACATGAACCATCAACATATAGACTATCCCCTTCTCTACAAGCAGTTTCGGTTTCAATTGTTTTCAATCAATCATGTACCTCATCAGTGCCATCAGTGGTTTGCTCGGCAGTACTGAGCAACTCTCTCAAAGGAATGACAGCAGTGTGTGGCACAGACGTTGGCTTCATCGTTAAATTTGTAGTTGCTAACAACGTTGCCTCATAACCTGAACGATGCTGTGCTGTCATGTGAGTCTTTGTCTAGAATTTAATGTTATAGTAATTTGATGTTTATTTACTATGTAGATTTAATATAGACTACAGTACATAATTCATTATAATGTTAAAAAAGATTTCTAATTCAAATAAATATCTTTTGAAAATTCTATACATCAAAGAATCCTAAATTTTTTAATAATGTTTTCCACAAAAATATTAAGCAGCACAACTGTTTTTTTTTTTTTTGATAATAATAATACATGTTTCTTGAGCAACAAATCAGCGTATTAGAATGATTTCTGAAGGATAATTTGACACTGAAGACTGGAATAATGTTGCTGAAAATGTATATATTTTTACAATATTGCTGTTTTATTGTACCGACCCCAAACTTCTAAAAGGAAATGGGCTTAAATTGTCTGCTGCCTTTGACGTAACTGCTCATAATCAAGCACAATGTCTGCGTCAGAACACTATAAATAATAAAGACAACATTTCATTCACATATTCAACACATTTGCAATTAATATTTATAATCCAAACCTCTCGTTCTCACAAAATCTTCCCTGACAAGCACAGCGACCGCTGTTCCCACCCTCTGGCCTCAACATCGCACATCCTGCGTGCCGTGACAGATCGGCCCACCCATCAGATTCCCAAATAAGCAACCAGAGAGTCAAAACATGCCTTCCTGAAACCCTTTTCACAGTTAACACTCTCCGCCTTTTCCAAACAGTTTCCTCTTCTCACAGCCCAGGAGGAAGGCGTTTGTCGGGGGGAAGGATGCCACCGGTGTAACGTGCACGGAAACACAAATAGCTTTGTGTATTTCCAGAGCTCTGACGCCGGCTTGCTGTTTATAGCTCGGTTCATTATCAAAGCAGTTATTAACCACCGGAATACAAAAGAACACTGGAAAGATGTTGATTAGGAACTTAGTAGAAGTTTAAAAGAGCAAACGATGCCATCCCTGCATGCTGTAGAGCTTTATTTAGGATTTAGGGATGGATAAAAGGATCACTGTATCTGTGCCAGGAATGTGCAAAACTACATATTGTCAAAATTGACTAGTCGGTCGGTTATCTGAATGGCTAATGTGTTTTAGAAATGACTGAGGTACTGTATATTCTAGTGTACTCCTAAAAGTTGACAAAATTCACTTTAAGCAAAACTTTCTGTAGAGGAAGAATATGCAAAGTGCGATGTCAAGTCATTTTTATTAATAAAAAAAGGTAAAACTTTATAGTAAGGTCTCATTTGTTAACATTAGTTAATGTATTAACTAACATAAACTAACAATGAGCAATATTTTACAGTATTTATTAAGTAAGCAATAAGAGGAAGTGAAGCGGAGTGCCTGCAACCCCTTTAGCTGTGACTTATTCACAATACAGCACTAGCCTCGAGTATCTTATATAAAACGGTTACCACACAGTAAAAATATTAAAGCCAGAAATATGTATCAATGCAACTTTAAATGAAGTAAAATCACTAAAAGCCTTCCTTCCGCCGGAAAAAATAGTCCCTGACCGTGAACAGCAACAGAAGTTACATTATTATGCCATTAGATGGCGGCAAAGACTCTCTTTAGGAGTGTGTCAGTCAGTAGCGAAGACTTTTACTTTAAAAAAAAGACTGCATTGTAGTGAACACGGAACAAGACGCAGCTGACAAATGTTTTGACTAGTGCTGTCAGTCACTGGAAAACCCCTTAACTGTTAAAAGGACAAGATATTGCAGCGGACATTTAAACATATTTTTTTTTATCATGAACACAGGACTGACCTGAAGGAAAATGCTAAATCTGAATGCAGGTAATAAACTCTCTTTCTCACAATACTCTTCTACATAATACAGTAAGCTTCAATGAACAATATAAATTGAGAAGTTTACGTTGCTAAGAGTGGTTGCTAAGGGTGTTGTAGTTAAGTAGTTAACTAATATTAACTAATTAAGCCTTATTGTAAAGTGTTACAAAAAAATGTAAAATCAGATATACAAATAAAAAAATAAGTCCTGTTCACAAAAAATGTTATATAAATAAAAAAAATTACAAATCATTTTTATGAACAAAAATTATTAAAATAAAAAAACTGACAAGTTATTTTTACAAATAAAATGATACACAGATAAAAAAATGACAAGTCATTTTTTTTACAAAAATATTATAATTAATTAAAAAATTAGAAGACTTTTTTTTTTTTTACAAAAAATGATTTACAAATAAAAAAAGTAATTTTTACAATACAAACGAAAAATGTTATATAAAAAATTGACAAATAAATACAAATAAAAATTATATTAAAAAAATGACAAGTCTATTTTATAAAAATATTAAGTACAAATAAAAAACAACAAATCATTTTTTACAATAAAAACAAAAAATGTTAAAAAGTGGAGAAAGCGGCTCACACAATTCTGTGAAATCAGATTAAAACATTAAAATAATGCTGAGATCAATTCTGCACTGCAACCTAAAATGTCTCTCAATTATTATTATAATTATTCATTATTAAAATGAAGGACATTTATTGCACTTATTTGTACCAGTACAGGCCAATAATGTCATTCAGTCTTAACTGACTGACTCAGGTGGTCAATTCATAAACAACATTACCGCACCAGATCACAGCAATCAATGCATCACCAGACTGACTGCGCATAGGCCAACACAGATAGGTTAATGCACACAATGACTTTCTGCAATGATAAAATTTAGTTTACAAGAAATGCACCTTCTTTGAAGTATTTAGGTCAAAGAACACGCAATCAGTGCTTCTTGAAAAACATCTCATGACTTTTACCAAACCACATCAATGACAATGGGAGAGAGACCAACAAAATGTGTCCTCTGGCTGGGTGACGTTACTATCCGACACAGAGGAGGAAAAAAGTGTATCTTCATGTCCTCTAGACCATCTGGAGCTTACCTACGCTGGGCTGGTTTTACACAGCCTCAGTGAATCCAGCCTAGGGGAGACCAGCGGCTTGATTTAGAACCTAAGCCTAGAAAAAGGGCACTAACCCTGACTGCAGGGCTCCGCATGTGGGTGGTTGACACCCATGTGATCATTAGATCACCGCCGGACTGATCTCAACTTCACACACACACCCTTACAGTACTGTTCTACTTTACAGACAACATTTCTCCAGCTCATGTTAATGACTCATGTACTATTAGTCTGAAGCAGTAGATGAGCACTCAAAATTTCAACAGCATTGAAATGCCATTTTAAGGCGAATTCTGAAAATGAATAACACAGCAGAAGGAGTCAGCTGACTCTCATATTAACTGAGATCAACAACAGCACTTTGAATTAATTGTCATCTGTGGATTTATTTATATGCAGCTGTTTATCGTGAAATATTAGGACAACAACCTGCAGCTCCATCTGGTGACCAGAAACAAGTTTTGCAGGGAAAAAGCCAAAAGTACCTGACAGATATTACTGAAATAGGTATCTGCATTCTACTTGAAGCTGTTCACGTCCTTAAGATTCAGAAATGATTAGTTTCTATGGCAACGCTCAAGATCCCAAAATGGATCCATATGTGGCTTTGTTGTTATTGAAAGCTAAATACTTAATCACTACCTTAATTTATCTCTATATGCTCTTGCAAAATCTTTAAGAATAAGAACAAAGAAAGTGCACCAAGTAACACTGTTGATACATAGTGAAATGGCAAACAGGAAAATGTAGAGGTACACTATCATTCAAAAGTTTGGGGTTGGTAAGATTTTTTTGTTTTTGTCTTTTATGCTCAGCATTTATTTGATCAAAAATACAGTAAATAAATTATGTGAAAAACTGTGAAATATTATTGCAATTTCAAATATCTGCTTTCTATTGCAATATATTTTAAAATGTAATTATTTCCTTTGTTGGCAAAGCTGAATTTTCAGCATCATTACTTCATCACATGATCCTTCAGAAATCATTCTAATATAACATGCAGTGCTAACTTAACATCACCTCGTAACCTCTGTTGATCTGCAGAGTTTCATGCTGTTATTGACTGAGGCAATGCACCACAAGAGTTTCTGGGCATAAAATCAGACCAGTAACACTGGGACAAAGTCACCTTTCCAAGTATCAGCCAGCAGCCACTGGTAATTAACACTGGCCATCTCTCTAACAGACACACACACACACACACACACACACACACCCCAGTCTCTCAGTCCCTCTCGTTTTCTTGTAACACAGACTAAATTTAGCATGCAGCAGAAGGGGAGGGTGAGATCAGGACGATACGAGGCAAAAACTTCTCAGGAAACTCAATTCAAAGTCACCAGATTTCATAGATGGAGTCAGCGCTACTCGTATAGTCAGACTTTTGATTATCGGTACACAGTCTGATCTACTCGGCCAAGAACCACCCACTTCGACAGGAAAAGACCACGTGACTGACATGTATATGACCAAAAACTGTTTGCCTTGTTTACATGAAGTAATCGAATGAATAACTAAATTAACAATTACCATTTTCTTTTTTTTTTTTTAATATCAACACAACAACAGACCAACTTTATTAATAGAACAGACAATATTTTGATTACAAACCTAGAAGACCTAGTCTCAGCCTTAAGATGTCACGCCCACGGACCGTTGGCTGAACGTCGATGCATATGGCACACTTAACTAGAAACACTTCTGGATTTTCCAAGTTGTCATCTGGTTGGTTAAATTCTACAGGATGTTGGGGAGACGTTTGTGTCGCGTTCTTTAACGGTCTGCCTGAAAAAAAAGCTGTGACGCTAAACCCCCTTGTGGAAGAAGAACGCCGTTGTGTTTACAACTGTGACAATGAGCGCTTACCAGGATCAACTAAACGCTGAATTTTTAAAAGTATGTGAAGTTTGCGGCTCCATTGTTGCAGTAAACTTGCACAATGTTCTTGAATGAATAATTTATAGATGAACGCCAGTCTGTTATTGTAGGGACATCAACTTTACATTTTCACACCCCTAAACATGATGCAGAACAAAAAAAAATGTGATTGGTCGCGTTACATGTCAGTCAAACGTCCTCTTGGGCAGTCTTTGACCAATGAAAGCTGCGATACAGTCCAGACGCAAGACTCCATGTTGGAAACTATGGGAATTATGGGAATTTATTAGAAATTTGGGCTAATTTATACAAACTATACAAACATATATATATATATATATATATATATATATATAAACATTTGGTTTTGTCATAAGCAGACATGATGCAAACTAACACAAATTTTAAAAATGACATTTTGGACTTTTTTGACAGAATTCTGCAACCCTAAGTACCTTACTTGTAAAAATAATTATTGGTTTAGGACACATTACAGCAGCATTAAAGGTGAGAGAACTTCCCCAAGCAAATAAACTGCACCCTGTGGTCAGCGTTCACTACTGCTCTTCATTACACACAAACATGCCAGGGCATCTGCTTTAATAATTAATATAATCCCAGTCTGTAGAACTGCAATAACAGCTCCGTAATTAAAAGATTGTTACAGCCTGGGAAAAGAGCTGTTTGCTTTACTGAAGTGCTTTCTTTACTCTACTGAATCAAACCGCACCTGGTTCACCCTGCTGTGTCTCTGGAGGACTCTGTAGTGTGCAGGGAAAAGACTCTCTGGCTGAGGAGGTCAATGAGCACTGCTAAATTTAACACATGCAAGTAGGTGTTGCGTTCTCAGCATTGCCAAAAGGGGCGCTCTACCGAACTTTAGCATAAACTGTCTTCTACAGTTTTTTTCAGGACACCTACTGCCAGGGCCGAGCAACAGTATGAAGATAATCGCTCTGAGCAAGTTAGCTGAAGTCAATATGTTTATAGTTAGCTACCTGATTAATTATTAATAACAAATCCATTTGACATTTGAAGGTAAATCTATTGCTCTCTTGAGTACTGAGGCTTGTTAGCAACACAAGAACATACATTAAGTATGGATGCATACTTAAGGATGCATATCGGTAATTAGCTCATATTGGAAAATTTTTAAATGTACAAATACCAGCTGGTATTCGATATATATCTGTCATTACTGGATATTTAAATGTACTATTTTTACTTTGAAATTGTCTTTGCCATCATCTAACGTTCACTTAAAGTGAACTTATTTGTAATGTAATCAAATCTATATTTTGTATACTGTATTATAATGTTGTGATGATTATTTTTATTTAAAGGGGTCCTTGATTATGATTTTACTTTTTTAACTTTAGTTAGTGTGTAATATTGCTGTTTGAGCATAAACAACATCTGCAAATTTACAACGTTCAATGCAAAGGGAGATATTTTCTTTTACAGAAATCGCTTTTTAAAGACTACAACAAATAGCTGGTAGAGACTACAACGAGCTTCTACCTGGGTTGGTGACATTACAAACCCCAAAATTTACATAAACCCTGCCCCCAGGAAGATGCAACAAAGGGGGCGAGGCCATGTTGGGCTGCTTTAGAGAAGAGAAAGAGTTGTTGTAGTAGAGTGTTGCTGCCATGCCATCATTTTACACCGGACTGCTTCACAAACGAGGGTCAATTCATCTACATAAATGTATCCACTAACCATTCAGAAACGTCCAGTTGTATTCTAAAAGTTATAACTTCTTCCTGAGTCTCTCCATCAGTGTCCGACTCCGGTTTGAGCAATGTAAGGCCAAACACTGTTACTGACAATTGTCATTTTGGCTGCGTGAGATTCTCCAGTTTTGTTGTTTTTGAGCAACTGAAGCGTGAGCTGTTAAAGCTCCGCCCTCTTCTGGAAAGGGGGCCGGGAGCAGCAGCTATTTGCATTTGAATTCACATACACAAAAACGGCGTGTTTTTGCTCACACCCAAATAGGGGCAAATTTGACACGATATAATAAATGATCGGTGGGGTATTTTGAGCTGAAACTTCACAGACACATTCTGGGAGTTATATTACATTTTGTAAAAGGGGCATAATAGGTCCCTTTTAATTTATTTAGACAAAATGGTATATAAATTTAATATTGGTTAGTTATCCATTATCCTAACATTAAGTATGTTCAGAGACTCACAATTGATTCCAACATTATATTTATAGCACTGATTCATTGCATTAGCATGACGCAAAGCCTACAATGTGATACTCTGATAGAGTGGTGCAGGTATGATGTCAGAACTCGGAAGTCTAATTCGAGATTTTCCTCTGGGGTTTTATAATGGGGGTTTTCAATTTATCAGGAAAATAAAGCATGTGGTAAACATAACGTGACGATACTTCGACGTTTTGTTCTATAATGTACACTCCACACACTCACACCCCAAGCTCTCTTATCTAGTTTCTTGAACAATTAACATGAAAAATGAACATAACTGCTTCAATATTTGTTTTTGCTATGGATGTGTGTAATTTACGTTGTAAAACAAAACGTCAAAGTATAGTCAAGTTATGTTTACCAAATTACCACAGGCTTTATTTTACACATAAATCGAAGGAAAATCTCGAAGGAACCAGCGGCAAATTATTCTTCTGATGTCATACCTACACCACTCTATAAGCATAAAAATAAACAACAAACTAAACTTACTTAAACTAAATATGCACTAAATCCAATTAATAAAATATTTCTTGCCTTGAATGAATTTTGTTACAGAGCATCTTGAAATGCATTCTGGGATTGCCTTCTCCACGAAGAGAGAAGAGTGTTAAATACAATGTGTCTAGGTAGGCAGCTCACTGGATTTTGGAACAGGTCATTTCATTCCTAGTGCAGCACCTGTCTCAGACTGCTAGACAGATCACAGCTTTCTTTTCCCAGAGGAATGGTCTAAATAGATATGTGTGAAAAACGAAAGGGAAAGGAGCGTCTAAGGCTGAGCACACAAGCGGGCAGGTTTGCAAAAGGCACAGTCACAGCAGTCACTATGGAGACCAGGAGGCAGTGAGGTACAGTGGCCTCTTTGTAAGATGCTGAAGGTAAAGCCTTTTACTGTCAAACAGAACTTCGACACCAAAACCACCGACATTTGTATGTATTATATATACATTTTAAAATATATTTAAATAGAAAACAGTTATTTTAAATTGTAATGATATTTCACAATATTACTATTTTCACCATTTATTCAAATATTAATAAAAAAATTAAAAAAGATTTTGTAAGCACATTGCATAGTTGTGCTTGAAGTCAATTATTTTATTTGTGATAATGCAATAAAACATGCCAAATTTTGCTGACTTAATTTTTGGCCAGGCTGTCATACAAAGAAATTATGAACACATGCAAAAACAAGAGAGAACCAACGAAATATTAATAAATGATTATGTTGTAGTCAATGTATGCTTTTTCCTGCGAGCTTTGTTTTTCTATGATTTTTTTTTTTTTTTTTTTGCATAGTAAAATAAAACCTGTAGCTGTAGTTTTTCTTGCCAAATAATTTTGTCAGATAAATACCTTAACTTTGTTTAGTTTTTTGGGTCATTAAAAAACAAATATTCCCTCCACACACACACATCATAATCATATAATTGTAAATATATAATTTTATTACTTTTTTTGTTACTAGATTTTTATTGTATTTTATTTTCTTGCATTAAAAATTTAGAATATTATTAGCAACAATGAAATGTTTAACTGATGGTTACTTTGACTGGAGGGAAAAAGCACCCTTTAAGCCGTTTTAGAGCAAGTGGCTTAAAGGGTATATATATATATATATATATATATTAGTGCTGTCAATCAATTAAAAATAATAACTCGATTAATCACACATTTTTTCTGCGATTAATTTGGCACGTTTTTAATATATTTTATAATGTAATAATTTCACAGTTAATCTCCAAATTAAAACAACATAAAGAAACAAGACAGTAAATTTAAATACTTGTTTAATGGCATATTTTTATGAATGAAGGCAAGTATCACTGATACTAATACAGCTACTGATGTCTCAAAGAAATTGATTTTTTCCCCCAATTTTAAACAAGTTACCAAACAGTCTGCACTGCATGATTTATAGCCTAAATTAAATATAGATTAATCATTATTAAAACTACAAAAGTTCTTTAGTCAAGAGCAGTGAGTAATTTTCTCTGTTACCTTTGTTCTTTCATTATCTTCAATGACATTGGCTGCTGTCACTTTAAGAGCTGCCGCTGCTGCACATGACGCGGATCTCACACGCATCCCACTTTCTCACAACTCTTTACTTTCGCTTAGGACTTAATTCAACTCAATCAAGGCTGCTCTAATAAGGATACTCGACAAAACTGACATTTTTGGCATTATTGTGTGTGTTATTGTTCGTTCAAGCATGACAGAGCTCGATTCTGGCTCGCTGTCCATGTGCACGATACTGGCACTTTCTGTGCGTTGTGTGTGTGACAGGACATTCACAGACAGTGCGTTCTCTTTTTCTTCTTTTGGCGCGCTTAAATGGTTTAAAATCATTTGCATGAATAAGAGTGTGCTAGCCAAAAGATGACAGAAAAAACTGATGCTGCGTTAATTGCTTTAAATATATATATATATATATATATATATTTTATATATATATATATATATATATATATATATATATAAAATATTGTGAAAAAAAAATTTTCTCCATTTTTTTTTTTTTTTTAGCTCTATCACCCAGTTCTATTAATCACAACAGCATCGGCTCATTTCTTTGGGATTTAGATTAAGTGCTTCTGAGAATGAGGGCAAGTAAACACAGCTCATGGCAGGTATTTGATTACAGAGGGCGTGTAAATACCACGTCTGACAGTTAAAAACCACAGCCTTGAACCAGGTGATCTCAAAACCTACTCAAAAGCAAATTTACAGAAGTACATCTATTTGCAGCGTATAAATATTTTATGTATATATCTGTCCTTCGTTGGTAATTAATATTAGATTGACAGTGGTATATTTGCAGTAATTAAAGTTGAAGCATGTAATTTGCCAGGTAATTACCAAACAGAATTTGTTTTTTGCAGAATAGCTTTCCTGAACACTTCTTCTATTTGACAGTAGTCAGAGTGTTTTGACAGCACCAGAGAGCCACAATCTTTACATGTTTAAAAAAATCATCCTATGAATGTCTTCTATTTGTGTCTGCATATTAAACTGGGATACAAGGAAGTATTTTAACAGTTACATTCAACTTTAAAGATGAACGTGTTGACATTCGTCAACCTATTTGTCCTATTCGTCTTGACAAACACATGGATACCTCGACAACCTAATGGAGAGCTTTTCTGCAAGACTGGATTTCTTCCTATCAGCTGATGAAAAACAAAGCACAATGTTTCCTGACTAACAGCATTTCGTGCTGTTGCCTCATGATATCACTGGTCTATTAAGGCCCTCTCACATGATTCCTGTAAACCAGAAAGCAAAAGATACAAAAGCACACAGAGCTTCGATTTTGGAAAATTGTTATAAAATTCCCAGAGAGCATGCCATGCTCAGGGCATGTCTGATTGTGTGCGAGTCCCTCAAGAGCACAGGTTAAATGATGAGGCTGTGGGGTGTGAAGAAGGAAATGTCACATACTGTGGTCACTTTCTCCAGGTCTGCTTCTGAGGAGGTGGGAGAAAGTGGGCTGCTGGGACTGAAGGAGGGAGAGCTGCCCGCACTGGACACGTACTCTGGATCAGGAACATACAGAACCTGCAAACACAACCACAGCGTAACACTTTAAAAACACCAGCCACGGCAGCTAGCAACGTGCATGGATCCACCATGCATGGATGCACAATCAATACGCGCATACATGATTCTACTTATGTAAATGAGGACATACTGTATCATAGACCTCTAGTGTTAATTACTACTGTACAACCTGAAAATAAAACCGTTTGCATTTTTATACTTTATGTATTACTTATTATGTATTACTACAATGTATTAATATATATATATGTATATAATCATTTTTACTTTTCATGTCATCTTCAAAAGATTGATGGATAGATGGACACATGGATGGATGGATGATGGATGGACAGACAGATTCTAAATATTGCTAAGTTTGTAAAATTTGAAGCTGAAAAAGAACAAATCCATTCTGAATCTGTCATTTTAAATAAATGCATTAATGGTATTACAAACAGTGTACATTTTGAAAATAAAAAAAATTAATAAAACACTTTCCAAAACATAAAATATACATTTTATAAATAAAATAATATAATATTTAGAATATAAATATAAATAGAATATTTATATATAAAATAAAATAATAATTATAAATTATATATATATATATATATATATATATATATATATATATATAAGTTTATATTACTAATACATACATACACAAACTTTCTATTTTATTGCAATTTTTTAAACATTCCCATACCAAACTGTACAATACAGAGAAAGTACAGGGAATAAATCAGTAATCAAAATCCCATCGAATGTGGTCTCCCCAGGTGCGTCTCAGGTCTCTAAACACTGAACTGGGCTCCACTCGTATTAGTTTGGGGGCAGTGAAGTCAGCGTGGAGGGGCTGTTCAGCAGTCCGAAACACTGGTGAGGATTACGCTAATGGAAGGAGCTGCAGAATTTGGTCACGTGATCTGGACTGAGAGCCCTCCAGCTGTACTGTGTCAGGCGGCGGTCGCCATCTCCAGCGCCTGACTCTATCTATTACCCTCTCATTACTGCACCCAGCGCTACGTGAATATCAACGATCCGGACTTCAGCTTTGCTTAACATGTATTTGTGAGGAGATGATGAAGCAATACTGGAGCTGTTTAGCAAGAGATCTTTCATAACCGCTCATGCACTGACTGGAAGAGAGAAGTCATTAATCACTCCATCTATCTGAGAGATATTATCTGGTTAAATGTCATATCGGCCAATAATTGATATGCTGTTGCACTATATTAAACAGTGAGAGATTGATTCTTTGTCTAACGCTTGGCAGAGATCTAATGGCGAGGGAGTGAAGCGTTGTAATGAGTGTCTGCAGACAAAACCAGCCATGAATTCAGTTAAGAGTGTGCGATTTTTGTGACTTTATAGCCAATGTGTAATGGCATTTACAACCTTTTTTACTTCTGTAATGTCACATATTTCAGAGCAAAACAAGATATTCAATGAGTAAAATCTAAAAGTTGGGTTTTAACTATCGGCATCTACACCATTTACTACAAAAATAAATAAAACTCATTTTACTACAGAAATGTGACATATTTACGAGTGAAACAGGATATTAAATATGAAAATACATACCTGACCAGGGACCACATTTCTGGAGAAGAGTTTGTTGAGCTGAACAAGTTCGTTGGGAGTGGTGTCAAACTTCAGCGAGATGCTGTTTAGAGTATCCCGCGACTCCACCTGCACAACAAATGTACAAAAACATGTAAAAACAAGGAAAAAGGAAAAGAGAAAACCATTTTCCTTTTGGTCTACACAAGGTGGATGTCCTACACTACCATTCAAAAGTTTGGGGTTGGTACGATTTTTTTTAAATGTTTTTTAAAAGAAGTATTTTATGCTCACCAAGGCTGTATTTATTTGATTAAAAATATAGTAAAACAGTAATATTGTGAAAAATTATAAAAAAAAAATCTATTTTAATATATTTTAAAATGTCATTTATTCCTATAATGGCAAAGCTACATTTTCAGCATCATTATTCTACATCTTTTTTTTTTTTTTTCAGAATTTTTTTAATAAACAAAGTTTAAAAAGAACAGCGATTATTTGTCATGAATAAAAATCTTTAAAAGTCTTTACTTGCTCTTGTCGGCGCCGATAGCCTCGTGGACATATAGCGCCGTTGCACTTCGGGCAACCCGAGTTCTGGCTTGCGGACCTTTCCCGATCCCGTCCCCCCTCTCTCTCCCACTTCGCTTCCTATCTGCTTGCTGTCCTTTCATAATAAAGGCAAAAATGCCAAAAATAAGGTCTTTACTCTCATTTTGATCAATTTAATGTGTCCCTGCTGAATTAAAATATTAATTTCTTTCCTTCAAAAAGGAAAACAAACAAACAAACAAACAAAAAACATAGTAAGCCAAAACTTTTAAATGGTAGTGTAAAACTGCTATTCATTTCTAGTCCAATGTGATCTGATTCTGATCCAGTTTGTGTTACTCCACATTATGCACATCCAACCATGTGTGAAAGATTTGTTGATTTATCATTTTAACTAACTTTATCCTAAACACCTACTACTACTATAGAATGTTAGCCAGCAGACCATTATCCAGTAAAATAAAAAAAATTAAAAATAGACAAAAAGAAGAAGAAAAAAAAAAAATCTGAGGTCACGTACAGTGAAAAGCCAGCTAAAAAAGAAAAGAAAAAATGTTTGTGTTTGACACTGAAACAAAGTGAGAGGACAAAAACCTAACAGTAAGAGAAATGTTGCATGGTGTGAACATATTCTTCCCCTTTTGCACATATTGTGTGAAACTTATCGCTGTATGATCAATTCTACACAACACTGATATGCTAAATTCCTCTCACTCTCCATGTCACCAGATTATAGAGCTTAGAACAGTCAGATGACCGTTACATTGTTGATAATATCTTAATGTAAAGGATTCTACACAGTTCTGAAACTGTCTGTTTGTTACAGTATATCAGAAGTTTCTCATGCGAGGAAGACAGCGAGATGATCAGATCAAGGAGACAAAACACAACACACTATAGAATTTGGTCTGCAGGAAAAAGTATGGAAGTTAAACATTTCCATTTGAAAAAAGAAAAGTCATACAGATTTCGATAAACTTGAGGGTGAGTAAATGATCATAGAATTTTCATTTTTTGGGTTAACTAATCCTGTAATCACTTCCCAATAAACAAAACTTGGCTCTTCTTCATCATGTACACCATTTTTTTGTCAGAATCTTGCAGCATGAGAAACCACATCAAGTTGTTGAATGCAAGAATGTGTCCTGTGTGAACAGGCCCTAAGAAGACAAGCCAAATAAATAAACAAACAAACATGCATCTTTATAATTTAAATGGTTTACATCATCACAGAGTTTTTCCCAACATCATACAGAAAAAAGAATCATAACCTATGCCATTTCAGCTCTGAATCAGACTTCTGAGTTGTTTATCTTAGAGAATGAAAGAACCCCCCCCACGAATTTGCACAGAAGTTTTCTGGTTGTCTCCAGATGGGAACGTCAGTAGTCGATATTCCCAATGCCCCTGCGCTAGCAGCGTCCTTTCATCCCGTCTGTCTGGCACAGAACATTGATTCCCTGTGAGAGCCATTTGAAACCGGCTCTTCCGTGGGCTATTTATTTGTAGCTTCTGGACGCTTCATTTCAGAGCAAACACAACCTGCCTTCACCGGACACTAATGCCTCTGTTAGATGGAGAATTTATGATTTGCTCCACAGTCTAGACGTGCTCTATCCTTCGTGTTTTCTCCTCTCCTAATTCAATAGCAGGAAGTCCCGCTGAGGTCTGTCGTCCTCTTTCTAAAGGCAGCCGTGGATAAAAATATCACTTAATATCCAACATGAGCAGTGCCAGCGGATATGTCAACCATTGCCAGTCGCTTGTGTTTGGAAAAATACACACATGCAGCAGTACGAGTCATCAGAACAGTCTAGACAAACTCAACATTTCCCAGACATGGTTCCTTCTGAGAGGCAGGAACTGTGAATGGATCAAATGCAAGTCAAAAAAAGCAGGTAAAAAGGAAGATACAATTAAAGTTTGTAGCCTACTGCATCTCTACAGCAGAATTGACAATAAAACTATTAATTAACCATGTAAAAAAAGAGAGAAGATGTACAGCTATTAAAAAACACCAGAATGCATCCGTCTTTACACTGGGTTCCTGACACATACAATTATCAAGGTTAATAATTCTTCCGGCAAGTAGTATAATTCTTCAGCATAACTATACGCTGTTTAGCAACTTGGCAATAGAATCTGTAGGCAGAGGCACATTTTACATCATCTTCAAATGTGACTCATGCATCCTGAATTCAGAGTCAAAGACCTCTTAGGTCATTAGGATCAAGACTAGTTATGTCTAGGGTTGGTTCCAAACATCATGAGACAGTGTTTAGCTATTACACCACCCTACAGCTGGGAGCAGCTTCCACAAAACCTGCAGTCTCATCTGCAATAAAATTCAAGTCCAAACACAAAACACATCATTTGTGTGTATTATTTTTTAATCATTAAGTACTTTAAATGGCCACTGTGTATCAAAAGTGCAATATAAATACATTTGCCTTGCATTCTGTCCTCTTGTAATATGGCCAACGTCATGAGGATCCATCATATCATATATGTGTGTGTGTTTATGTTTTGTTAAAAGTATATTTTAAAAGAATCTTTGCATTGTGAATTATTTTCATGACAATTAAGGTCACATCTGTCAGGTGTGGGTGCTGTAGAGATGCACACAATGAAGGAGTATACTGAATAATCTTTATACTGATCCACAAACTAAAACACAGGAGATTGCAGGAGATTAGAGTAAACACAACCACTAAATATTGACAACACTGAAAAAGAAACTGAGAAAACACAGGGCTTAACTACCAGAGGAACGTAAATTACTTGATAAAGAACAGGTGTGAAAGACTAATTAACAAATGAGGAAACTAACTAGAAAATCAGGCAAGAAAAACAGGAACAGAGAAAACGAAACCAAAACAGGCTACGTGTGACATCTCCAGGTCATATATATCTACCTATCAATAAATCAATTAATCAATAATTATTAAAAAGAATAACAATAATATTAATTTATTTTTATTATTAGTCCTGTCAATCGATTGAAAAAAAGTTAATCACACATTTTTCTGTAATTAATCACGATTAATCGCACCTAACATTAAAGTTTTTGATATATACAGTCAAACCAAAAATTATTCAGACACTAGATATATATATATATTTTTTTTTACTAGTGGGTGCAGGACACTATAGTTCATTTATGTAAATGAGGATAGCAAAATAAAGTAAACTGTGACATATACTAAAAAATTCTTCAGTGGACTACCAGTAAAACTGATAAAAATTTGACCTGACCATGTTTTGCTTAAGTGTTATCTGCCATAATTAAGATAATTATTTTCTGACACAGATTAACTCTGAGATCTTGTCATATTTTATTACCATTTTTTAAACTATAGTGAATAATCTCTAATAATGAATAGAATAAATTTTGGTTTGACTGTATTTATATTGTAATAATTTCACATTTAATCTCCACATTAATGTAGAAACAACATAAAGACAGTACATTTAAAATATTTCCAATATTTTCCAAATATATCCAATATTTTAAATATATTTAAACTGAACATTTTTATTGCATGTGTTAACGAGCTAATTTTGAAAGCATTAATATTATATTATAATATTTGTATAAAGGATTTTTTGCATTGGGCATTATTTTCATGGCAATTAAGGTCACATTTCCAGTCCATAGAATATAAAAACAAACAAACAAATAAATAAATATGATGTATAAATTCTATACAATTTAAATTATATATTAATCTTCTTCCATTTGCATTTCAGTAATGATAATTGTCATAAAAATGCTACATTGCAAAACATTTGTATTGGTCCTAAAATAAGCTTTGTTTTCATTATGAAAAATGTAGGAACAACATAAAGACAGATTCTTTACTAGACATTACTAGATTTTTGGTATAAAAAACAACCCATACATGTTCTTAAGTGGTTTTGTGAGATTCACAAAACACACAGCTCATCAAACAAGAAATGACATTCCAGCAAACGGTGCAATCAAGCAGAATGTCAAATCAGACGAGTTCCATACTGCGTGGGACATCACGGCTGCCGTGGCATGAGAGTTGCCATAGTGACGCTGTCATTACTACCCTCATGGCACACGCTGGCTAACTGCGTCGATGATCACTTAAAGAACTAATTTTAGATCAGCAGACTTGGCAAGATGTTGACGTTCTCTCTTTCACAGGACGTACAAGCACTCACAAAAAAAAAAAAACAAACAAAGAAAAAACACCATGAAAATATCATCCATGCTTTAGACATGGTAATACCATAGTATTCTTTGAAGAACCTGGGAGTACCTTGTAAAAACCATGGTACATGATATGATAATCATTCAGTACTATGGTAAATATAAAAAGTACCATCTGAAACTATTGTTCCTCCACAGTACTTTTGTACCATCTCAAGGTTTCTTTAATATTCCAACAGCCTGTTTTGGAAGATGTCAGCAGGAGGTCAAGGGGCAAATGGTAAGCTTGGTCACACACACTCACAGTACAAAGCTCTTCACACTCACCTTAAAAGTATTTAAAACAATTCAGACCTGTGATAAAATTCTAAATGAACTTCATGTATAGTCAGAAATCTATTTTTAAGAGTGACTGATTTGCTGATGTTAAATGCAAATCCATGCAATTATAAATATGCACAGTCTGCATCATACATAATGAGACTATAAGCTTTAATCACTAACTACATGACTTCAGTGCAGCTACAACTACTCTAGCCGAATCAGACTTTTGTAGGAACAGACTCAGAAGCATTAAAGCAAATGCTGAATCCTCAGTGTTTCTTTCCGATGAGATCTCAATCTCTCTTGCCCTTTCCTGTGCAACTGATTTAATTGGCCACAGACCAGCCAATAGTCAGAGCCCACTGACCTGCGGAGTGCTATTAGTGACTGAGCAGATGGGCTACAATAGTTTAGCTCTCCTTCAAACCCTCTTGAGGTCAAGACTGCTTCTTGAGAAAACAGCAATGCAGACATTCACCTGTAACAGGAGGCAACAATTACGGAGGCAGTTTCTCTGAAAATCTTACAGGGATAGTTCACCCAAAAATGAAAATTGTAAATGTCATCATTACTTACAAATCATTTTAATAGTTTTTTTTCCCATAAAATGAAAGTCAATCAGGTTCAAAACAACACTAGACCCCACTGACGTTTATAGTATGGGCATGTTAACCCCCACCAACAACCACAAACAGCCTCATGACACGCTGTTTATGCCCTGTGACAAATGCCCCGCAGTCGTCTTGCACACTTTTCACGCTCTACGGAGGAAAACAAAAGCCCTGTCAATCACTTTTGGCCGACAGAGACAGATCTTCAGCGTGTGTGGAGAGGGAGACGGGTGTCAGACACCTGCCCAGATCCGAGGGGAGAGCAGAACCGTCTGGAAACAGAACCGTGACAGCAGCAACAACGCCGTCTCTGATGAGCAGAGCACGTCAACAACACCAGCATCTGATTCCACGGCTGCCTGATGCCAGTTCTGAACTGAATCTGATGCCCATTTTCTACTCATAGGGTGCCGGTGCCCGACCAGTCAGTCTAAAACTAATTAATAATATTTAAATTTCATATGTGTGAATGAATTACTATTTTTACTATTTAGAATTATTATTTGTTGTAAATGTTTGTTTAAACAATGTTTGCTGCATTAAAAGCAACTTACAAAATCAAAAAGGTGCGGAAATGAATGATTAGCGATGGGTCACAGTGCACAACTACAACTACAAAGTTTGGAAATTTCCACAAAAATATTAAGCAGCACAAATGATTTTAACATTGATAATAATGTTTATTGAGCACCCAATCAACATATTAGATTTCTGAAGGATCATGTGACACCGAAGACTAAGTAATGATGCTGAAAATTCAGCTTTGCCATCACAGGAATAAAAGAAATACATTCATATATATATAAACCTACCAACTACCAATTTATTGAATAACAAGGTTGATTAACTTTTTTTTCTTATATATTTAGTTTTTCTTATATATTCAGTTTTAAATGAGACCTATTATGCCTCTTTTTACAAGATGTAATATAAGTCTCTGGTGTCCCCAGAATGTGTCTGAAGTTTCAGCTCATAATACCCCACAGATCATTTTTGAGTTGAAGCAAAAACATGCGGTTTTTGTGCATGTATCTTTAAATGCAAATGAGCTGCTGCTCCCCGCCCCCTATCCAGAATAGCGCTGTACCTTTGCAGCTCGTGCCTTGGATACTCTGCCAAAAACTAACAAAACATCTGTTTGGTTTTGATTATCATCTTTATTGTGATCACGCTCATGTGACATTGCAGTTCTTCGTCATCATGAAAGTTAATATTTTCATGTGTTATAAAGCCATATCAATTTAAACTTCTATGGTTTTCTAAACGAACACATCCAAAGCATGCGCACAGTAAGCTGTCTGTTAGACAGAGCATCCTGTGAGTATTAAACTAAGTTCTCTTTCACATCTTATTACTTAAGATGTCAAATACACACAGGGTTATGTCAAAAACAAGTTTAATTTACCAAGTTATGAAGTAAAATATCTAGCATCCGCCAGACTGCCTTCTGTATGCAACGTATGAAGAAAATGTAAAACTCTTGCAGTTCAAAAAGCTTACGCTACGTCCTACGCCTTCCTTATTCAACTGACTGAAAAAGTGTAACTGACGCGACGCCAATTTACACTTTTCTGTAACTATACGGAAGGCGGTCTGGCGGAAGCTAGATATTTTACTTCATAACTTGTTAAATATGTATAATTTTTTACACAAACGCATCGCTTCACACTGTGTGGAGTACGTTTATGATGGATGGATGTGGATGGAAGCACTTTCTTCAGCTCACACTCGTGAACCCTGTTCACTGCCATTATAAAGCTCAGATGTGTCAGGATATTCATTAAAATATCTCCGACTGTGTTTATCAAAAAGAAGGAAGGGATGGCTTGAGGGTGAGTAAAGCTTGGGCTAATTTTCATTTGAAAGTGAACTAATCCTTTAATAAGAATACATTTTTTACTTGAATTTCTTACTTGAGATAAACATGGCGGACTGTGTACAGTTCACTTAGGGGAGGAGCTAAGTTAATAGGGCAGATTCCGTGCCAGTAAAATGAGTGGATAGATTTTTACCACAATAGGATGGTTGTGTTCACACACACACACACACACACACACACACACACACACACACACACATAATTATGTTCAAAAACAATATAAAAGTGAATTTTGCATAATAGGTCCCCTTTAATATTTTTAGCAACAGTGTTTTCAATAGCATGCTGACAAAGTACTGTGGTTTAGACAGTACACACAGCAAAACTATTTGATTAGTTGACGATTAATTGAAAAGTCATTCAGGTAACCCTGACTAGTTGACTTTACTCCTTACTTTGGATGTTAAAACATGTTTTCAAAACTTGTAGACTTGTAAACAAAGACTAGTCAGTTTGTCTAAGCCGGTGGAAATGTGGGCCGTTACTGATAGACATTATCAGATTCCCCGGCCGAGCACCAGCACCAGCACCAGCACCATTTTTGGTGGAAAAGAGATATGATTCTAATCTTCTGGCTAAATGACAGCTCTAGCCGCCAGCAGTTTCCTCTCCTCTGTCTCTCCACTTCCAGGCAGAACTCCAGAGCTCGGCTCAACCCACACGCTCCTCTGTTACTAGGGAAAGAGACGAGAAGCGCTCTGCCCGCAGCTGGAATTTGAGGGTCATTTCAAGAACACAACAAGCTGTTAAGATAGACAATCGAAGCTCACACAGTCTCTCTCACTCTCAGCACACACGCACGCCAAATCAATAGAAATGCAAACGCAGAAAGGAAGGTCATTCACCAATACTCTGCTGGAATGCATGTTGATAAGCGTAGAGGACATTCGCATGCAGACCGGTGAAAATAAACAGGCTGATGTAAACATTCGCACGGCTTCATGCACCCGCTCCATACTAAACGCTGATGAAAACACGCTCTGTCTCCAATCATCCCTGTGGACCTCGTGCAAACTCTCACAGAAATTTCACAAGTACATGTGGAAAAATCCTCAGAGTAAACAGAGCTGGGACGATATCTGTAAGATATGACCCTACAAAACACAAAGCACATGCACAGAAATAAAGAGGAAAGAGGTTGATGTTCTCACTTACGGAATACTCGATGGTGCCCTTTGGTCTCTGGAACGACATCCGCCTTCCATCCTTCTTCTCCGGTGTCTTCTTCTGCCCGGTATCTGAAAGCAAGCGAGGGAAGGTTCTCATTATGTTCATGTTCCGCTCTCCCCTCAGCTTGACACAAGCTGCCGAGCTCTCAGCCTCGACCGACGGCTCATCCGTCAACAGCGAGTGTGAATGAGCGATTCCGGTGAGCCAGAGAACGCAGCTTCTCTCTCTCTCTCTCTCTCTCTCTTTCTCGACTCCCTGTCTACCTCCCCCCTTTCCCCACTGTCTTTCTCTTTCTTTCTCGCTCAGCACAATGACAGCCAATGTGTCTTCACCTTGCAATGCCTCCCGCTGCTGCAAACACTGTAACAGACAGAGACCACCCTGACCTCTATGAGAGAGAGAGAGACAGAGAGATGTAGTGCTGCCACCTGACATTATCACATTTGTTTTGTTCTGAGATTCTTTGTGTCTTTGAAGTGAATTTTAATGCTTATGTAAACCTAATAGAGCTATGTTATGTATTGGCACTGATTGAATTCAATTCAGTACTGGCATTAGTTAATCTGGGATTTCAAATTGCACACTACAAATATGGTTCATCTTGATGTCCGTAACTTTTAAACGACTTGCTTTAAACAACTGTCGCACGCAACTTGAAAAAAGAAATGGCTGTGTTTAATAGACGAGGTGCAGACTCATTGGTAGCTGAGGACCGGATCCACGGCGCAACTAATCCCACCCACTTTGAAGCGGTACTAAACTGCAGTGGAAAAGCAAACCTAAAGTAAGTGAGCAGAGCCGCGCTGAACCAAACCGAGCCGTTCCACGCAGTGGAAAAGTGCCATTAGATACATCGGTACCAGTATTAGTATCAGTGATACTGGCCTTCATTCATAAAAAGATGCCATTAAACAAATCTTTAAAATATACTCTTTAAGTTGTTTCTATATTAATTTGGAGAGTAATTGTGAAATTATTACAATATACAAATATTAAAGACTCCAAAGATTTTAATCAAGATTAATCACGATTAATTACAGAAAAAAAAAGTGCAATTAGTTAATTTTTTTGCAAATGATTGACAGCACTAACACACACACACTCACACATATAAACAAATACATTACTTAAAAAAATAGCTAATGTTTAGGCTATGAAACATATCACTCCTCCTCCAGCTAAGGTGTAAGTATGTAGTCTCATAAGTGTGTGTGTTTCTGTGTGCATGTGTAATTTTTAAAGTTATCACAGCAATGTTAGCAAGTCCCCAACATGTTCACTTTGCTTTAGGCAGTCAGGCCTTTTCCACATTAACTCCAGAATTCGTCGTCTAACAGGTTCTGCACTTGTGACAGTGTGACAGAGAGACGCTCGGCTGTGCAGTCATGAGTCATAGTCGTTCCTGCTATTTCTGTACTCACACCAAAGAGACGGCAGCGAAAGAAACCAGGCCAGCGCAAGTGCCGATCCGAACGCTGATCTTTTATCCAGCACTTTCACGCCTCTGTTTGAGAGTATAACCTGACAAACAGCGACAGTGGCTGATCTCTCTTCTCTAAAATATAGTTTTATTACTCAGAAACACATTGTCATAATATTTATAAAACTTAAAAAATTATTTTGAGATTCCCACATGCAAAGACAAACTACTATACAGCAAACAATGCTATTATTATTGCTCTTAATTAGGCTTAGGAATTTGGGATGGGATGGGAAGGGATGGCGCAACTCCTCAACAACCGTCCATACCGGTGTGATGAATACGATCCTCAAATGGATGGAACTGAATTAAACACTTTGAATGTTGCGATCATATCTGACTTATGATAGCAACCTGAGTCGTAACAAAGCACTGTTCGCCAGAGGAGAACTGGCCCCCCGACTAAGCCTGGTTTCTCCCAAGGTTTTTTCTCCATTTTAACACCTGTTTGCCACCTGATGTCACCTGTTGGAGTTTGGATTCCTTGCCGCTGTCGCCTTTGGCTTGCTTAGTTGGGGACACTTGACAATTGACATTTGATATTCAACAGTGCTTTGATCTGCCTGCATTGACACTATTCCTTACGAGCTGCTGTGCAGCCAAAATAATGTACCAGTTATCACTGTAAAGCTGCTTTGACACAATCTACATTGTAAAAAGCGCTATATAAATAATGGTGATGATGGGAACCGAAAGCTATTTTCTTTCCTGTGTTGACATTTTAAAATGAATCAGGAAGTCTGGGCAGAACATAACTGAAGGGTTCTTTCTTTTATTAAAATAATAATAAATAAAGTAAAATTTAGTTATGTACATATATTAGGGATGTAACGATATCAAAATCTCACGATACGATAATACTTCGATATAAAGCCCACGATACGATATTTATTGTGATATTAAAAAAAAACAAAAAACAAAGACAAATAAAGACTTGGAAACATTACATTGAACATTACAATGATGTATAAATTAACCATGTAATATCCTGTCCTCTTTTCTTTATCCTTTAATAATAACTGTTGCTTAGAGGTATGAGGTATATTATGACCTAAAACCTAAAATAAAATAATTGCACCAGCTAGACCTTGACAAAGGTCCAAACATCTATTTTTTTTTTTTTTTAACATTCTCAAAAATTGTATTTGTTAACATTAGTTAATGCACTGTGAAGTAAAATGAACTATGAACAGCTGTATTTTTATTAACTAACATTAACAAAGATTAACAAATACAGTAGCCTAACAAATGTATTGCTCATGGTTAGTTCTTGTTAGTTAATACATTAACTAATGTTAACAAATGAACATTATTGTAAAGTGTTACCACAAATTCAACACAAATAAGATGCTTGAACACACATGTAAGATCCAGACAGATGAAACAATATTTTTGTAAGTTGGATTCATAAAGACTTCACTTGTTTCTAAAAGAATTATTCAGTGATAGATACATTTTTAACATCAATTCCTTGCCACCTAGTGGCGTAACAATGCAATCGATACAGTGGTTATTAGAAGCTCTTTCAAAAGGTGATTTATTCTATTTTGATCGGTAAAGTAGACATCAGCCTATCTGAATAATATACTTTTGTACGCTTCTGTGATAATTAGAATATTTGCAAAAGAAATGATACTGTGTGTCTGACAAGATTGTTTGTGAAGCTGTTTATATCTAAACATAACTCTCTTTAGATCAACGGCAGCGGGAATGCAGATTTTATTTTTGTCAAAGGTTTAATATACATGGGCGAATAGTGGTCATTTAGGAATTAAATCTTGTGGGTGATGAAATCGAGAACGCAATCTTTTAAAGATTAATCGTGCAGCTTGCCTTTGTCCACCTTTCTCTCTCTGCATTGATATCTGATGTATCCTAGACTATATGAGTAGCGCGAGCCGTGAGAGCTTTTCAGTACATTCATTGGTATAATATTCATGAGGTGAGATGTCTCTATTAAAGGATACACTCCTCGCAATTCGCCCACCCATCACACCAGAACCATTTTCGGAACCCTACACTTTTTGCCCGGAAGACGTATCGTTTCATACAGTCATGTGACCTTGATAATAGAGACAATTTTGCTATTGCGATATTGATAATACCGTGACATCTCTAACATATATATTTAATTAGTTTATAGGTAAGAATATGCCTAGCCAAAAAACAAAAACAAACAAACAAACAAAAATTGCTGTTTGAATTTAAATAGGGAAAAAACTTAAGAGTGTATGACTGGATCATTATTGATTATTATGTTTCTAGCATGTTATATGGTTGGCAACAGTTATTTTAACTCTAACTGATGGAGTGTGTAGCTTTTCATTTCTGAACCACGATGTAGGATCGTAGCTTTTCATTTCTTAACCACGATGTAGGATCATAGCCATATTCCAGGATGACAAAGCCAAGATTGTAAAAGCTCAAATTGTTAAAGAATGGTTGGAAGGGACCTTAAATTCATTGAAAGTCTTTGGGATGTGCTGGAGGAGACTTTACAGAGTTCTCACCTCTTGAACTGTCTATACAAGATCTTGACCAAAAATGGATGCACCTCTAATGGAAATAACATCACACAACATTTATACATACAACATACAAAATAAAAAACCTGACAAAATATTATAATCATAGAGACTTGGGGTGGGGTGGACTGTTTTGACTTGAGACCCACCTATCTACTTAGCAACCACTAAGAATACCATAGAAACTGCATAGTTACATGCTAAAAACACTAAGAACACAATAGCAACCATTTAGCAACCATCCACAAAACTGTAAAATCATGGTAACGAGTTTTGCATGGGCAAAAAAAGAATAAATATATTTCATAGAAAAATCTAAGCTGTTTCAAAGGATAATGTTCTGATTCCCATGTATAAAAACATTACAAAAACAAAATCTGTTCATTTGAATCTAAAATATTTGCATGAATTCATTCTAGATTTGAGGACTCAATTGACATTATTAACAGAGGATTTGGGGTTTTAATTAATATTAGAATATTTACTACAACTCCCAAAAGTAAATAGCAAAAAGATGCTATGTATTCCAGAACAACAGCATTGGCTCAGACTCAGTGAGCAAACACACAGCAGAGATAAGTTCCATGAAAAGCGGCAAAACTGTATAGAATTGAACCCTCACATGTGTGTGTATCGCCTGAAACAGGCTTTTCACACGCTGAGATAAGAGCTGCCACATCGAAAACAAAACAAAGAGCCCAATGTGTGTCTGAGAGACCAAATCCATCGTCTCTGCAGTTCTGGAACATTCTGTGTGCAGCCAGTGTCCATCCAGAGCTGCTCTCTATCAACAAAATGTGACAAATCTCTTGAATAAATGTTCATTTGTTCTCAGTGCCCATGACACAGTGAGTCTGTTCCAAAACCTAGTTAGGTGCATTGCTGTCTGCATAGACAGCATCCTAGCTCAAATGAAATGAATGTGTCACTGATTTGGAACACTAATTAGGCAGCAGCAATTAAATAGCACTTTTGGAACTGCCTTTGCATCTATAATGTCTTATAATGCTGCCTATGTAGGCAGCTCACTATGTTTTGGAACTAGGATGTTCTCTTTTTTTCTTCTTCAGAAACCTATAACCGAAGCTTGTTAACCGATCATTAACCGTTAACTGAGAAGATTATATAAAATACAGCATATTTTGCAAAAGCACCTTCTGCATGTTGCGTCTCCGTCGACTCAAACATCACAAAAGCTCTTACAGGTGCTTGTGAAGGCACGTCTCAACAGGTAAATATGGGCTAGTCTTAATAAAAGGTCCAAACTATTTCTAATATGTTTCGCTGTGTTGCTATTTGTCATAAGCAAGCAAATAAGTAAACTAACACTGTGAACGCGAGTGTCTTGCATATTAGCTATAAACCCATTTTTTTACATGACGCACCACCCAGCATACCCAGTTAAAAAAAGTCACCGCTCGCCACTGAAATACAGTGAACCAAACATAAAAAGTTTCACTGCTCAATTTAAATCGTACGTAGTACAACCTGTGCCGTTCAGTCTGACCACCAGCCCACTTGTTATGCCAAGCAGATTTTTGCACATGTGAAGGATGATGTTTTACGCCGATATTGAAGTGAAGTACAAAGCATAGTTTACATAATAAATAACAGTTTAGCATCCAAATAAAGCGCGAATGCAGAAACATTTGGATTTGTGCCGTTTTAAAGGTGCCCTAGAACACTATTTCACAAGATGTAATATAAGTCTCTGGTGTCCCCAGAATGTGTCTGTGAAGTTTCAGCTCAAAATACCCCATAGATTTTTTTTTATTATTCCATGTTTTAACTGCCATTATGGGGTGGGATTAAAAATGCTCTAATTTGGTGTGTGTACACCTTTAAATGCTCGTGCTCCCCGCCCCCAAGCTCGCGATCGCATTAAACATTGCATAAACAATACTGAAGTTCACAATATAACTCTCAAAATGGATCTTTACAAACTGTTCATTATGCAGCATATCAGATCATGTAAGTAGGGCATATTGTGGATGTTTACATTTGATTTTGAATGAGTTTGATAATGCTGCGTGGCTAAAGCTACACTGTTGGAGAGATTTATAAAGAATGCAGATGCGTTTATGAATTATACAGACTACAAGCGTTTTCGGGTTAAAAATGAAAATAAGGACATAGCTCTGATCTCCGTGAATACAGTAAGAAACAATGGTAACTTTAACCACGTTTAACAGTACATTAGCAACGTGCTAACGAAACATTTAGTAAGACAATTTACAAATATCACTAAATATATCATAATATCATGTATCATGAACAGTTATTATCGATCCATCTGCCATTTTTGCTATTGTCATTGCTTGCATGCTTCACAATACCTGCATAACTTCTGATGATTCGGCTGTGCAGCTCCAGACGTTAATACTGGCTTCTCTAATGCTTAGAACATGGGCTGGTATATGCAAAAGTTGAGAGCATACATATTAATGATCCCGACTGTTGCGTAACAGTCGGTGTTATGTTGACATTCGCCTGTTTTTCCGTGGTGTTTTTCACGCACAAGATTTACATATGAAGAAGGAAACAATGGTTTTTGAGACTCACTGTATGTCATTTCCATGTACAGAACTCTTATCATTCAACTATGCCAAGGTAAATTCAATTTTAAATTCTAGGGCACCTTCAAACCATTTAACCGGTAATATTAATCGGTCATAATTCTTTCTGTTGGTTAACCAGTTAATTATGAGCATCCCTATTTGGAACCATTTGGAGCCATTACTGTGGCTCAATGTCTAGCATTTTGTGCTCTATATGTAAAGGCCACTGCTAATGAGAAGTAGTGTTCAATGGTCACATAACACAGGTGGGAAATATAGGACAAGGCCACATGCTGTTCTTTTTTTTCCTTTCAGTGGAAAAAAGGAAGTAATATTATTCATCAGATACATTTGTAACATTTTCCTTATTTTGTCTCTAAATGTACATCATTAAACAAAGCACACACAAGTACCTCAGTCTTGTGATTTTAAGCAATAAAAGCTCTGAAACAAAGCAGCTCTAATGGTCCGCAGCTGTTATACAAACATTAACCCAATCTTGAGGATCAGTTATCAGTGATGTTTGTGTCATATAAACATAACAGCTTATACCTAGGACTGATGTTTGTACATGTAACAGAAGGCCTTAGCATAGAATCACAATATGGCTCATAATGATCCAATTATAATTGTTATTTACTTTTTAAATTTATTTACCATAATGTTTAACACAACATAATACAAATTAATGTATTATTTAAATTAGATTTTTTGAAAGAAATGAATACTTTTTTTTTTTTCAAGGAAGCATTAATATGATCAAAAGTGACAGTAAGGATTTTATAGTGTTACAAAAATATAAAAGCAGTTTTTTTTTGTACTTTCTATTCATCAAAGAATCCTGAAAAAATGTATTATGGTTTACACGAAAATATGAATTCATCTTCACCATCACACACACACACACACACACACACACACATTATATATATATATATATATATATATACGGGTCATTTTTTTGTCCAAAGGCCTTAATAATAATAAAAAACAAAGATATAACATCCAAAGTATGAAAGGTAGTACAACTTGATCTCTTTTATTGAATCCAAAAGGTTTGAATTATATTTTGCTACATATATAAGGTATTTTAAAGGCAAAAGGTCATTTGGTTTAACCGTCCAAAGGCCAATACAGCCATTTCATTTGTGATTAATATATTTTAAAATGTAAAAAATGTATATATTTTTTATTCTGGCATGATTTTATAACATCATATATCAACATAGTGCAAAATGGTATTAAAATTATGTGTAGAAGTCATTGCTTTGTTATGAGAAAGAATATCCGGAAAAATTAATTTCATTGATGTCATTCGGAGTAACCAATACAAAGGGACCATTTTGGATCAAGTCATGCGGTCAATATCATGTGATCATTCAGACACATGCAAAGGACCACACGGTCGTGAAGCAAAACAACTAACTGTCTCTTAACTATTTGAAAAATTCACGTTTTCACTGAAATATCAGATAATTTGGTACAACCGCTATAAAACATGGAAAATGTTGTAATATTTTAAAAATTTGTACTAAATATAAAACGTTTGATTGTCCTTTTGCTAGCTAGCTAACTAGCTAGCTAGATATTAGCCTGTTAGCATCGTTTGAAAATATCGTCATTCGGTATAACCATGCGTCATTCAGTAAAACCTACATTTTGGTTAAACCGAATGACTTTTTATTGGTGACAAATTTTGTCCATCTTGTAATAAATGACAAAAGCAGTGTTAATTGATTATAAACACCACATAATCTCATTGTAAACACTTAATAAAACTTTATTTTTGGACACTTTTAAAAACCTTATTTGTCAATGACCCATATATTTATGCCAATACCATCAACTGTCCCAAGCATCTTTCACACTGCATGATTTGACGTATCATTCATGTCTGTGAAGTCTAAAACAGTGCAAGCTGAGTTACCAGCATTTAATATATAGAGTTAGAGATTCGTAACCCTAAATATGAGCAAAAATAATAATAGCTAGCAAATAGCACAGTTAAAAAAAATGCCCGTTTTTATTTATTTGTTGTGTGTTCTTTATTTGAGTGTTGTTGTCACACAAGGACGCAGAACGCATGCGACCAACTTCAGCGTGACAGAGAAAACAACCGGGCTTGTGTTAGCAGCAGCTGCAATGGCCCGGCGGATGTTATTCTTAGACCGCTCTCATTTACTGCTCAGAATGGTGCTGGAAGCAAGTGCCCCATCATAATAAGCAGGTGGTACACACACACACACACACACACATGCATACATACATACATACACACACACACACACACACACACACACACACACACACACACACACAAAGTGCTGGAATGAGATGACTATGGCTGTGGGGAAGCTTTGTCATTTGCTGTGCAAATTTTAACAACAATGAGCAAACAATCTGATTCACTATTCCAACATCAGTCTTAAAAGGATAGTTCACCCAAAAAAATAGCATTTACTCATCATCATGTCTTTCCAAATGTATGCAGTTACTTTTACCAATCACAAAAGAAGAAAACAAAAAAGCACTTTGGGAGGACAGGAGGGTGAGTAAATAATGGCAGCATTTTTATTTTTTAGTTATATTCCTTATACGTCAACAGAGACTTGTACTAAACAAAACGTCTTTACCGATAAAGAGACAAACAAACATAAATATATAAATAAATACAATTGCGTGACAGTGTTCGCTGCAGAGGATGACTCGACTTATATAACACCAGATACTTGACAGACTCTTGAAGTAAAGCTGTGTTTGACATCCAGATACAGAATGAACACAGATTCTAGAAACCATGTCGACTCCAGGCATGAAAGAGTTCTTCTGTGTATAGTGATACCATCAACCGTCACACTGTCCAGCCTATTATGAGCTATATAACATGCGTTTCTGACTGTAAAGTACATGCATGTAATAAATTAGCATGATGTTTAATGCTTTTGCTCATATGACTCAGTCTCAGGTTCTCATTCGTTTTTCACAGTAATGCTAAGGCGCCCCACGAAGCTCATTTCTTAGTGCATGTAAAAGCAACATGTTATTTATGTGTCCAAAACAGTGGCATCTAAATACACATTGTGTAATATAATCACATGATTAGACTAATCTGATTTCTGTCTAATGCTAATGATAATATCTATATCAAATGCTAAACAGGAAAATAATTTTTTTTGTGCAATCACTATGTGCAACACTTTCTCATGACTGTTGACACACAAACATGCTTTTCATTTTATCACTGAACAGTGGATTTATTCAGTACTTTTAGAGGTTGTTTTTGGAGGGAAAAAAAGCATAATTTAGTTTTTAATGACCATATTTAATTTATTTTAAGACTTCTACAGTATACTCTAAAGTGATCTAAAATTTCCTGGTAGATGGCTGCGTTGACTGTGGACTTCAGAAAACACAGTGGACCAACACCAGCAGAAGACATGGCAGCCCAAATCATCACTGACGGTGGAAACTTCACACTGGACTTCAAGCAACATGGTTTCTGTGCCTCTCCACTCTTCCTCCAGACTCTGGGACCTTGATTTCCAAATGAAATGCTAAATTTACTTTTATCTGAAGAGGACTTTGGACCACTGAGCAACAGTCCAGCTCTTTTTCTCCTTAGCCCAGGTAAGACGCTTCTGACGATGTCTTTGGTTCAGAAGTGGCTTGGTACGTGGAATGTGACAGTTGTAGCCCATTTCCTGAAGACGTCTGTGTGCGGTGGCTCTTGATGCACTGACTCCAGCTTCAGTCCACTCCTTTTGAAGCTCTCCTAAGTTCTTAAATCTGCTTCGCCTGATAATCTTCTCAAGCCTGCGGCCATTCCTTTCACTTGTACACCTTTTCCTACCACACTTTTTCCTTCCAGTCAACTTTCCATGAATTGTAGGGGGTCTTGATGATCCTCTTCTGGACAACTGTCAAGTCAGCAGACTTCCCCATGACTGCTGTTGGGATTACTGACCTAAACCCAGTATTTATACACATAGAACTTGAAATTAAATATTTTATTAATCTGAGATACTGATTTTTTTATTTTGATGAGCAGCAAGCTGTAATCATCAAAATGAAAACAAAAAAGTCTGGAAATATTTTACTTTATGTCTAATAAATCTAGAATATATTTAAGTTTTACTTTCTGAATTAAATTACAGAAGAAAAAAAAAACTTTTTCATGATATTCTAATTTATTGTGATGCACCTGTACAGGTGCTGGTCATATAATTAGAATATCATCAAAAAGTTGATTTATTTCACTAATTCCATTCAAAAAGTGAAACTTGTATATTATATTCATTCATTACACACAGACTGATATATTTCAAATGTTTATTTCTTTTAATTTTGATGATTATAACTGACAACTAAGAAAAATCCCAAATTCAGTATCTCAGAAAATTAGAATATTGTGAAAAGGTTCAATATTGAAGACACCTGGTGCCACACTCTAATCAGCTAATTAACTCAAAACACTTGCAAAGGCCTTTAAATGGTCTCTCAGTCTAGTTCTGTAGGCTACACAATCATGGGGAAGACTGCTGACTTGAGAGTTGTCCAAAAAACGACCACTGACACCTTGCACAAGGAGGGCAAGACACCAAAGGTCATTGCAAAAATGTGGGGGAGATTCACAAAGAGTGGACTGCAGCTGAGGTCAGTGCTTCAAGAACCACTACGCACAGACATATGGAAGACATGGGTTTCAGCTGTCGCATTCCTTGTGTCAAGCCACTCTTGAACAACAGACAGCGTCAGAAGCGTCTCATCTGGACTGCTGCTGAGTGGTCCAAAGTTATGTTCTCTGATGAATGTAAATTTTGCATTTCCTTTGGAAATCAGGGTCCCAGAGTCTGGAGGAAGAGAGGAGAGGCACACAATCCACGTTGCTTGAGGTCCAGTGTAAAGTTTCCACAGTCAGTGATGGTTTGGGGTGCCATGTCATCTGCTGGTGTTGGTCCACTGTGTTTTCTGAGGTCCAAGGTCAATGCAGACGTATCCCAAGCACTTCATGCTTCCTGCTGCTGACCAACTTTATGGAGATGCAGATTTCATTTTCCAGAGGACTTGGCACCTGCACACAGTGCCAAAGCTACCAGTACCTGGTTTAAGGACCATGGTATCCCTGTTCTTAATTGGCCAGCAAACTCGCCTGACCTTAACCCCATAGAAAATCTATGGGGTATTGTGAAGAGGAAGATGCGATATGCCAGACCCAACAATGCAGAAGAGCTGAAGGCCACTATCAGAGCAACCTGGGCTCTTATAACACCTGAGCAGTGCCACAGACTGATCGACTCCATGCCACGCCGCATTGCTGCAGTAATTCAGGCAAAAGGAGCCCCAACTAAGTATTGAGTACTGTACATGCTCATACTTTTCATGTTCATACTTTTCAGTTGGCCAAGATTTCTAAAAATCCTTTCTTTGTATTGGTCTTAAGTAATATTCTAATCTTCTGATACTGAATTTGGGATTTTTCTTAGTTGTCAGTTATAATCATCAAAATTAAAAGAAATAAACATCTGAAATATATCAGTCTGTGTGTAATGAATGAGTATAATATACAAGTTTCACTTTTTGAATGGAATTAGTGAAATAAATCAACCTTTTGATGATATTCTAATTATATGACCAGCATCTGTATATAACCACTGTTACTGTTAAAGGGGTCCTTGATAATGATTTTACTTTTTTAACTTTAGTTAGTGTGTAATGTTGCTGTTAGAGCATAAACAACATCTGCAAAGTTACAACGTGCAAAGTTCAATGCAAAGGGAGATATTTTCTTTTTACAGAAATCACTTTTTAAGGACTACAACAAATGGCTGGTGTCCGTACAATGAACTTCTTCCCGGGTTGGTGACATCACGAACCCCCAAATTTACATAAACCCTGCCCCCGGGAACACGCAACAATTTTATAGAAGAGGAAGAGTTGTTGTAGTAGAGTGTTGTTGCCATGCTGTCATTTTACGCTAGGGATGCTCCGATCCACCTTTTTCGCTTTCGATACCGATTCCGATACCTGGGATTCAGTATCGGCCGATATTCAAGTAATAATAATAAAAGTGCTAAATTACCTAATAAACTGTATGCCTCACTATGTGGAAGAAACTGGGATCATCTTTTGTGCAAGGCATCAGGCTTGACTTAAACATTACTTTCCTAACTTTGTAAAACAAAATAACAAACAGACACAAATGTAGTGTCATACATGACATAAACTAAATATATTTATATATAAATATATGCTATAAAATTTATAGCAGAGTTTTTTATTAATGAGGCAGCAACATATAATATATATGACAGAACAAAAAATGCTATTAACAATCTTTCATTGCGGAAAAGTATTATAATATGAATGGCTCCCATACAGAGCGGCACAAAGCGCTTATGCGCATCCCGTGTGGAGAATGATGCGCTTGAAGCATCAGAATGATGCGCTTGAGTCACAGCGCGCAGCGGCAGCGCTCCGCATTGAAAAGTTCAAAGCACAAACTGAAGATATACTGATGCGTATTGTATTACCGGTATCTCTGTCTACAGACTAAGTATAATAATAGAAACATTGAATCATCTTGGAGTTTCATTGTGTTGACTGTTGTAACCGAACGCGACACGCAGTTTGAATGCTGAATTGAGAATGACTCACAGCCGCAGCGGAGGGAGGCATTTACGTGAACTTTATTTTAACGACTTAAATATTTATCTGTACCTCAAATTAAACTATAGAATGGATTTAGAACACTTGGAATATAGTGCACGGAAACTTTATGGTGCTTTTTAATGTTTTTGTGCCTTTTGTGGAGCTTAACAATAACAGAATAGTACACGCACAATATCGGATTTGGATCGGTCCCATCCGGCCGATACCAGATCCGGCAAAAATGGCAGTATCGGAGCTGATACCCGATTTTCTATTTTACGCTGGACTGCTTCACAAACGAGGGTCAATTCAATGCTGAATTTGCACAAAAAAGGTCCCCTTTAACATTCAGGGCCCTATTTTAACAATCTAAGCGCATGGTCTAAAGGGCGTGTCCGAATCCACTTTTGCTAGTTTAAGGATGGGAAAAATGTTCGGCGTGCCTGGCACATGGTCTAAAAGGGTTGTCCCTATTCTCTTAATGAGTAATGAGTGTGTTTTGGGCATAACAAGCAATAAATCAATCAGAGTCTCATCTCCCATTTCCTTTAAAAGCGAGTTGCGCTCGCGCCATGGCGGAGTCGCATTTTACATGGCGGAATTTGCAAGCGGAAAAAAACAAACGCTTCTCTTTAACCTTGTCCACGAGCAGACCATCTACGGGAAAAGCCAGATTCCACCAAAGCATTTTTATCTTTATGCACACAATAATAATTTTTTACACTGTAATCCTATTATTTTTTTCATATTTGGCATGTTTGTGTGCTGCTGCGCATCCCTGTGTGTGTAATAAGCAGAGTGTACGCGCGTTGTGCACCTACATATAGGTGCATATTACTGACGCACTCTTTAAATAACAAAACAAATATTGTGCCATTGACTTTAGACCAGGTTTCAGTCGGTCAATGGCGCAATCTATAATAGTAACGTGCCATCAATATGCCTGAACACACCTTGTTTTCAGACCATGGGCACAAATACATTTGCTATTTAAACAACGTGGCACAGGATGTGAAAATGATAACTGTCGGGCTGAAACTAGCAAATAACACTTGCGTCGCGCCTGGCGCTGCATTGCGCCGGGTGTGTGATAGGGCCCTCAGACTGTGGGTGCATTATTTTTTTAAGCCAAATTCATTTTGAATCCAGTTTACAAAGAATATAAAATAAAAAATAAATTGATACAGAATGTATATAGGCCTGTATAAATGTATATACGTTTAATTATTTAATTATGTTTTATATAAATATATATTCCTAAATCAGATGTTATTGCAGCTTAGTTTTAACTTAGTTTCATTAGAATAATGTCTGCATGGTACATCAGACTGTTTTACGTCAAAAGTACAATGAGAATCCTGTTTCATCATATGACCCCTTTAGCAAAGGGAGAAGTAACAGCCATGGGAAAAACATGGCAAAGTTGCTCACTGAACCGAACAGCTCAAACAGTCCGGCAGTCATGGCCCAGACTGTCACAGTAGCTGGTGTGTGTGTGTTTGCTGTGACTGCAGTTTGAATGCTGTGTCAGGGGAGATGTTGAACTCCACACGGCCTGTTCCTTTCCCTCATTAACACCCACCCCAGGTCAATTAATCAAACCCCGATCCTGTCAGTGGCTCTGTGTGTGTCACCCGCACCAGAGCCTCTCATTAGCACTCACTCCAGGGTGACTAATCGCAGCAAGATCCTTCCATCCACTCGGTTATTGCTTTGGTGAGCACTATTTAGTTTGCAAATCAAATAAAGCAGTGGCTAAAGCCTGCCTCTATTCTGCTGTCGCAAGTTCAACTCTGTTTTTAATATGAGCGCCTGAGAAACGCTGAAGATACACCGGTTTGGTAGGAAGGTTGAATAATGAAATGAACAATGAGATATTTGTTGAAAGAATAATTAATATTTAAAGTATTCTTTCAAGGAAGACTAAAACACCTGAAAACAAGCTATGGCTTTGTTTGAAGCACTTGAGTACTGTATAATACAGTATATCTAGCATAGTATTTAAAAAATAAAATAAAACAGCATACGGAACAGCATACAATGATGTTCTTTATTGCTCAGCTTCAGTTTAGCTAGTTTTAATGTAATTTTTTTAGATGGTTCATTTAAATGAGCCACTGCAAAAAAAAATTCAGGGAATCATTTTGTGTCTATGTATGTCATCTTTTCAAGTGCAGATATGAAAAAATAATTATTAAATAATTAAATTGATTTATTATTTGTTTATGGCATTATTTAACAATGGACAATGGCATTATTTAACATTTAAATTAATGTAAATGCACCCGAGCCAAAAGGCAAATTTCACCATCAGTCCTTTTGCAGATAAAAAGCAATACAAGTAAAAGGCAAAGACAGCTCAGTTAAATAGCACATAATATATAATACTATACTATAATATATAATAAAATAACACTTAAATAATAAAAGTCTAATATACATAAGCATATTAGTATAATATATATATATATATATATATATATGTATATATTGTTAAAACAATTAAAATGAAAATATTTGCATTCATTATATCCAAACAACATCCATCCATTTTGGTGGAGCACTTGAAAATGCTGCTTCATTTTCCTATTTATCATTAGAAAGGTCTAAAGTTTTATTACTAAAGTTTTAGACTAATTTCTTAACTTTTGTCAGGAAATCTTATGCATCCACTGGGAGAAAAAAAAACCTTTCTGTACAGTTCTCTACACTGGAGAAAATCTAATGGATTTGCATATGCTTACTTCACATTTCTTTGGAGACGAGTATGGAGTTTGGGCACCCACCAGTAGAAACATGGAGCAGCATTTACTGCAAACCGATCGATCCGCTCTGCGATTTCATAATCGCACTAAGCCAAATCGCGACTTCAGTTAATCGTGCAGCCCTAGATTAACCTCACACAAACAATCACACAACAAATGCTCACTTCACACAAACAAGCAACACTATAAAAATGGTATATATATATATAAATAGACACTTCAGCACACTATAAAAATGGGATCCAGATTTTCTAATGGGAGATATGATGCATGATATGAAGACATGACCTCGAGGCACAACAAAAGAATTTTCTTCTTTAAATTTATTGGCATGACTAAAGAGCACACTGGGATGAGACGTGGCGTCTAGCTCAACACTTCCCTACAGCAGTGATGCTTTAACTATTCTTCATCTCACTGCATGTGGCAGCCTTAGTGCTAAATCCATATCACCATCAGGAAAGCAGGATAAATAATGCGGGTCAAGGGAAAAAAAGACCCAGGCGGAGGCTGGAGTTGAAAGATCAGCTGCTGTGCTGCAGGTAAACGGCTCCCTCGGCCTTTGACGCACACTGGGCCTGGATGCTTAGTCAAAATTTAAAAGGTTATTGAATAGAGGGCAAAGTTTGATCCGCTGAGCATCAACCATCCTGCTACTTTAGCATTTAGTCTAGACGAGAGCAAAATAAACACAACTGGGACCACAACACTTTCAAGCAATCAATTAAGTTCAAAGGTAACGTCCATGGAGTCAATGCTAATGTTTCATTTTCCTTTGGGTTCGCATTCAAGTTCCAAACAAAAGAAAAAATAATCAAATGAGATGATGTACCTTTCATTTGTTATTGATTCATTGTTAGAATTTAATTCACTGGATTATTAAAATATGCATTTCGACATGGTTATATAATATATAAACAACATTTTTATTTTATACTTAATTTATATTTGTTAATGTATTATATATATTAAAGATATTTAAATTTACTAAATGCAAATTAAAATGTAGCCTATGAATTTAATACATTTTATATATGTGAAATAGTCATTAGGACACATTTTAGTCATTGTATATATATATATATATATATATATTAGTTCATTAGTATCAAGTATTCAAACAGACCATAGTATGTGTGTGTATATATATATATATATATACACACACACACACACACACACACACACACATACTATGGTCTGTTTGAATACTTGATTGGCTGGAAGGTGTGCATTAAAACCATTATATGCACAGGTAGTTTCTAGTCAGTTTAATGACCATTTTATATATATATATATTTCATATCATAAATTAAAAGATATGATTATTATATAATTATTAAAAATCGCTAAAAATGCTATTTTAATAAAACTATTAATAAAATATGTACAATTATCATACCATAAGATTTTGATACCACTCTAGCTCTAGCACAGGTAGTTAGGTAGTTTTACAGATAAAGCGCTTGGCCAGCACACAGCAGTCATGCCATGCTAGCTTCAGTTCTACCTGTTTTGGCATCCACACATGACCTATTGGGTTGGCACAACATAGTACTGCCTAATGCACCAAGGAATTAGTCTTAACTTGGTAACTTTACAATAAGGTTCATTAGTTAAACATTAGTTAATGTATTAACTAACATGAACTAACCATGAGCAATACATTTGTTTCTGTATTTACTAATCTTCGTTAATGTTAGTTAATGAAAATACAGCTGTTGATTGTTTGTTCATGTTAGTTCACAGTGCATTAACTAATGTTAACACGATTTTAATAATGTATTAGTAAATGTTGAAATTAACATTAACAAAGATTAATAAATGCTGTAGAAGTGCAGTTTATTATTACGGTAGGTGTCCACTGCTCTAACTGCACTGCACTAACTAATGTTAACTAATGAACCTTATTGTAAAGTGTTACCCTTAACTCAGTAATGAAAATACACCCACACACCCCATTCATCTTTGGGGGTGATCTAGAGAAAAGCAGGACGCGTCTTGTGCCTCCCACGTCCGTCTAAAGCCAGTGCAGATGTATGCTAATGGACTCCCTGCACTTCCAGCACGGCATCAGTGCGGCCCACTCATTCTTTAGACCGGTTCCTCTCTCGTAATGAGGAGCCAGAGGCGCTTCAGAAAACAGTGTGCCATTATTTCATTGTTTTGGGATTGCATGTAGATTTACAAATTAAATGACTTCTGAAATTCCAACACTGAGCATTTCAGGTTAATAAATACTTGTCATATAATTAATAATAAAAATATATGCATTAAATTAAATTTAAAAAAGCAAAATAGAAGCATTTGTTGAACCCCACTGTACTTGAGCAGTGCTTCATTTTAAGTTTTAAGCAATGCAGAAATGTGATTTCCTACAGTCAGATACTCTTTACACAAGGACAAGCTAAATTGGTTTTTACCTCTTTGTTTTTAATCCATTTATCCAAATAGGCTTACATGGTGCTATCAGTATTGCACTGCTTTGATAAATGTCAAATAGGAAGAACAGCAATATTGTTTGCTGCAGTTATCCTTTTATGTGTCTAACTGAAGGTTGTGGCCAACCGATGGTGCAATACTATTTCCTGGACTTTGCCAATTTCACAGCAGCTCCAGACTGCAACCGTTTTTTCCTGCCAGTGTGACTAAATTTTGTTAAACCACCATGCTGCCCAACTGATAATGGTTGATGCCCAACCATTTCTGTTGCATATGAGAAACATCAAATGGCAAACTAAACAAAAGTGGAACAAAACCACTCTGACCATTAAAGGGGTGGTTGATTATGATTTCACTTTTTATACTTTAGTTAGTGTGTAATGTTGCTGTTTGAGCATAAACAACATCTGCAAAGTTACCATGTTTAAAGTTCAAAGCAAAGGGAGATATTTTCTTTTAAAGAATTAGCTGTTTAAGGACTACAACAGACGGTTGGTAGAGACTACAGCAAGCTTCTTCCCGGATTAGTGACATTACTAACCCTAAAATGTACATAAACCCTGCCCTCGAGAACATGCAACAAAGGGGTGAGGCCATGTTATTGCAATACAGTACGTAACACAAATGCAATATCATGTCATAAAAGCAAGATGACAACATGACAAGTTATAACTGTAATTAAACTAAACTATACCTGTTCTACCTTCATGCAGCATATATTTTCTGGCTCTGTAGGCATCTTACAACAGGTCCCACACGAGCAATTTATAGATTATCGTGACAGAATATGCTAATCAATGACTTTAAGATATTCCACATTAGCTACATAAATTCATCAACTAACCATTCAGAAACTTCCTGTTGCATTCTACATGTTGTCACTTCTTCTTGAGTCTCTCCATTATTGTCCAACTCCGCCCTCTTCTTGGGAGCAGCAGCTCATTTGCATTTAAAGGGACACACAAAAACGGAGCGTTTTTGCTCAAATTTAACATGCTACAAAAAAATGATCTGTGGGGCATTTTTAGCTAAAACTTCACATACACACTCTGGGGACATCAGAGACTTATTTTACATCTTGTAAAAGTGGCATTATATGACCCCTTTAATAGACAATGCAGTGCGATCTCAACAGGTACTTACAGGCCGATCACGTGACACTGTTACTACACAACACTGGGAGATCCAGTGAGAAAGCATTTCCACAGAATTCTCTGTTATCTAAACCCAGATTAAACAGCGCTGACGTGGAAAGTCTGGAAACCAGGAGAAACATTGCGCCTTGAACTAACAAGGCGCATTATACAGTTATAGAAGGCTTTGCAGTCCACAAATCACCAACATTCACCATGGATTTAATAATAATAATAATAATAATATATTTATTTATTTTATATAGTGCCTTTCAAGAACCCAAGGTCGCTTCAAAAAATGAATACAATCAATAGACAAACAATAATACAATCAATTGACAAACAAAATATAACAGACAGTCAGAAGGGAACATTCAGAAGAACAGAAGTTGACAACAGATAATTAACATGAGAGGTCAAGCAATCAGATGATGCACATCACTTAGCCTATATCAAGAGAGTGGTTGTGTAACATAAAAAAGGGGGATAGAAAAAAGAGGAAAAAAGGGGGATAGAGAAGCAGGAAGGACAGAGAATTATTTACCAAGCAAAGTGAATAGATGAGTTTTAAGTTGAGACTTAAAAGTCTGAAGAGAGGAGGTAGCACGAAGATTATGGGGCAGATTATTCCATAGCTTAGGGCCTATAATACTGAAAGCCCTACTACCCACAGTAGAGAGTTTATACTTGGGCACGACAAGCAAGTTATCATTGCTAGATCTAAGGGTCCGGGCAGGAACATAAGGTTGCACTAATTCAGCAAGGTATTGAGGTGCGAGGCCATGACAGGCCTTATAAACTAAGAGTTTAAACTGGATACGATTGAAGCCAGTGAAGTTGGTAAAGGATGGGAGTAATATGCACAGATTTTTTGTTATATGTAAGGGCTCGAGCAGCAGAGTTTTGTACCATTTGAAGGTGTTTAATTGCTTTGGCAGGTAGGCCACTATATAAGGAGTTACAATAGTCCAATCTGGAGGTTATAAAAGCATGGATAACAGTTTCTGCATCTCTAGAATTAAGTGAAGGACGTATATGAACAATGTTTCGCAATTGGTAAAAGCATGATTTAACAATCTGACCAATATGTGAATCAAAACAGCGTAGAGTCAAACAATACTCCCATACTCTGATGATCTGACCCAGTGGCAGCACATAAATGAGAAACAAACGGGGACCAAGTACAGAACCCTGGGGTACACTACGGGAAATAGTGACGTACGAGATCTGTTATTACCTATCTTAACAAACTGCTGTCTATCCGATAGATATGAAGTTAACCACTGAAAAGCAGTACCAGAAATACCTATTTCAGATAGTCGAGAAAGAAGTATAGAATGGCAAACAGTATCAAATGCTGCACTGAGATAAAGGAGAACCAGGATACTATGGGTACCTGAATCAGAATTCAAAAGGAGATCATTTACCACTTTTTAAAAGTGCTGTTTCTGTGCTGTGGGAGGGACGAAAGCCAGACTGAAACTGTTCAAAAAGATTGTGTTTCTCTAAATATGACTGCAGTTATGCTACAATTACCTTCTCCAGTAATTTAGCAACAAATTGGAGGTTTGATATCGGTCTATAGTTGTTCAGATCAGTGTTATCAAGACCAGACTTCTTAAGAATTGGGGTGATGGCAGCTACTTTTAGATCATGCGGAACACAACCAGTGGCAAGAGATCTGTTTAGAATATGAGTAATAGGTTGGATAAGTGAAGGCAAAACATTTTTTAGTAGGTATGTTGGAATAGGATAGAGTGTACAGGAGGCAGAGTTAGATTTGGTGATCAGTTGTTCAACCACAGATGTATTTGTGAGTAAAAAAGCGTTTAGCGGATGACCTATCAAACATGGAGATGAGTAGGAAAAGGCAGTTGGGGAAAAAGCTTGATCAATTTTATCAATTTTACGTTGAAAAAAAATTACTGAAAGCTTTCACAGAGATCAACAGAGCCATTAATAGCTACGGATGATGGTTTGACAAGTTTGTTTATCTCAGAGAAGATAGCTTTAGGTTTGCATTTGGCTTTATTAATGACAGTAGAAAGACAGGTAGAGCATGCAATGTTAAGTGCTTCTTTATATTTCACTACTGAATCTGAGAAAGCCATGGCATGAACTAGAAGGAAGATTTTTTATATAGTCGTTCAAGACGCCTACTACCTTAATGTAGTAATGCTAACTGTAACCATGGTATTGTGGCAGAAATAGTAAAATGTTTTTACATTATTAATTTCAGGGTTCGTGCAACCTTTTGAAAGTGAAATTCAAGCAGTTTTCAAGTAGTTTCAAGTGCTTCACAACTTTTTACAGCACTTTAAAGCTCTAAATGTGAATAATTGCGTAGCAGGTCGATTCAAGATATGCCGCTAAACTTTAACATTGTTACATAAATGCTGTTCTTTTGAACTTTCTATTCACCAAAGAACCCTGAAAAAGATATATCATGAATTCCACAAAAATACTAAGCAGCACAACACTGAAAAAATAGATAGAAATGTTTTTGAATTTCTTGAGGATCATGTGCCACTGAAGACTGCAGTAATAATGATTGCTGAAAATTCAGCTTTGTCATCACAGGAATAAATGACATTTCAAAATATATTAAAATAGAAAATGATTTTAAATTGTAGTAAGATTTCACAATATTACTGTACGTTTTTTTTTTTTTTTTTTTTTATAAATATGCAGCATTGGTAAGCACAAGAGACTTCTTTTAAAAACTTTTAAAATAATCATACTGCCATACAGCACATACCATCAGGCCTCCCAGCTATCCTCTGGCCTAATTAGTCCCTGCAATTAACCTGACTCACAGTACACAGTGACAAGAATACAGAACACTGAGCATGCTGTTGATACAGTGCAATTCAGACGTGTTTACACAAACTATTTATTAGGGAGGAGACGTCTGAACCTATCAGTGCTGATACCATATGTGGAGTTCCCACAGTTTTTGACCAATGGATTTTCATTGCCTTGCAAATCCAAAATCCAAAACAATGAAAAATAATTAATCTTAAATGTTATTCCAAATCTGTATGACTGTGTATTATCCGTTTAACATTAAAAATGAATTTCGGTGACAAATAAGGTCTCATTTGTTAACATTCTATGCATTAACAATGCATTAACTAACATGAACTAACAATGAGCAATATATTTTTTTTTTCACAGCATTTATTAACCTTTGTTAATGTTACTTAAAAATGTTCATGTTAGTTCACAGTGCATTAACTAATGTTAACTACAACTTTTTATCTTAAAAATGTATTAGTAAATATTAACACCAATAGAGATTAATAAATGTTTGGTAACACTTTATTTTAGAGTCTTTTAACCAGTTGCTTATTAGCTTGCATATTACTAGAATATTGGCTGTTTATTAGTATTTATTAAGCACATATTAAGGGCTTATTCTGCATGGCTTTATTCTACATTCTTAATCCTACCCAATTCCTAAACTTAACAACTATTTTACTCGCTATTAATAAGCAGCAAATTAGGAGTTAACTGAGGGAAAAGTCGTAGTTAATAGTGAATATGTGTTCCCCATACTAAAGTGTTACCATATTGTTAATTGTTAGTTTATGTTATATAAGACAAACATATTAATTAGAGAACTTCCAGTTACTTTGGTTTTATATGACTATAGGAACTCTGAATATGTCAGAGTCTGAGCAAACAAAACCTGAACAACAATGCAGCAATAAACTGTACAATACCATATGCATCTACGCGTATTGTAAGATCGGGAACATGAGTTCAACAGTCAAATCAAATGCACAGGAGGGCAGCTGACATGCAAGGACTCCCTTAAAAAATAACTCACTGTAGTACTGCAGCCATGTTGCGCTGTCAGTGTTTACAGGCACACAACAACTGCGTTTCAACTAGTTTGTAAAACTTTTGAGAAGAACACAAAACTAATACCTGCAGAGTGTGTTTCATGCGCGTTCTCCATTGGTGTTTCGGCATCAGAATAGTCTTTAAAGTGAACTTCCCTCACGGTAACAGGCCAGATTTTACCAGCGATCGCGTCTCTGAATGACTGAATATAATCCATATTCAGATCTTCCCAAAAACATTTAAAAAGCAATAAAAACAACGCAATAACGACGAGTTATCTGCACAGTGCTGACAGTGGAAACATGAGAACAGAATCAGGAACTGAAACTGACAGCAGCTGCTCAACTTTTTAGACGTTAGTTGCGCGAGCGACGTGACGCGACGGTACCAGAACGCGCATTCTCTGCACTGAAAGTGATGGAATGCTGACGAAACAAAGAGTTTGATTGGTCGACTGGCTGTGACGTCAGGGTTTAAGCGCGATAGACGCGTCGCGTCAGTAGAAGTACAGTGAAAAATTAACGGAACATTTATTTAAAAAATAACGCACAGTTTGAAGGTAACAGCAAATTCACTCTTTGAGTTTATCCAGTTATGTTTATTGGCCAGTATTACGAGGATTTTTGTGTTCGTAAATGTCTCCCAAACAACGAAAACAACGCAATATAAACGACAACATACATTAGCCTACACTACGGTTCAAAACAACATAATATACGTTGCCCAATTGTACTTGGTTGACCAGGTAATATTTCAATACAGTGGACACTAATATTGTAGTCTTTTAAGTTAATTGTTTGAAGTAGCTACCATGTAAAATACACTGTAAAATAAATCGTATTTGAATATACAAATAATTGAGTATCATACTACCATTCAAGTGAGGTTCCAACAAAAACTGAGATCATCTACAAAAAATTACTTTAATTTAAATGCTGTTTTGAAGCAGTATCTTGTGCATTAGCCCACAATTTTTGTCACAGCATGACACACTGCTATCACATGATCGCCTATTTTAACATGCCAAAATAACAGTAAACCTTGAATTCAGAGGGGGTAAATTAGGCAAACATGCTGTAATTATGCAGTCACAATTATATTTTAACTTGATGAAAACAGCTTGCAGGGAAAACTATCACTATCTCCACCTCTTCAACAACATCCATATACAGCTCATCTGATGAAATGAAAGCCACTGCTAATTGCAAAGATTGTTCAGTGTCTTTTTAATTCATCAAGTTAATTACATCCCAAGGGGTGACAAATGAAATGTGCCTCTCAGGCCAAATTTACACAGATCCCAAAATCCCAAAAAGGTACATGAAACCCCCTCTGCTGGTCAGCCATAATACTGCACACTGCTAGATTTGTGCCATGTTCAGCTGAGTTAGAAACAACAACTACTGATAAAAGACTTCCCGAAAGCCCTTTGTTGTGGAAACAGCTGAAAGTTATCATATGTGTAACACCGAAGCCTGAAAGTCCAGACGCCCTGCCAAAACAGCTGTGTTAAGAGGAAAACAGCACAACGAAGGTGTGTCCGATGGATGAAACTTCCTCCTGACCTGGTGTTTTATCATTGCTCTTATTGGTCATTTTAGTGCAGGAACTGTGGAGTAATTCACCCTATAAATGGCTTTACTAATGGTGATTAAATCTAACGATCGCTTAGCTCATATCACATCAAACCATGCATTATTGTTATACTTTGTTCTCAAATTGTTAATGTTAACAACATCAGTATTGCTTGACTATGTGTATTTAGTGTGTATTAATGTTACCTGTAGATTTCAATTTCTGTAGCCACTTCGTGTGACTTTGTCACAAAGTCTTTTGCTTTTGATTACGGGTGAATCTTCAGTTGTCACTGAAGGCCATTTGGACCTTTCTGGATTACAATCTGCCATCAAAATGATAAGTTTAATTATTCCAGCTGCTGTGAGAAAAGGCTATAAATCATCCGCCGCCTGTAGCATCCTCCACATGTGATATAGCCTACTAGCTGGGAATCCTTTATGTAAACAGACGTGACATAATGACGTAATAACGGCTGCATGCTCAAATTTCCCGCGAACTGAGGCTTTTTCATTTGTACTTGAACGATCCCTTTAAGTGCACACAAAAGCAATAAGACAGCCCTTGTTGTGCTGTAATTGCACGGCAGTTCAAAAACCAGCATTTCATTAAATGATTTCTTAAATAATGAGAGGTTAAGGGTGTTCTAAACCTTTCTGTCCTGGACTCAACACAGATACAGAAATATACTATTGATTCGATGTTCTCCGCAAGCTCAGCTGTAATTAAAGAACAGTTTAATTTCATTGGCCTTATGAAAGATCCATCATTCTCATTTCACAGACGAGAAATAAAATAAGCTCTATTAGTTGAGGGAGATTAAAGCAGGGCTTCCCTCCCATCCAATATTCCCCTCTCGTTGCGCACAGTGTTCAATGGATGCCTTCTATTTCAATTTCCAGAATGGAAGAGAGTCTGGGGAAATAATAAGGAGCACACTGAATTAGGTCCTTTGTTCTCCATTATATATAGTGATTTATCAAAGGTTCCAAACGAGAATAAGGCGGGATTTTTCCATATGCATGGATCCATCCTACCTTGTATCAGCGGTTCAGGCTGCTGGTGGTGTAATGGTGTGGGAAATATTTTCTCGGCACATTTTGGGCCCCTTAGTACCAATTGAGCATCCTGCCTACCTGTTGCTGACCATGTCCATCCCTTTATGACCAGAGTGTTCTCATCTTCTGATGGCTACTTCCAGCAGGATAACGCACCATGTCACAAAGTTCAAATCATCTCAAACTGGGTTCTTGAACATGACAATGAGTTCACTATACTCAAATGGCCTCCAGTCACCAGATCTCAATCCAAAAGAGCGCCTTTGGGATGTGGTGGAACGGGAGATTCACATCATGGATGTGCAGCTGACAAATCGGCAGCAACTGCGTGATGCAATCATGTCAATATATACCAAAATCACTGAGGAATGTTTCCAGCACCTTGTTGAATCTATGCCACGAAGAATTAAAGCAGTTCTGAAGGCAAAAGGGGGTCCAACCCGGTACTAGCAAAGTGTACCTAATAAAGTGGCCGGTGATTGTGTATATACACGCACACACACGCATGTGTGCATCATCACTGTAACCGGTAACATTTTATAGCTCCCTAATTATTGAATACAGTCAACAAGGGTCTAAAATAAACACTCGCCCGGCACCAAATGCAAGAAAAATTACCTTTGATGAGTAAATTAAATGGAGATACTTGCCAATCTGCCAGTAACTTTATTAGAAGCTGTAACATAAGGCTTAAATTAAATTGTAAGAACACTCTAACCTTTGCTGATGTAAGAGCAAGCAAAAGCATACAAACATTCAAGAAACAAACATCTTCAAACTGCTTTTGTCAGGGAGTCTTCTAAGGTCCTCTATGCACAGCCTAATCATTTAGGCCTCAAAAATTTGTTCTGTGAATTGAAGTAGCTTTTGCTGCCACATATGTGGACTACTTTCCACATAAACCCAACAAAACAAAAATATGAGGTATAAAATTGCTAAGTTTCTTCACATATTTGTGAACAAATACATAAAAATAAACTCTGTAATAAAGTTGAGGAAATTAAAATTTCTAGGAAATGCTTCTATTTTTGCATTATTTTTTAATTTAAATAAATTTCCAATACAAATCAATGTAACACTGAGTGAGAAGTTTAATAGGAAATGTTTAAATAATAAATCATTTTAAAAACAAATTATAAGAAATTACATTTTGCAGTCTTTTAATAGACTTTTGGCCATCTTTTAATAATAATAAAAAAATAAAAAAATAAAAAATAGCAGAAAATAGTTTCGTTTTTCTGTGAGACCAGGTTGGAAGAGATGATATAGATAAAAAAGTACCTGGAAAACTTTTTTGCCTGTAGTTGAGATGGATCTCATTACTAAACCACCAGCAGAACAGCCATCTCCACACTGAATGTGTCCAGACACCACACACAGCACATCAACACAAGGATGAACATCTGCACATTACCCTGAGCCTCACAGTTTACAGGCCCAATTAGACAGACACAAATGGAGCAAAAACTCACTCCGGCTGGGCAGATGCAGCTAATAGAGAAGGCAGTGAAGCTCTGCTGCTGTAATGAATGAGCACTAAATACAATCAGATTACGGCAGACAGACCATCTCCCATACAGCTGTATTTGTGATAAAAGATAAAGTGAAATGTTATTTATGACACATAATGTGGAGCAGAGGAAGGAATCGTATAGAGATTGTGTATGGAGATAAAATACCAGCATATAGATGTATGACGTTCAATGCCTGAGACATTTCTCATTTCCTTCTGGGATTTTATTGGATAGTAAATTGCTTTCTCCTATCCCAGTGCAGCTCCCTGGTGTATATGAGAGCACTATAATAGAGATATTATAATAGTACTTGGTTTAAAACTCAAAAATGGACAGAGTTTAGTTTGTTTTAATGAATCAGTTCAGATTCAATAATTAGATTGCATTTTCAATATATTCATTTACATATAGTGTAACCAAATGATCATATTATCCAGTATGATTTGAGAACAAAAAAAAGTTGTACATTCGTATGAGCACATGCATTTTTGTTTTAAAAAGCATACGTTTTGCTACGGTTACGCCTGTCGTTCACACTACCTCGAAAACTGAGACTTTCGAAAATGCTGCAGGCCCCATTTTAGTTTAAAAACTGAGACTTTTGAAAACTATGTAATCGACCTTGTAAACAATAACATGGAGACTGAACTGCAATCTTTGCTGGCTTCGTTGTAATTATTAGCAGCCATTGTGCATTTAAACTTTGCATTTTTTTAATAGCTCAGCTACCTACATGCGTAAGAGGCAACTGTTTACACTTGTACATGCATGCCCAGTGTGCATGAACGGTCATGTGACATGCGTTTTCGGCCATGTAGTATAGACTGAGATCGTTTCTGTGGAAACGCTGTGGAAATGCCAGTGTAGACGAGGATTGTTTTAAAATGAAAACGCACTAGTGTAAATGGAGCCTAAGTCACACAAAAATAGTCCAGAATATTAAATATTTCTTATTAATTTTACATCACAATGTTTCCTTTTAAAATGTTTTAAATCACAAATCAAAACTGTTAAAATGCAAAATAATAATAATAATAATAATAACGATTAAATAATCTATATTGTGTTCATTTTGTGAAAAAGTGTGGAAAACAAAGGATTTTATTGTATCTTACTTGGCTAAAATTTGGTTTCTCTGATTGAGAGGATGGAAAAATCCTTTTGTTTATTTTACCAAAAATACTGTACATACATATTGAGATACATATTGAATATCACCGCAAAGCTGAAATATATGCAGGCATATTTTTTTAGCAATACTGCCATGGCATACAGTTTGTTGTTGTCAATGATGCAGAAATCACTTCACCTGAGGCACAGCATACAAGGTGGAACGCTTTCATGCAGGTGGATAATCTGCTGGTCAGGCGTATGACTGCCTTAAAGACAAAAGTACTGTTTTCCCTCCCTCAGATGACAGCACCATCTAACAGATGATTATGCTGTCCAAACTGCACAGAAACAAATGAATATTCACAAGACAAATGCAAATGACTCAGTCTGGCCTTGAATGGCATCTTAGTAGAATATCAAGAGAATTAATCATTTCACTAAAGACACAAATGTATAACAGTCCCTCAACTGAGGCATTAAACCTCAACCAAAAACCACCTACTCACTGTTCTAAGCTCAGAAAGGTCTATTAGTTTGAATATGTGCAGTCATGAGAGGCTTCCTGTGGGAGCAGACAGAAGAGTTTTTAATGAGGCTATTTTACCTTTTCTGCCCAATTGACCTCAGCAGTTATTCAGCCATTGCTGTGAGAATCAGGGACTGCAATTACACACTGCATTTATCAGACACAAGTGATTGCTTAGACGCACACGGCAACCAATCAACTGCTGGACTCGTCACAGTAACCAATCATCAGCTAGACTCTTGTCACGGCAACCAAACATCTGGTAAATTGTCATCACAGCAACCAATCGCTGGATTCAGCCAATATTTTTGCTAGATCAGGGGTTCACCCCTCAATCTTTTTTTGGCTATTTTTTAAGCATTGCAACTGAAATAGAAACCAACAAATATTTTCATGCAGAAAACTGTTTGCAAACAGTTACTATTTTTGCAGTTCTTTTTGGTCGGGCTGAGTGATTTGTATTTTTTTTTTTTAAATTAATATTTTTATTTGGCAAGGATGCATAAAATTAATCAAAAAGGTCAGTAAAGACTTTTAGATTGTTACAAAAAATTCTAGTTTCAAATAAATGCTGTTTTTTTTTTTTTTTTAACTTTCTATGAATCTATTCTTATTCCTTTAAAGCAGTGGTTTTCAACCTGTGGGCCGCGGCCCACTAGGGGCCCTTAGTGATCCTCCAGGGGGGCCGCGAGATAACTTAAAATTAAATTAAATATATCAATATAACATATAATATAAATATATCATATATACATTAATACGTTACGTTTTAAAACACTCACAGTACATTCATTTTGACAACTACGTGAATATATTGAACTATGTTCATGCAGGAATATGATGTTATATCGATCAGTGAGTCAAAAGCGCAAACGTGCGGTTTGTGCATAATAACGGACTCGCGCATGCCTTGTGAACGACTCCTGTATGTCACTGTAATCATCTTTACCTTTATCAGAATCGTCATCCATCAAAACCTTTTTAGCAAAACTGGTTTTCTTTTTCCAGCTGAGAGAGTTAGTTTGTGTTTTGAGCCACCGTTCAGTCTGTATTTCACAGCAACACGATGAGAAACAGCCTGGGCTGATCCGAAGCAATCACAGAATACGTACGAGAGAGGTGATGCTTTGTTTTAAATGTATTTTTTAATTAATTAAATGTATCTTTTTTTAATGTAACGTATTAATAATTAAATGTAATGAATTATATTGATATATTTAATTTAATTTTAAGTTATCTCGCGGCCCCCCTGGAGGATCACTAAGGGCCCCTAGTGGGCCGCGGCCCACAGGTTGAAAACCACTGCTTTAAAGGAATAAAAATAGATTCATAGAAAGTTAAAAAAAAAAAACAGCATTTATTTGATGATGCTCGCCGAACAAGCATGTCTTGGAGAAGTTTGAGAGGATCAGTGGTGTCATATGTGTTTAATAATTTTGAATGGAGTCACATAGTATTTCAATTTAGTCTTTTGGTATCTCCCTGTGGTCTTGTTTGGTATGGCAGGTTGACTTGTGCTTATTTGTTTAAGTTAGCCTACCATATAACTGAGCAGAGTAAGTACTTTTAAGTTGTAAAGAATGTCTGCAAAGTATGTTTGCAAAAAAAGAACTCTGAAGGTTTAAATCTATCTTGAGTTTCCTCTTTAAAGAAATAATAACGTGGTTGAAAAGTAATAACACTACAACACAAATGTTTTTGTGAATTAAAAAAAAAAATGGATGGGCCGTGCAGTATCGATTCGGAGAGGAGGGGGGCCTTGGCGTAAAAAAGGTTGGGAACCACTGCTTTAAAGAATTGTGTCGGGAATCAATAGGCACAAGCGGACTGAGGGTCTAATAGCCAAGAATATTTCAACTCAATTCGGTAAGTACGCAGCTACTTTCATTTGGTACCTTACGTATTTATGTTCACACTCTGAAGACCATCAAAAGTTTATATTTACAACGTGTTTTGTACCGATGAGCATTATAGCCAATTGCGCTAAACTGAAGTGATTGGGAGCTTCAGTTATTATATACAGTAGGGATCGCTCTTTGCTCGCCTTCTGTATATAGTCTATTCAAAATTTTAAGAAAAGTTTTATTTTTCATGCTGCTTAGAGGACCAACAGCCACGTATACACTGCTGAGTTTCAAGAGAGACAACCGCATGCTGGTGCGGTTTGGGTCGCGGTCTTTGTCAAATGGGTCAGGTATGGAATTAAATTAGAGTTGCTATTTTAAAATTTACTCACCAGTTGTTCTGCAACACAATACGTGATTTAAATCACACTGTTAGATTCAGTTCACAGAAATCTCCCACAACATCACCTGTATCTCTGGTGACCCAGTGTAGGAGAACCTCATCATGTCAACATAGCATTCACTACTAGACTCTACAAAATGAAGGCATCACATTCAGTCCCGTACACGAGGGGATGGCAGGCAGCTTTAATGCTAGGCATTTCCTGATGGCATTTGTGAAGGAAAGAAAGAAAATCGCATCAGGAAGACAAAGCTATTTTTAGCGGATAAGCCTCTCATCATACTGGCATCAGAATTTTTTCCATCCTGCTCTGTTTTTTTTCTGAAGTAATATGGTTACATTATATCTGTCCTGGTTACAGAGCACAAAAGGTATAGCTTTAGAATCCACAGGAGGCATTAGAATTGTGGGACACCTAAACAAACAGCCAACCCCCTGGGAAAAGCATCGTGATTCTGAAAAGTTGGGTTCTTGGCTCATCATCCTGGAAACAAAACACAGTTATCATGGTAATATGCATGAAATCTTGATTTGAAAATGGTTTCCATTTCTTACTTGCTCTTCCTGAAGATATACAGGAGAGCCGAGGCCTTTACTTAGTACATGTACAGTTTAGGATTTTTGCTGTCGTACGAGCATGAGAAAATCACGTGGAAATTGTTGATGTTATTATGGTTGAGGCTTGCATTGTGTGAGAGGAATTACGAGCCAAGCCGGGTACGTTACGAGCACCTCCCGACCTCCCAATAATTTTCAAACAGTTGTTGCAACCCTACAGCGTGTGCATACACTGACACACACACACAAATCAGACACACGCACACATCCACTCTCTAGTTGTTTTTGTTAAAAGGAGTGGCTGGGTTGTTCTCTGCTTTTCACCAAATCATTTCACTCATCTTTTTGTTTTCTTTCTTTTTTTTTATCCAAAGCTATAGCAGCAACATCGAAAGCTCCAGTCTCCATGTTTGCCGCTGGTAGTCGTGCCGTGTACCAGCTGCTTTGACACGATTATCAAATTAACTGACTCATAATGTGTGCAATGCTCACGACCTCCTTAGTGTCCGAACTCGCAAAGTGTATGCCCGTCTTAACTGCCCACTGCATGGGGTCTGCTTTAGTGTGCAGATACTAGAGGACTATGGCCTCCACAGACATACGGTTTAAAGTTTAGGAAGCTTTGCAAGTCTTAATTAAGGTGGCATCCCGCTGGCTTCAAAAGACTCTGAAAATTGCCAGGAAATTTGACTGGGACCAAGGAGGTTTGAAAAATATTTCAAAGTGCAGCTTTATTAATTTTTGTTAAATGAAAATATATTTTGTTTAAACTTTACCTTAAAGGCACAATATGTAAGATTTTTTTAAAATTAAAATATTCAAAAACCACTAGAATAATGTTATATATTTTGTTACTTACATTATACCAAATGTTTCCAACAATGTTTAAATCCAGAGAAATCAGCAATTTTAACCAGGACACAGACAGTGTCATTGCGTCGTCTGTCAGTGACATCATATGCACGCTACTTTCCATTTCCAGTTTTACTCTTTACTCTGGATCTAGATTACTGCAAAATGCAACAAGTCTCTCATAGCAGCCACCGAGCGAAAGCACAACGTTATAACATAACTTTCAACACACTCAAATGTATTTAGTATGATTTTTACAGTTTAACAGTTTAACTGCATTACTCAACATACGCAATGAAAAGAGCGGAAGTGGCCAACTGCAGCAAAAGCATAATAAAAACTCAGCTGAACTTGAGATTGGTTTGCATCACAGGTGTCTATCATTAGCATTCGCTCCAGCGGCCTCGTCCCACGACTCTAAACCAATCCTGCTTCATACCACTGTAATGTTACATTAGCTCATCCATGAACATGAGTCATTCTTTTCCATTGGCTGTGGAGCTGAAGACAACAATGCCCATGACTCACACGTCATTCACAGCCTCATCAAGCTATGCCTTTGTTTTGAATAAGTGACCTCTAGTGGCTAAAATCACATATTGTGCCTTTTAAATGGCAAAATATATTACAAAATGTACTTCAAGGGGCAAGAAAATACACTTCCAATCATAAAATACATTTTGGATAAATGCAAAATATATCTAAAAATATATTATTATAAATATATATTTTATGGACATTACTGAAAAAGATATTTAAAAAATGTCAAAAAATCTATGAAATGTAAATAACTAAAATGTATCAAAAATATATTAATGTAAATATATTTTAAAATCTATATTCGCAACATTTTTGTCCATTTTTTGTATATTTTGATTTTTTTGGACAATAATACATTATATAATACACAATAAACATTTTTCACAGGTCCAAAAATATATGAGGAAATATAAGTAACTAAAATGTATATATGTCATATTGTCATATACTGTATATAGGACAATAACATAAAAAACAGGGAAATAAGCAACTAAAACTTATCGAAAGCACATTTTAAAATCTATATTTAGAATATTCTTGACCATTTTTTGTATATTTTGAAATATATGTAAAAATATATCTAAAATAATCTATTTGAAATTTTGAGCTCAGCAGTGGAGCAGAAAAGAGTGGAGACCATCGGAAATGTACTAGCATTTTTATCTGGCGAATTTATTAAAACAATAAAGCCTAAGCTTCACTCATTTGGGTGGTCAAGTAATAACCCAGCAGGATGTTGTGGGAGAAACACAGAGATCAGGCTGATGTAAACAAAACGCGCTCAATCTTATGTTAACCGCTGTGTCGATATCTTCTCCTGAACTATGCAGGGGGAATTAATTGCTTTCCCTTTCAGAAGGACATGCTCATATTTTTTATCATTATGTTAAGCGCTGGTGCATGAATTATAATGGCCGAACGCCTGTCTCCTTTCATTCTTGTGCTGATTAAGAGAAAAGAAATTGGACAAGTGCTTGTGATAAAGAGGATGGAGGTGGATGTTGCTGGTGAGAGGCTCAGGGTGGCAGAGGGTAATCAAGACAATGAGGTCATAATCACAATGTAAGATGTGCCAGTGTGATTGGCACTGTGAGCAGAGAAACCTCTGAAGATGAATGTCATTTCACAGGCAGGACCGGAATGACACCATATAATGACCTACCCTTCAGCTGATTTGATCTAGAAGTTCTTCCACTGCTTTAAAAAAGCTCATATTATGAAAAATATTGTTCTCTATTGAAATATATGCATTTGATTTAACATAACCAGCCATGACTATAACAAGCAAAGTGTGTTTGATATTAATAGTCAGTGTAACAGTGGAAAATGGTCAAAAAACTTTTCATGGTGCCTTGAATAACATTCTATAACTCAAGCCACAAATGTACTCAACACTGAAACCAAACATATCATTTATGAAGTATTTGAGCAGGGTCACCTTGGGCAAGGGTGGTGACAATGAGCGGATTTCAGGGTTTAAATGGTTAGTTCACCCAAAAATGAAAATTTTATCATTAATTACTCACCCTCATATCGTTCCAAACCCGTAAGACTTTCGTTTATCTTCAGAACACAAATGAAGATCTTTTTGATTAAATCTGAGAGCTTTCTGACCCCTCTAGACAGCCACGCAACTACCACTTTGATGCTTCGAAAAGTTCATAAAGAGATTGTAAAACTAATCCAGATGAACTGATTTGTTTAGTCCAAATTTTCTGAAGAGACATGATTGCTTTTTATGATGAACAGATTTAATTTAGGCTTTTATTCACATATAAACATTGATCAGCGAACATAAACAGAAGCTCAGCCGAACCTACCTGACACACGAGAGCAAACCACTTCCAGAAGCTCATTGGTTCTCGCACATCAAGCGAATATTCTTGAGCTTACGTTTACCATATCTGATGTGTGCACTGATTAATGTTTATATCTGAATAAAAGCCTAAATTTGATCTGTTTATCATATAAAGCAATCAAGTCTCTTCAGAAAATTTGGACTAAACCGCTCAATTCATATGAATAAGTTTTAGGATCTCTTTATGAACTTTTTGAAGCATCAAAGTGGTAGTTGCGTAGGCTGTCAATGGAGGGACAGAAAGGGACATCAAAAAGATCTTCATTTGTGTACCAAAGATGAACAAAAGTCTTATGGGTTTGGAACAACATGAGGGTAAGTAATTAATGACCAAATTTTCAGTTTTGGGTGAACTAACCCTTTAAAGGATTAGTTCACTTTCAAATAAAATTTTTCTGATAATTTACTCACCCCCATGTCATCCAAGATGTTCATGTCTTTCTTTCTTCACTCGAAAAGAAATTAAGGTTTTTGATGAAAACATGAAATATGTATGTCCTACGCCTTCCCTATTCTACTTACGTAAAAAATGTAACTGGCGCTGCGTTCGTTCCGTAAGTAGAATAGGGAAAGCGTAGGACATAGTGCGTAAGCGTTTTGAAGAATACGAAAGTACGGTTTTGGCAGGAGCACTTGGAAGGCGATCATTTGTTTATATAAAGCATATACATTTAAATTATTTTTTTTTTAAATGACCAATCGTTTCGCTAGATAAGACCCTTATTCCTTGTCTGGTATCGTTTAAAGCCCTTTGAAGCTGCACTGAAACTATAACTTTGACCTTCAACTGTTTGGAGGCCATTGAAGTCCATTATAAGGAGAATAGTGCTGGAATGTTTTCATCAAAAACCTTAATTTCTTTTCGACTGAAGAAAGAAAGACATGAACATCTTGGATGACGTTGGGGTGAGTAAATTATCAGGAAAATTTTATTTGAAAGTGAACTAATCCTTTAAGCTTGATTTATACCACTGAATGCTCTTTTGGCAATAATGCTGAAAATATAAGGAAAACAATAATCTAGAAAAGTTTCAGTACACAAGTAACTTACACAAGTACAGAAATCTGTCTGACGTGACCCTGCACAGTAAACACATAAGGAAACTAAAACAAATATTAGCCTTTATGAGGACTGGAAGAACTTATTTTACACAGCGAGGGGTTCAATCGATAGGACGACTGAACGACAGGAGGAAAAACTGCCTACCCCTCAATTAAAATCCCCTTAATCAATAATAATCAATACAAATCTATCCCTGGTCAGCACACTGCATATGAACTGAGCTCTGAGGAGGGACAGAGGGAGAACTCAGACTCTGATAGATAAATTGCTCAAATCAAGAGGGGGAGGCCCTGCTGAGAAAGAGAGAGAGAGAGAGGCGTAATTTTACAGCACGGGTTATAAATCCAGCGGCACCAATCCTTCTGAGGGGAATGCAGCAGTAAATTCAGCCCTGGATGCAGAACCACCTCCAGGAAAGCAAACTGTTTTCATTCCACCCCACGGCCTAATCCATGAATCTCTGGGCCGTCGAGAGGTACTGTGACTGCCAATCTAGTTAGATGAGGAGAGCAGTGAGAGCAGAGCAGTAACTAACAAAAAGTAGTGATGCTATTAATTTAACAACAGTGTTTTCAAAACCGAGCAGCTTTTCCAATACCAACCCACGTGTATTTCAAATAAAGCATTGGGAAAGTTTGATTCATTTTAGTGATTCAGTTTATTTGAGTGAACTAGCTCAACATAACTATTCACCAAGTCTATATATACAGCACTACCATTCAAAGGTTTGGGGTCAGTAAGAATATTTTAATGTTGAAAGAACTCTTATGCTCACCAAGGCTGCATTTATTTAATGAAAAAGTACAAAGAAAAAATGTAATGTTGTGAAATATTATTACAATTTATAATAACAGTTTTCTATTTTATTTTAAAATGTCATTTATTCCTATGATGTCAAAGCTGAATTTTCAGCATCATTACTCCAATCTTCAGTGTTCATGATCCTTCAGAAATCATTCTAATATGCTGATTTGCTGCTCAAGAAACATTTCTTATTATTATCAATGTTGAAATGTTGTCCTGCGCAATATTTTTGTGGAAACCGTGATACATTTTTTTCAGAATTCTTTGATGAATACCAGAGAGTTCAAAAGAAACATTATTATTTGAAATAAAAATGTTTTGCAACGTTGTATTTACTGTCACTTTTGATCAAATTAATGTGTTCTTGCTGAATAAAAGTATTAATTTCTTTAAAAAAAAAAGAAAAAAAAAAGACATCTATGACATATAGATGTTCTCTAGATTTAATCTGTTTGACCATTAATGTCAATGCAAATCTCCTACCAACATGTGCATAGAGTGTGTCTGAGCTGTATAGGATGTTGATTTACAATCAGTTTTACCTTGTTGCATCAATGCTTGACTTAACCTTTCTAGAGCTACTGTGATGTAGTTCATATCCTCCTCCACATGGCATTGAAGGGACACCGCCATATAATTCTGCTCATTCTGTGTCAGTTATTGACCATATTAATCAAACACATGTCAAGCATTTGTTGCCACTTTGTAACTCAGTCTGCTTTGTTATTTCACAGTCTTTGGTTCTCACTGTCCACAGGCCAACTCAAGTAACATATCTTTTGGTTCCAGTAGGGTAAATCTGTGGAGGAGTTGCTGGTAACATTGTGGCATGATAATAACATGCACAGAAAAGTCAGAACCCTGACAAACCGCAAATCTGCTGTGAAGGGAAGGTTAAAGCAAAAAAAAATTCTTTAACCGAGGTGCTGTGTTTTTTCTTATGCTGTTTCTGAGAAGCAGTTAATGAACACTGACTACTCAGACATAGGAGATATATTTCAGTCATCAACAAGAGGATAGCATCTCTCCCATAGGATCTTTTCATTGACTTCTATTGTTTTTATATTGAGTAAAGAATTCTATTCTATATACTAGACCAATCACACTCACGTCATATGGTTTCCTATTAGATTTTTGCTGCAATACAGAGCACTTTTAAAGGATTAGTTCACTTCAGAATTCAAATTTCCTGATAATTTACTCACCCCCATGTCATCCAAGATGTTTATGTCTTTCTTTCTTCAGTTGAAAAGAAATAAAGGTTTTTGAGGAAAACATTCCAAGATTTTTCTCCATATAGTGGACTTCAGCAACTACCAACAGGTTGAAGGTCCAAATTGCAGTTTCAGTGCAGCTTCAAAGGACTCTACACGATCCCAGCCGAGGAATAGGAGTCTTGTCTGGTGAAATGATTGGCCATTTTCTAAAAATATTCATTATAAATATTAAAAAATTAATTGTATACTTTTTAACCACAAATGCTCGTCTTGCACTGCTCTGCGGTGTGCCACGCATTACGTAATCACGTTGGAAAGGTCACGCGTGCCCAGAGCTGGGTAGTAACGGATTACATGTAATCTGGATTATGTAATCAGATTCCAAAAATCAAGTTCTTGTAATTAGACTACTTTTTAAAAAAATACTCGTAATTTTTATGGATTACATGATTACATATTATTTACACAATGGCAGTACATTGTTCACAATTCACTGATTCTCCTAATTTTTCATTTTTTTAACATTTATTTTTTTCATTATAAACCTGCCGCTTATATACGTTCGTGATTCTTTGAGTTTTTCCGGTGGTGAGGGGGAGGGATGTGGAATCGTGCACAGAAATCAGCAACAACAAGAATATTTGTTTTTGTAATGTTGCTGTTTTTTAAATGTACTTAATTTTAAGTAAATATATTTTAAAATCATAAGATGTGATTTTGTTTTATTCAGTGTTACTATCAGCAAACAATAACAGGTACATTAGTGTTAGTATTTTGAATTATTAACTGTCCATACATTGCACTTTTAAAAAAATCTGTTTAGACTCTTGTTAGTGAATAGAATATATTCTTTGTATCTGTCAAAATAGTATTGTAAAATTATATACAATATATGTGACATCAAATAAGGGTTAGCACAAAAGTAATCTAAATGTAATCCAAAAGCAGTCAGATTACGTTACCAAAAATGGGTAATCTAAGAGATTCTATTATTGATTACAAATTTTGTCATGTCATTTGTAAGTAATCTACCCAGCTCTGTGTGTGACGTAGGTAAAAACATAGAGAAAGTGTTTACAAAGCAAAAGTGCAAAGACTAAGTCAAACTCCCTTTACAAAAAAAACAACGATGTTGGACGATTTTGAAGTGGGAGAAGAAAATGAGATTTTCACCCTACTGCGGTACTTCCACCTATTTCATGCGTGACCTTTCCAATGTGATTATATAATGCGTGACGCATCGCAGAGCTAGTGCAGGATGAGCATTTGTGGTTAAAAAGTATATAAATTTAAAATTTTTTAGAATGGCTAATTGTTTCGCTAAATAAGACCCTTATTCCTCGTCTGGGATCATGTAGGGACCTTTGAAGCTGCATGGAAACTGCAATTCAGACCTTCAACCCATTGTACCCTGGTGAAGTTTTCCTCGAAAACCTTAATTTCTTTTCGACTGAAGAAAGAAAGACATAAACATCTTGGATGACATGGGGGTGAGTAAATTATCAGGAAATTTGAATTCTGAAGTGAACCAATCCTTTAAGCACACAAGTAAAACACATTCTTACTAGAGTAGAGAGACCTTACAGGAGAAGACTTTCTGACTGACATACAGTATAAATCAACCAACTATAGTTATTTTTTAATGTGTCATTTAGGGGCACGTAAAAATCTGAAAATAAATTGTGGATTTCATACAAGCAGAAAGTTTTATTAGACTTACTGTAAAGTGTCCTTGTCCTTTGGAAAGGTGCTATATAAATAAAATGTATTATTAGAAATATTATTATTATTATTTTTTCATTCAAAAATGTAGTAGCAGCTACTGAAAATCATTGAACAGAAACAGAAAAAAATGAAAAATAAGAATTTTTGCTGAAGTATCTTTTATTATTTTTTGTTTCATAAAGTGAAGTTATGAGACATAACTTATAAAACAAAGCTTCAATATACAATTTTACCCACAGATATATAATTTGACATGCCACGGTTCCTCAAACCAAACTCTGAGGGGCAGATTTACTAAATAGTTTCACCACATTAGCATGCAGTATTTAGCACAAATTGTTTTTAACAAACCACTCGTAACCCATTTTATGGTGCCGTGAGCATTGTCATTCTTTTCAGCATAAACAAAGTTTATTTAAAAGGGATGCTAAAAGCCACAATTTTGCGAGCAAATTTACACCATTACCTGATTTGCATAAAAGTGAAAAAGGCACAAAACAATGCTAGATTAGTTTGTTTTATGTTTCCTAGTGCACACTGATTCCTAGAAACGGACTACATTAAGTAGTAAATAACCCCTAACATTACTATAAAACTTGACAAACAGCCTCATATTAGCTGCAGGACACGCCTTGGGTAATCGACCATCATACCTGACCTTTTCAGCAAGTGGTCCTGGATCCCTCTCTTTATGTCTGATCTCTGCATGGCCCAGAAGCCCAGGCTGTGAGCAGCATTAACTATGATTACTAGGTTCAAGGCAGGTCAGTCAGTTGAAACACAAAGGTCAGCTTGAACTAGGGTGGAGTTAGTAATGACATCATGAAGTGCAATTTCACCACAGCTAAAGCTGACCTGAACGGAATGTGATTGATCCGAATGCAACATGGTTCACATAACTCTGCCGTTTAGCAGTCACAGGCTTGTCGATAATGTGTGTTACCCACACAGAAGCCTCCAGGGGTGTCTGTCAATCCTGTCTGCTACAGATGTGGAGTTATTTTTCTGCTCGAAAGTAGTGTCTTTATTTGCTGTGGCTCTGTGAACAGAAGGATGCACAGGCACTGCTGGAGATCAGGTACATGCGAGGTAGCATTAATACAAAACTATACAACCACTATACAAAACGGAGTGCTAGAAATGGTCAAGTTCTCCTCTAGTCATGAAAGTGACAAGTGTGAAAGAGATGACGTGAAGGCTATATGGTAACCCATACTCAGAATTTGTCCTCTGCATTTAACCCATCCAAGTAAGTGCACACACATTAGGAGCATTGAGTATTGAACACAGACACACTGCAAACTGTGGACACACACAAACTGTGGACACACACACCCAGAGCAGTGGGCAGCCGGTATTGAGAATTGAACACGCAACCTTCAGGTTTCCAGTCTGACTCTGTAACCATTAGGCCACGACTGCCCCCCATAAATTCTAAAAAGGCTTGCCATAGTGGCCTTCTGTATTTTATAGCACAGGAGAGTAAATGTCACAGACGTTTTCTCCTGGATAATATATGCGGCTCCTTTTGCAGCCTGAGAGAAGCCTGCGGTAGCCACGCTTGAGCTCAACACTTGCTCAATCTATTGAACTGCTGCTAATTGAATTGGAGTCAGCAGGTCGGGCGCTGATGGAGCGTGCAGATGGAGGCCACAGGCTGGTTACAGTAACCATCTCTGCACCGCCATGTAATTCAGTGTGTAAATAACATGGGTAATAGCAGGACACTGCTGTGTGCAAACAGACATGATATATGAAAGTTTTTGTGATTTTCATGCTTTCATACATACAACCAGTAAGAGATGCCAGAGAGACATAGATATTCTGTTAGAATAAATTAAATACTTGAATAAAAATCTCAAATTTAAATATATTATAAACAGTGGTTCAACCTTATGAAGCAATGAGAATATAAAACAAATTTGTTGAATAAAGTCATTATTTTTGTTTTGTTTTTGTGCACAAAACATATTCTCATCGCTTCATAACATTAAGGTTGAACCAATGTAATCACATGGACTATTTTAACGATTTTACTACTTTTCTGGACCTTGAATGTGGTAAGTATGTTGCTTTCTATGGGGGATAAAAAATGTCTCGGGTTACTCCTGTAATCCTGGTTCCCTAGGGAACGAGACGCTGCATTGAAACGCATTGGGATCACCTCTGTGTGATTATGTCTTGAAGCACTCGTGAAATCGAACCAATAGGGTGACGGGACGTCAGAGCGGGTGACATCACGGAACAGGAAGCTATAAAGCACACCTGAGAACAAAGAATGCCAGCTTCTGATTGGCTGAAGCAAGACGCTTACAGGCGTGCCGGGAGTATGGCAAAGAGACGCAGCGTCTCGTTCCCTATTCAGGGAACCAGGGTTACAGGAGTAACCTGAGACGTTCCCTTTCATGGGAACATCGACACTGTGTCGAAACGCATTGGGAACCCTATCCCAACTAGGCCATAATGCCAAGTGTCTGTTATCCTGAAGATGAGAGCACAACGGACCCAGGAGTGGAGCCCAAATCAAGGTTATAAAACCTAATGAAGGTATGCTGAGAGGACCACCCAGCTGCATCACATATCTCATGGAGGGGGATCCCCGAGATCAAAGCCTTTGAGGCAGCCATACCCCGAGTAGAGTGGGCCCGGACATCCAAAGGTGAAGACTGCCCGGAAGACTCATAAGAGAGATGGCCTCAACCACCCACTTGCTCATTATCTGCTTAGACGCAGGGCCTCCTTTTCTATGAGGCCCATAACAGACAAACAACGGATCAATTTTCCGCCACAGGGCAGCTCTGTGGACGTAAGTGTCTAACGCCCTAACTGGGCACAGCAGATTAAGTTTCTCCTGATCTGGATTAGCAAAAGGACGAGGACAGAAGGCCTGCAGTACAATTGGCCCTGGGCGTTGGTGGGGACCTTGGGTATATAACCAGGTCTATGATGAAGGAAAGCCTTGACCATACCAGGCGCAAATTCCAGACATGAGGGAGCAACCGAAAGTGCTTGAAGATCTCCAATTCTTTTAAGAGATGAAATTGCCAGCAGAAAGATAGTTTAAGAGATAGTTTCCAACACAATAGCCAAGTCCCAGGTCGGAGTTCTTGTATGTAAAGAAGGCCTCAGCCTCTGGGTACCACGGAGAAAGCGTATAACTATGGGGTCTTTTCCCACAGAAAAGCCCCCCCCAAGGGAGCATGATAAGCGGAAACAACCACTACATATACCTTCAAGGTAGAAGGAGATAAACCATCCGGGAATCTTTCTTGGAGAAATTGCAGTACAAGACTGATAGAGGAGTGGAACGGGTCAACCTGACGTTGTCTACACCAAGTAGCAAACAGCTTCCATTTATACGCATAAAGTTTTCTTGCGGAAGGAGCTCTGGAGTGGAGTATGGTCTATCTCGGTTGGGAGACCGGATTCTATGAGCCCAGCCACCTCAGAGGCCAGGCCCACAGTTTCCATAACTCTGGGCGGGGGTGAATCCCCTGGGCCCGATGGGCTAACTTGCACAACTGGCGAGACCTCAGACCCCACTGATGGTTGATATAGGAGACCACTGCCATGTTGTCCGTGTGGACCAACACGTGATGGCCCCTCAGGTCTGGGAGGAAGTATTTGAGAGCTTGAAATACCGCCATCATTTCCAGCCGATTTATGTGCCAGGAAAGGAGATGGTCCTCCCACAGACCCTGAGCTGAGCGACCACTCATGATCACCCCCCAACCTGTGAGGGAAGCATCCGTCGTTAGCATTACGTGACGACAAGGAGCCCCCAACACAGGCCCTTGGGAAAGGAACCAAGGCTTCTTCCACATGACTAAGGCACAAAGGCATCGCCGCTTGACCTTGATCATGCGAAAAGGAATTCCCCTCAGAGAAGTTTCACCCCATTCATGGCTGAGAGAATGGAATTCACCCGAGCAGGAGACAGACATGCCTGCATCGTGGTGAAATCCCAGACTATCCCTAGATAGTTGATAGTTTGAGCTGGAAGAAGCACACTCTTCTTGGCACTGAGTCTCAGCCCTAACCTTTTAATGTGGGACAGAACAACAGCTCAGATTGAGCTAGAATCAACCAATCGTCGATATAATTCAACACGCGAATGCCCTGGACTCTCAGAGGAGCCAGAGCTGCATCCACGCATTTTGTAAAGGTGCAGAGTGAAAGTGCTAGGCCGAAAGGAAGAACCCTGTATTGATAAGTTTCGCCCCCGAAAGCAAATCTGAGGAACTTACTGTGCTGAGGATGGATGGATACATGAAAATAAGCATCTTTCAGAATGATCTATTGTCACAAACCAGTCCTCGGATCTGATCTGTGGGATGATCTGTTTGAGTGTAAGCATCTTGAACTTGAACTTTTGAACAGAGTGATTTAACACGCGTAAATCTAGAATAGGACGCAACCCTACATCCTTCTTTGGAACAATGAAGTAACTGCTGTAAAACCCTGACAGCTTGCTGGGAGGAGAAACCCTTTATAGCTCCTTTTTGCAAGAGTGCCAGAACCTCTTGTTCCATTACCAGAGACTGCTCGGGGTCCACCACCGTAGGGAGGACCCCACTGAACCAGAGAGGGCGAGACCCAAACTGAATTTTGTAACCCTTTTCTATTGTGAGCAGCACCCATTGAGAAATATTGGGGAGAAGTTTCTATTCTGCCAGAAATTCTACTAAGGGAACCAGTCTGTCGAGACTGGCCTCTGGTGTTTTGGGAGCATTTGACCCAGCGCCCTGAAGTGGCGAACTGGCAGGGAACAACCGAATCAAACGCTGACCAACCCTCCTTGGAGGAGACTGCTAACCGCTGCCAGACCGCTGCGCCCTGAAGCACACGAGGTAGCAGGGTTGGCAGAACGGCCCCCTCAGGGCACCGAAGAGGGACGGGTATGATGTAATGTGATACGGGACCCTCTTCGGAGGGGGCTGCCCTTGAAAGTCCCACGCCACTGCTGTCAGGACTTCTTCGAAGCCTTCTTGGCGATAATGACAGTCTGCAGATCTGTCTTACCCCTTGAAGGCTTCGGCTGTGTCACCCGCCCCTGTCCCCAAGCTCTCTGCGGGGGAGCACAGGTGGCGACACTTTGCTTTCGTTGCGCTCTATGCGCTGAGGAGCTGGTAGACGGCCGAGGCTGCTCCCGCTCAGCAGCCTCGGGGGGTAGAGAGTGGCGGGGGAGGAACTTCTGGAAGGCCGCTGACTGCTTTCTGGCTTCCTGGAACCTCTCAACGACCAACGTAACTGAGTCGCCAAAAAGGCCCAGGGAAGACAGCGGCGCATCCATAAGAACATTCTTATCTTTGTCTTTGATATCTGAAAGGTTCAGCCATAAATGCCTCTCCGTGGCAACCAGGGCTGCCATAGAACGGCCGATTGTTTTTGTCGTCTCCTTGGTGGCCCAGAGAGACAGATCAGTGGCTCTTCTGAGTTCCTGGATGGCTTCAAAGCTAGCCTCACCGCTCTCATCTATCTCCCCCAGCAGGTCAGCCTGGTAAGCTTGCAATATTGACATTGTATGCAAGCAAGCGGCAGCCTGACCTGCTGCCGAATAAGCTTTGCCCACCAGCGCTGATGTAGTTCTTAATGGTCTGATGGGCAGCGTCTGGGATTTAAGGGACGATGCAGACTCGGGCGAGAGATAGCTGGCAAGCGTCTCTTCAACCCGAGGAATCGCCCCGTAACCATGCTGTTTCAGCCCCACGATATTAGAATAGACAGAAGTCTGGGGGCTGAACACTCTATACTGCACAGGTCTCTGAACGGCAGTCCCTGACGCTTAGGCTGTGACCAAGAAAGCGCTCATCAAGTTTGCTTCTCTGACGCACTTCACTTCTTTCTGCTGGACATTCGATATTTAATTTTTCAACAGCCCTGGTCACAACCTCTAACAGCTCCTCATAAGCTGGAGAAGAGGATGGCGAGTCCTCATCTCCAGCCTCGACGCTCACCACATCCAACTCCTCAGAACTGGATAGATGAAGCGCCGGTGCCTCTCTCAAGGGGGAAGAAACCGCAACGAGTGCTTCCACCACCAGAGGAGAGACACTGGGGCTAACAGGTGAGGGCAGAGATAAGGCTGGGCCCGTCTCTAACCCCTATGTTAGATCCATTTGTGAACCCCACAAATAAAGCCGCCACTCTGCCTCGGCCACCTGTGATGTAATGAGGGCAGGGATGAACACACTTGATAAACTGTTGTTTACTCGCTATAGTGTCTTAATATATATATATATGTATATATATATGTGGTGCAACTGGATACTCTTGTCCTCAGATGAAGAGACCATGATCTGTATGTATAACGGACAGACAACACCAAATAAGACAACACGATACACAGAGTGCTTGCTGAAGACACAGAAGCTGGCTTCTTTGTTCTCAGGTGTGCTTTATAGCTTCCTGATCCATGACGTCACCCACTCTGACATCCCGTCACCCTATTGGTTCGATTTCATGAGTGCTTCAAAACGTAATCACGCAGAGGTGATCCCAATGCGTTTCGACGCAGCATCGATGTTGCCATGAAAGGGAACCTCTTGGATTTCATCAAAAATATCTTAATTTGTGTTCCAAAGATGACTGAAGGTCTTACGGATGTGGAACGACATAAGGGTGAGTAATTAATGACAGAAATTTCATTTTGTGGTGAACTAACCCTTTAATATCAGCTAACATTACCTTTTAAAAAGTTATTTTCACTGAAAAACACACTGGCACTCTTTCTGCTATTTTCAAGTTTTGGAATATGTGAATGCATATATACTCAGCAGATGACAGTAAGAGGTCTGTAAGGCCAGCAGACAATGAGTAATTAGAAACCCAGCTCAGAGTTCCCAACAGCCTGACCGTTTTTCATCAGGAAGACATTTTGTTTGTTAGCAAGCTGCACCCTCGTCTGTTGCTTCCCTGTAAAAAGAAATCTTCATCGCATACAGCATCTCTCCTGACCCCACAGGTCAGCACCTTCAGAATACATTTCAGCATAACGAGGCAGTGCTTCTGAGAAGAGAAGAGATCGAGAAACAGGACAAACATTCATTCTACCTTTCCACAACCATTAACGCTGTGATCAGTCTTGTGCAGTCTGACAGTTCACCTTAACACACAGACAGCATATCATACTCAGCCACCTAATGAGAACGGAAATACAGAGGAATTAGGCATGACCGCGTGTTAGCTCGCGTGTGGAGGAAGCCGCTTACATTTAACGGCTGGAGGATGACATAAAACATCGACTGAAGGGAAGGGAATTTAGAAAAACTCAAAGGAGGGGTCCACATCGTTTGAAGTTTAACCGAAACTTTGTCAACCTTCTTAAATGGCATATAAAATACTGAGGAAATTCTTGGTTAAATACAGTACCATTCAAAGCTTCATTTATTTAATTAAAAATAAAGTTATAAACAATAATTTTGTGAAATATAATAAACATTTAAAATAACTAATAATAGTCATTCTTTGAATGCATCCTTATTGAATAAAAGTATTAATTTCTTTAACAAAAAAAATCCTGACCTCAAACTTTTCAACAGTAGTATGTGAGCACTTTAAATGAACAGTTAAAACCAACTGTTGGTTATCTTTATGTTTTAGGAACTTTTTTTTTTTGCTTTCGGCAAATCACCAAGCCATGTATAACACAAGTGTGCTGCACAAGTCCTGAAAAGTGAAGCCAAAACATTTTGATCGCCCCCAGGTGGCTGGATGCAGTATAGCTCATAAACCCCGCCCACTCTGTGTAATCGAATGGGACGTGAGACAAACTAAACAATCAAATTACACTTCAAATAATTTTTTTCCAAATATGGTTTCTGTCATTTTAGGTAGTTTTTATCACGCTGATGTAAATTCAAGTGTTTTTAAAAAAAAAAAAAAAAAAAAGCTTGGTTTTACTTAGTTTTGATTGACAGCATTCTTATACATTGATAGTTTTAGTTCGACAGCTAAGATTGACAGCTTCTCTGAGCGAAGTAGTCACTGAGGCACCAACAGACTTTTTTTTCTGGATTTTCAAGAGGAGATTCAACTTTAATTTCTACATTTCCATAACTGTTTATTTCACACCGAAATACTGAGTTGTTCTGCAGTAAACTGTACTAACCAGTTCTGCAGGACTGTGGGTGTGGCCTTGATACCACGGCTTCACTTCATGCTCCAAGATGTCAGCGCTATATTTGGACATTGGCAGCTTCACTTTTCTACAGTGGAAGAGAGTGAAGGTGCGTCGTCCATCTTTTTTTACAGTCTATTAGAGTTGTCAAAACTATCGACTTCGGTACCTAATCGGTACTGAAATTTAAAAAATGTGACGCTCTGAGCGCTGTTGAGCAGATTCGTAAACACCTCTGACTGGCCATTGTTTTCATGGCTCATCAGATATGTCTGTGATTGGCTTCAATGATCAACGCTCTTAAAACTTTGTAAATAGTCATCAGTGAAACTCTTCACCAAGCACTTACACAGATACACATGGGAGCGTTTGAAAGCAGGTGTCTATCAGTAGACTGGTCTGCGTTTAACAGCGTTGATCATTGTAGCCAATCACAGACATATCCGATGAGCGCGTCAACACAATGGCCAATCAGAGGTGCTTACGAACAGTGCTCAAAGTGTCACATTTTTAACATTTCAGTACCGATGGATACCGAAGTCGGTACTTTTGACAACTCTACATACTATCTATGGTATATCACCATAACCAGCACCAAAGGCTAAGGCTAGATAATGACATCCAGAATAACTACAGGATAAACATCAGATAAAGGAGGCTTATATAAGAGACTATCCAGTATCTTGTTAACAGAATTAGGTGAGTTAGGTATTAAGGCTAGAACAGGACCCTATGGGACCGTTGTGGACCTGACTCCTCTCTGCTGATTACCTGAAGCACATTTCCCACATCACCCCAAGATCTGCACTTATTTCATTATTGCAGGCTTATGTCCACATGGACGAATTTATACCCCGCTCTCTCTGACCCATTTGCAGCAAACCAAAAGCACTTATTGCGGCATGTACGCTTGCCTGCTATAAAACCACTCTCATTTAAGGAGACTGAATGGTCTGTCAGGGTCATTTTCATTTAAAAACATTAAAACACTCTAACCATCGCTCACACTGAGCTGGAAATGACAGTATAATTTGGCGGGATACATGAGGGCAGGTTATTAAAATGTAGCGGGAAATGTGGTGTGGTTTTAATGGTGGTTCTGACACAGGATGAAAAGACGCCCAGCGTGCGGCCATCGATAACACTTTTCTCTCCCGCCGTCTTATCCACCAATTAGAGGCACTATGAGGAAGCAAACTGTGCCGTGATTTGCAGTGACTGCCTGAGGGCACGGCCTCTAAAAGACGGGAGAAAGTCAAACAATGAGAACAGCAAAAATCACCAATAACCTTAAAGAGTGGAAAATGATAATAAAATATCATTCATTATATAACAGTCAATAATGACTGTTAAACTATATAACTGACTGTTATTCCAGGTTAATTTTCTACATACTGTGCTAGTTTAATATCACTCGTATGGCTCCACAGTCTCTTTCTTCTTACTTAAAACTTCTTCAAATCAAGTTTCAACTCAGATTAATATTCCATGCCCATTCATTTAAGTAGCAGGGCATATGTACAGTCAACCGATCATTATAGCAAAATAAACCCTTTTAGGTTCACTTCAGTTCTGTAATAAAATCAGTGGGATTTTTCTTGCTTTATCATCCACTAGACTAAAATTACACATCTAATTGCTTAGAAAAATCATTTTGTTACTTGAAATAAAGCTGAAATAAAATATAAATATAAGATATGTAATATAAATATGTAAACTTAAAAAACCTCAAATGATAATTAGAAATGCTGCCTTGGAAATGAAATAAATTAAGTTTAGGCTGAAGAACTAAGACTGAAATAAAAATAAATAAAAATATTTAGAAATATGAAATAAAAATTACAAAAGCACATAACAAAATGACTAAACCTTAAAGTAAAATTAAAATGAAAAGTAAAAATATTAAAATAAAAGCTTCAAAATATTAATAAATAATATAATAGTATTTTATAATATAATAGTAATTGTGGTTAGATATAAGTAAGCTTAGTAAGTAAGTACTGTTGAAGTCCCTACCGTTAAATATAACAATACTAATATAGATAATAGCATCTAAAGCACAACTAATGGTTTTGTAGGTTTAATGTACTGTACAGATCAGAAAACGTGTATTTTAGTATCTGTTTTATACACTAACATTCTGCAAACCATCTTTACAAGAGCGGGTAAATGAAGTGAACACAAAGCAGGTCTATTTGCAAACCTGTGTTCTGTGAGAGGCAGTAAAGGACTCTCTTGATTTGGGGAAATGTCTCTTTCAGTCATCTCTTAAACTGTGCCGTCAAATCACCAGCAAAATCAAACAGGCTGAGATGAAAAGAAAGCCATCTCCTGCTCTCTGACCTCTGACCTCTCTTCACAATCCCTTCAAACCTAACAAACCCACACTAGCAATTGGACTTATTCACAGATCTGAGCATTTACTCTGTATGCTGGAAGACACACAGAGAAAAGCTTTTAAGTATGGTAATATCATATGTTTGTTGGAAACCGAAAAGAAAGGAGACAGAGATGAGACAGAGGAGAAAGATGAGAGACAAGAAATAGTGGAGACAGGAGAAATAGGAAATGCAAAGAATAATGGAAGAAAGAGAGGAGATGGAGATGGAGATGAGAGCAAAAAGAGGGAGTGGAGAACGAGAGGAGAAAGAATGGAGACGGATATGAAAAAGAGTTGAGATCAAGGAGATAATGAGGAGAAAGAGGGAAGAAAGAGGTGAGAGATGAGAAATAGAGGGAAAAGAGGAGATAGAGAAAAGAGATGACAGCAAGGAGAAAGAGTGGAGAATGAGAGGAGAAAGAGATGAGATGGATTAAAGCAGAAAGAGATGGTGGCGAACAAAAAGAGAAACTATGGAGACAGATGTGAAAGAGGGGAGATCTAGGATGAGAGCAAAAAGAAGGTGCAAAATGAAAGGAGAAACTATGGAGACATATGGAAAAGATGTGAGATATGGAAAAAAAAGGATAAAGATGAGATAGATGAGAATGAGCAGACAGTGGAGAAAGAGAAGAGACACGGATGAGAGCAACGAGAGAGTGGAGAAAGAGATTAAATTGATTAAAGCAAAAATAGATGGAGACAAGAAAGTATGGAGACAAAAGAGATGAGATCTAGGAGAAAGAAGAGGAAGTTGAGATAGACGAGAAAGAGAGGAAAAAAGTTGAGACGAGAGAAAGAGAAGAAAACAAAAAGATGGTGTGGAGAAAGAGAGGAGAAACTATGAAGAAATTAAAAAGAGGCGAGATCTAGGAGAAAGAGGAGAAAGAGATGAGATAGACGAGAAAGAGAGGAAAAAGTTGAGACAGGATAAAAAGAAGAGACAGAAGAGAACAAAAAGAGGGAGTAGAGAAAGAGAGGAAAAACTATGGAGACATGAAAAAGTTAAGTTCTAGGAGAAAAAGAGGAGAAAGACGAGATAGATAAGGAAGAAAGGGAAAATAGGAGACGGGAGAGAGAGAAGAGACACAGATGAGAGCAAGCAGAGAGAGAGTGGAGAATGAGCAAAAAGAGGTGAGATGGATGAGAGCAAAAAGAGATGGGGACGAAAAACTATGGAGACATGAAAAAGAGGTGAGATCTAGGTGAAACAAGAGAAAGAGATGAGATAGATGAGAAAGAGAGGAAAAAGTTGAGACAGGAGAAAAAGAAGAGAACAAAAAGAGGGAGTGGTGAAAGAGAGGAGAAACTATGGAGACATGAAAAAGTTAAGATCTAGGAGAAAAAGAGGAGAAAGACGAGATAGAAAAGAGATGAAAAACTACGGAGACAGGTATGAAAAAGAGGTCAAATCTAGGAGAAAGAGATTAGATAGATGAGAAAGAGAGGGAAAAGAAGAAAAAGGGGTAGAATGGAGACATACATGAGATCAAGGAGAAAAAGTGGAGAAAAAGATAAGAAGGAGGGGAAAAAGAGAAGAGAGGGAGAAAGAGAGAGATTAGAGCAAGGAGACATAGAGAGAGGAGAATGACATGAGAGTTGACATGAGAGTATTAGGAGAAAAAGAGGAGAAAGTGAGAGAGAGTTGAGAATGAGGTGAAAGAGCTGAGAAGAGAACAAGTGGAGGCAGAGAAGGGGTTATCAGAACTAACTTTCACTCATCCAAAATGAACATCTTCATACACACATACATATATACAGAGATAAAGCACATTTGAAACTTATGAGATGCAGAAACACACACACACACACACACACACACACACACGCAATCTTGCCATACTGAAGAGAGCCAAATGCTGATTTACCTATGGTGTATCCTCGTTTCAGGTCACTGCACCGCGGAACACGGCGCTGGGAATTGGTGGTGTTGTTTTCTTGCACCTCAGATGTGGTTGTCTTGGCAGCAGGTGGTGAAGATCTGTTTAAGGACAGACTTGGGATGAGCCGTGCTGGAAAACTTTGAGAGCCGATATCCACCGACTGGGACTTCTTCTTCAGTCTGAGAGGAAACAACACAGGAGACATGCACAACTCAATGATCCTTCAAACCACAGGCCAATTCACACTGCACCGACAGACACCAGATTACAGCACGTCACTTATCAGACATTCTAATTCTGGTTCAACAGACTCTGACGGGTAACACACTGATCCGACAAAACCCGACGAAGTTCGGTCTGTTGCTGTCTGTCAGTGTGGTGTGAATTTGCATATTGCATATGAATTGCATATGTTTTTGTGCTGCTAAAGGCCTGTTATTATTAATTCCACCTAAAAAAGTGGTCTACGTCAATTAGATCTTCATGAGAATAACTTTTTTTGCCAGTCTATTATTGTATTATCATGTATCCGTAAAAAGCCAACAGATGGAGGCAACAGGTGACATTTTGACCCAGGTTCTTGAAAAGCACAGTATGTGACTGAACTCTGACACATAATTCTCATGATATTTAAAAAAATAGAACTGTTTCATTCTAAAGGGTTATTAGACTGTAAATGTGTGTTCTTCAGAAACATAGCTACGTCTGCTGGAAATGTGTTGTGTATCGTATATCAGCTTCTATTACTTTATAAGATATGTGACAACTGCATGTCATGTGATTTGCAACACTAACACCTTACAGTGGGGGTTCTATGGTATTCGGTGATGATATAAGATGGTGAAACTATGGCATATATACATGGAACTCTAAAGTACTTCAAAGAACATGATTTAAAAAACACATGGTGATTTTGGAAATGAAACGGAAATGAAGGCTGGTAGGGCGTATAGCACATGCATGAGGTTTCATGGTAACTCACTTTATAATTCTAATAAATTGTGCAGTTTAAAAAGGGAAATGGTGTGGTAAATTTGCCTTCAGGTTCTTAAATTTATCTGCAACTGTAAAAATGCTGCATTATTCAAAAGAGTCATTTTTGGATTCAGGCACTACTGAACAAAATTCCTTAGCTCAGGGCAAATGTTTAATCTTTAAAGTGATTTGCTTTAAAACAGGTAGTGAAGCTAAAGAAGGAGAGGCAGATCACTGGAGTCAAGATCAGTTCATTGTTTGCTCTCACAGTCAGTCATCTTCACCTTCTATCTCAATCTATAACTGAGACAAATGCCTGAAAAAGCAAAACAACATTCCCAGGAATCCTGTCCAACATTTACTTGTCAATCCGGAAATGCTGCCAGCATGAAGAATCAAAGGGCCTTGTTACAACCACACCTTCACGGACTCCGTTTCCCAGAATCCTCCCTGTTCATCACCTGCTTTGCACATCCCTCATCAGCCTTCCCGCTTTTCCCTGGATTCCCTGCACCTGTTCATTGTCATTAGCACTCCCTTTAAGCTGGACTCACTCCTAGCACACCCTGTCCGTTCTATTGTTTGTCTTATGTCGTGTAGTAGCCTGTTTTGGTGATTAAACACATTTTACTTTGAAGTCCGTGTCTGCCTGTTTTTTTTTAACAAACAGCAGACACCTTTTTCAGTTCCTCCGAAATCAAAACAACAAGCTTATACTGCGTTCACGCCATGTTGTAACCGTAATTACAAGATGGCAACCCCTGACGTTCTACATGGAGCTGTTCACGTTCTCAGACTCGGATTTATGCCTTCCTATGTCAACACTATCAACGCTGAAATTAATCTGCAGCAGTCAGGTTGTACAAGAGTAAGAGTTCTGTTAGATGTTACGTTCATTATTATTGTAAGGGTATGCGCTTTGAGACATGAGATAATTTAACGCCGTCTCTTGTGATGCTTTGCAGACTCTGCTGTGCGCGTTCTGAATGTGTTTTGAAGGAGGCGTGGCTTTGGAGACGCTTTGAAGGGAGGGTGGGATCTTAGGCTTTCAAAAGCTAGCTTGCTATTGTTAGCCTCTCCGAAATTGCCTCCCCTACCTTTAAAGCTGCATTTCCTTGCATATAGATGACATAAAATTCTCCCAACAGAGATGTGTGTGGGCATGTCATTTAGACACCTGTCTAAATAAACAGCTCACAATAAAGCCTACAATAAAGCACCTCTGACTGCATGTTGATGGCAGACCCCAGGTGCGGTTCCCTCTGTTTCTTGGTCTCTCTCTCAAACCAACTCACTATTGCATAAAATGTGCAATCAGCCAGAAGACAAACATCGGCTGCCAAGATTACACGGTTAAGGAAGCCCAACAAAAACAAGAACTAGTTAGTTAGACAACACAGAGCAGCAAGTCAACCAGAAAACTGAAGCCAGTTGGCAAGACTTTCCATGAGGGTCTATCTTAACCAGCTCAAAAACATTTAGAATACCCATCCAACAAAACAGTCAAACAGAAGGCTAAATGTATAGTGATTAACTTTGAAGTTAAAAATATTACCAATTTCTTTTTTTTATTTCAATGAAATGATCGTACTGTTTTAGTTCGATAATGTTTTTTATTTATTATTTTGTATTTTTAGGGGATTATATTGTGCTAAATTATATTTATGCAGTATTTATAATCCACTTTCTGAGCATGGACCTGAAAAATGAAATTTTCAAGTTAAACAGTCATAAATCTTGAATGCTTTGGAGACAGGCTTAAGTTTGGTCTCTTTTTAAAGACTAAAGTGAAAAAAGTGTAAAAACTTTACATGTCAAAACATGTTCTTTGAAACTGTGAGAAAATCCATAAATCTAAACAAGCTGTGTTTCAAATTTGAGGTTGATATCTTTGACCTTGAACATTACAAGACCATTTTCAAGACCATTTAACCTTTTCGAATCATGTCTATAATATTTTTGTGTTCACACAGCAAGTGGCAAAACCTTTAACAAGTTTTGTACAATTCCGACGAAAAAAAAAAAAAAAGGCAAACATTTTTGGTAAAAATTACCGAACAGCAGAGGATTAAAAGTGAGAAAGATGTTGACTATAAATATAATTTTACACCAAAAAGTATTGATAAAAATTGTTAAATCCAATTAACTTGGCAACCAAATTTATCTGTCACACTATTAGGTTACTATAATAGTTACTATTAATTACTATAATTACTATTTTTATTTTTACATAGAGAGAGAGAGAGAATGATAATAAACTATATTCAGAGTATTTTTGAAGTTTAAAATACAGTGATGCAGAGAAGGAATTTGTTGCTTTATTGTATAATGGGTGATTGTAAATGAGAAATAGCAGATGATAAACAAATTAGATTAATTCAAAGAGTTTTTGTCGGACAATGTAGATCAATGAATCAAAGATTCAATAGATCAGTGAGGAATCAATGACACTAGAAGATAAAATCATGCTGTTAGTTTGTGATTCGTTGCGATTATGCACCTGTAGTCAGACACTTTATTCATTTCTCCATTTAGATGTTCCTGTTGCTATTGTAAATGCAAAACAGGCGTTTTTGAATTGAAAATGAGGGTAGAAATGGCAAGTCACCGCAGAGGTCCTGCTCTCGCTGTGATGCGGGGTGAGTATTAACTAGCTGGCATGGTGCTCTTTCATTCCTCCATACCGACAAGATGTGGTGCCAATCATCATCGTGGCTTTATCTATTATTCACAGCTCAGAAAGACAGTGAGGGGGAGAGGAGGGTCTGGCCAGCTTTCAGCCTTCGTAACACCAGATGTAAACAAAGCACCAGCCTCCTTTCAAACAATAATAACCACAGCCACCTCGCCACATGACTTCTGCTCTGATTAGGAGAACGTGTTCGTGCCGAAGCTGTATTTTAACCGTCAGCACGGGCCGTCGCTGCTCGAGTGTTTATGTAAACAACATTCTCCTTCAATTAAGGGGAAGATTATGTGATTCACAGACGCAGAGGCTGCACTGAATCGGTACAGAACATCTGCCGTAAACCACTGCTTACTGCTCAAGCTATAATTAGAAAATCAGTTTTCTAGGTCAGAATAATCAGAACCGGGAAACCCTACTAAGCTGCTGAGTGAAAGATGGTAGAGGTTATGCAAGGTCACCGGAAGACAGACGCCATGGTATAAGGGTGAATATTATGAAAACATGTCTGGATCATATTTATGCATCAGAGTTACAAAACATACACAACAGACTGTACATCTCATCAGGGGTGCCGCTAGTAATTTTAGGCCCTATGAAATAATTTGAGGTTGGGGCCCTTTCCGCACCCATTCCGCACCAAACATATAAGTCAACCTAGCTATCCAAAATCTTTGTCTGCAATTTAATAATAATGACCTATTTCTTTTGCTATTGCTTTTGACCACTAGGTATCAGTTTTTAGTTAGAGACCTCCCATGGCTGTAGCTAGCAGATGATTTATTATGCAAATGTAATTGTAAAAATACAGTACAGTAATCAAATATTCATATTCATACATTCTTAAACAAAATCAATTGTTTAGTCAAAAATTCAAGAAGGTCCATATTTTAAAGCGCTTTCTAACTTGTACTCGGCCTTAAAATAACATACTTGTAATTGTTAACTATAGCATTTGTTACAATAAGGATATAATTACAGGTGAGACCGTTTTTTCTTTCTTTCTTTTTATAGCATTTGTTATGAAAAACAGCAACACAGTTAGAAAATATAGCTACAACATGCCACAGCTGTAATATAAATCTTGAGTGGAAAAATCTGTTCCCTTAACAGATTATCTATTATAAATTCTACAACTAGTCAAAATTTGCCACAATAAATACAATCGAACATGATAAATTCTAGTAAATGTGGTCTTCATGAGTTTAAAAAGCTTGCAGGATGATGTTTTCCCCTCTTTTCATCAGTCATTTTAGTGGCTGTTTTAGATCATGTTCGACTTTCTCCGTAGTGTTTTACTGTCCTCAATAGAATCCAAATGGGTCGCACATTTTATCATCAGCGTTGCATAGGAACGGCTCGTGCAAACCTTAACACTTTTGGAGCGCGCTGGTGAACGCATGCCACTCATGCAAAATTTAACAATTGGACTTCAGTCACAATATTGCATAGACAATTGATCCGTTCAGTTCATACAGCTTATAAAAGCTCAGAACACGCGATGTATACAATTAATTAATAGTCTGATGATTCTACGTTTCGGTGTGGGCGCTCAGAGTACCAGAAACATGCGAGAAGTACTGGTACTGCGTACCGGTGCGTACCGGCCCACTTTGAGCACTGACTGTTACTACTAATAAAACCGATCTCTGGGGGCCCCAAAAGTGCGTGGGCCCTTAGAATCGCCCTAACCTTCCCACCCTTAGTGGCGCCCCTGCATCTTATTATTTAAAGGCGCAATAGGTGATTCTCTTCAGAAACATTTTTTGTTAAGCTGTCTAAATGTATTTTAATAAATATATAACAACTGTGGAAGGTGTAGGACCATAAAATGTTCTTTCAATCACTGCGTTTGGTCCGAACGAAATTATAGTATATGTTCCCTGTTGGCCATCATATGTTTGCATACCACTGCGCAGCCTGTCATCAGCACATTTCTTGTATACTGTGAGAGTCAGAGCAACAACCTAACTTTTCTTCTGAACTGACAACAAGCGGCACTGGAAAAGTATCGACCAAATAAAAGACAGTCTTAGAAAAGGCTACAACAGAAAAAAAGGCTGGATCATAAAATTAAATTAAAAGCACTGAAATTTGAAAATGTGACACTTTGAGCGCTGTTGAGCGGATTCGTAAACACCTCTGATTGGCCATTGTGTTCATGTGCTCAACAGATATGTCTGTGATTGGCTACAATGATCAACGCACTGAAGCGTTTTAAAGGACATGGAAGTGTTTGAATGTGAAAGTGTTTTGAAAGCGGGAGCGTTTGAAAGCAGGAGCGTTTGAAAGCAGGCATCTATCAGCTGCGATAGGCGCCTGCTTTCAAACACTGCCGTGTGTATCTGTGTAAGCGCTTGGTGAAGAGCGTCATTGATGTCTATTTACATCATTTTTGAAGCGATGATCATTGAAGCCAATCACAGACATATCTGATGAGCATGTGAACACAATGGCCAATCAGAGGTGTTTACGAATCCAATTGACAGCGCTCAAAGCATCCCATTTTTAACATTTCAGTACTGACTTGGTACCGAAGTTGTTACCTTTGACAACTCTACGCTGGAGACAACTGCGGGAGTCAAAGGGTCCATGGTTTCAACATTCTTTTGGACAGGTAGGTACATGGTATGATTCGATTTTGATGCGTTTTGATAGTAACGCATAATGTAGCATATGCAGTTTTAGTACTACTTAGCTCAATGACAGCAGCACACAGCGTCTAATCGGGAACTATTTTTATGTCTTCAAAGTTGCAAGCAAACTACAACATCCACACCTTTGGTGCATGGATTGGTAAGGCCACCACAACTAGATGTTTCAACCATTGTTTCTGAGTCTCGCTACAAACAATGAGTAAAACATTGTGTTTCCTCCTTGAATGAAAATACCCTCTGTGTCCCTGCGGGTATTGCACATGCCGTACTTAGCACGGAAGATAGTTTTGTGTTGTTCCTTTGCTTGATATTCTGAAAATGTTTACATTGTATTTTTTGCTGAAATGCTATAACCTTTCTGGTTATAAAGACAGCTCTGGTTTATTTTGTGCTCAATGCTGTTGAAGTTTTTCATCAGCTGTCACGTTAGAAATGTCCAACATATCCCTGCAGCATCTAATTCCGTTTTTTAAAAAGTTGTTTACGTTCATTACTGTAGTACTGTTACTCACAAGTTTTCTCACCGGTGAATGACACATGATGAAATCCAATAACGTTATCTTTGGCCACTTCTGGTCTGTACGCGTTCATGTGTTTTGGAGGAGGCGCGGCTTTGGACAGCGATTTGCAGGGAGGGTGGGATGTACGCTTTCAATGTTAACAGGCTAAAGTTAGCATTTTCCCAGATCACCTACTACACCTTTATCTTTAAATCTCACAATATTACTTTATATCCCACAATGTTATTTTATCTCAGTGGAAACAGGCTTAATATTTCACTTTAAAATCAAAAGTCTATTTTAGGAAAATTATGGGTTTATGGGTTTTGCACTATGACTTCATTTATATGACAATTATGCATACAGCCTCATCAAACTCTCATTAACATAATTTTCATACAAATATACATACATATCAACAATAATTTCTATATATGAAATATATACTCCATTTAAATCAGCTAGAACTATCAATTTAAACATTTCATTTAGTGTGATTATAAAAATAAAAAAAACTAGATAAAAAAAAAAAATTATCCTGTCCCTTGCCCCTTTCGCAAATTCTGTAATAAGGCAATTAAACAATATTTTTTTTGGCTTTAATGAGCACTACAGTACTGAGAACCACAGATAAAAATGCTTAATTGTCATGAACACACAATGAATGTCACAATCCACACAATCAAAATAGTTCTTATTTTATTAAAACTAAAAAAACAAAAAATAAAAACTTTTGGTTTGGGGTGATATATGACCTGGTCAGGCTTCATGAGATTCACCCACACCTCTAGAACTGTCCCAAATCCCCCCACTCACAGAATGTAGGGCGGATCAGCGGGAAAACAGAGTGGTGGGAAATTGCAGAGAGATTAAACGCTTTGGCAGGCGGCTGATGGCGGCCGTGAGCGTGGCTGCTCTTTATCGTGGCCAACAGAGTACGACGGGGACATGGTGGGAGGGGAGCAGAAGGAGATCTGTGTGTATGTGTGTGTGTGTGTTACAGTACCTCTGATACTTATCTTTCAGCTAATGTGTAAAAGAGAAAGAGGAAGAGCTGGCATTTTGTTCTCCTCTTCCTCATGCTCCATGCAGAGAGTTGCATTGCCAGACATTTGGAGATTAAGCGTAGTAGTCACATGCTTTGGCAAATGATGCATAAACAACAGGGAATTTGGGCAAAGCCAGAGCACGCTTATCTCACTCAAAAAGATGGATTCGAGCCTGGGAAAAACTCAGATCTGGTGTGCACAGGGAACCAAACATCTCAGCGTGAAGGGTTGACGTCAGTGCTGCGGCCGCTCGCTCCAACGCTCCTCAATAGCAAATATGACAGTTACTCTCGGGTGCCATTACCATGACTGGACTTCATGCAATGAAACCCAATGAGGACATGAGAAAGACATGTCATTTAGAGGAGACAAGCAGCTCCTTTGGGTACTCTTGGCCGTTTACACATGGCTCTTATGAGAGAGTTATGGGACTCTGGCCTTGACAGTCCTCTGCTTTTCAAATGGCTGACAGCTTAATTGAGTCAGCAAAGGAGAAGGATGTAATACAGAATGGGACACAATGGTACATCGGAAGAAAATCATATTTACTCATATTTTACATTAATAGAAAGAAATCAACACTGATAGAAAACAGTGAGTTGAATAATGTAGCTACCAGTAGTGAAGAGCAAGACTTTGTCGTGCTTAATGCTACTCATAATTAAAAGTTGTTACATTAGAGTAAAGCTAACCTAGTTAGTAACAAATGTAAAAAAAAACTCAAGACTCAACAAAACTCAAACAGGCCTCAAATAGGCATTTAAAGGGGTCTCAGAAAGTGAGGACCAGCCAAAATGTCTAACCCTTACCAGGTCTAAAACGCCAACCGGTCCTTACAAAGATAGTTGTACAAGTACACAAACACGCATGCACACACCACTTAAAAATCAAAATATAATATTTCTGAACCATGTTGTGTTTCATGAAATTGTGTTGCATAAAGCAGGTAAAGTGATAAAGCAGCTCCCCAACTGTGCTGTGAAATAAACTGTGTCTGCACTGGAGTAAACAGCTCCGGGCTTGAACAAACATTTGGCAGAGTTGCATTAAAATTCAACGTGGTGAAGTTTTAATACCAGAGGCTACAGGCTGTTTTTTGTGATTTATTTGGTTTATAATAGTCACTATATTCAACCTCAGGAAAACACAAATGCTCTAAACAGCATTTTAAACAGGAAGTGACCTGATAACGACTCCTAAACTTACTGAAAGCATCACTGCTCTTCTTAGTAAAGCATCAAATTCACACATATTCATGTGATGATCACTTTCAACAGACAAGAGAAACACCATATTCATCTGTTTTATCACCTATCCAGTGTAAACAGAAGAACTGGAGTTTATATGAGACCAGATCGCATGAGGTTACTTCACCTGACAATCCCTCTGTTACATAACATACTGATGCACAACTGTCATTTTTCTACAGACTGACTGTCATTCTGTACAGAGCTTTGCTTGCAGGCTTCATTTCTGCCAAAATATTCTGATGAGACATCTTTTTTTTTTTTTTTTATCCTACATGGCTTCTTTCCTCTCTTTCTCTGATTTCTCAGCATCAGCTCATAGGAGAGAGAGAACTGTGCACATTTGGAGAAAACTGTGACATCTTTGGGACATAGAATCTAGCAAATTGCTATGTAAAAGCAAAAAAAATGTTTTAAACTACTACTTTGTCGCTTCAAAAAGTTCATAAAAAGATCATAAAACTAATCCATATGAATCAAGAAGTTTAGTCTAAATTTTCTGAAGAGACATGATCACTATATGATGAACAGACTGAATTTAGGCTTTTATTCACATAACATTGATCAGCGAACATAAACAGAAGCTCAACCACTGATGTGTGAGAACAAACCTCTTTGGTTCTTGAAGTTCAAGCTTGATGCATAACACATGAGAATGAACCTCATTGGTTGAGCTTCCGTTTACCATATCTGATGTGTGCATTGATGAATGTTTATATGTGAATAACAGCTTAAATTCAATCTGTTCATCATATAAAGTGATTGTGTCTCTTCAGAAAATTTGGAATAAACTGCTTAATTCATGTGGATTAGTTGTATGATCTCTTTATGAACTTTTTGAAGCATCAAAGTGGTTGCGTGGACTGCCAGTGGAGGGATATAAATCTCCCAGATTTCATTAAAATATCTTCATTTGTGTTTCGAAGATGAACGAAAATCTTACGGGTTTGGAATGACATGAAGGTGAGTAAATGATGACAGAATCTTCATGAACTAACCCTTTAACACAAAATAACCATATTTATTTCTGAGATGATATAGTCTTAATAGTATTAACTTTACCAGATGCATGTTTGGTAACACTAAGGCTTTGTTATAGCACACTAACTCTAATTACTAATGCTATTTCTGCACTATACAGTATGTATGCACAATATGTGTATTTTCTGTACTTGGATGACCTGCACACTTTGGCAAAATGACTTGATTTTGGCAAATTCAGCACACAGAATGGAATATTGTATTCACAATGCAATGCGCTTGGCTTGACCTTTCATTTACAAGAAGATCAAGCATGCTGCATTGCGAGAAATACTTTTTTAGAAATAGTAGAAACTACTATTTTTTAATCACTTAATTGATATACATATTTATTTACAATATGACAACTGGAGGCCTCATGTAACATTATGATTATGATTATGTGACAACAATATAGCATACTGCTTTTAAAAAAGTTTTAGTATTGCATATAAATCTAAATATTTTAATTGCACCGATACATATAGCAAAGTAAAAAAATGTAATGAAAAGCACAAGTCTACAATGACTGAGCAGCAAACATTACATCTCTCGACACTGCCTTTGTGTTTCTAACCGAATTGACTATAAAACAGAGAAAATGATGCACACAACAAACACAAACACTTTATGATTCTCACTGGGATTTAACAATTTGTACGGCGTTTACCAGCATGTGCGGGTGGAGCGAGACAGTTGAGCTGTTATCAGAGCGCCTCTGTAAATCAACAACAAGCAGAGGTGCTGCTATTCATTTCACAACATACATCAATATTATTGAAACGCGGCCAGCAGACAAGAGCTGATAACTCGGAGGAGTTATGAAGACCTCGGAGGAATACGTCTGTTTCATTACTGAGCTAAATGTGACGCCCGAACAGACTTCTCCCTCGCTGAATCAGCACGCATCTCTCAAGCTGTGTATTAGTGACACACACACACTCAGTGTTCCTGAGGCCTTGAGTTAACCGCAGTCTCTCAATAACTCTCCAGTTGCTAGCCACACTCCTGTTCTCCTGCTCTCTCATTGGTGGAGACGGTGAGCCGAGAGCAAATATGATTGGAAGAGAACATTGATGATTTCAGCAGGAAACTGAACTGAATTACAACACGGAGGAGAGAGAATGAGAGAGGAAAGAAGAAGAGGTTGGACTGCGTCCCATGTGCTGTGGTGAAGTGAGAGCGCTGTGATTCTGTAGGGAGTTGAGCCACAGCAGAATCAGGTCAGACTCATTTGTTTTAATACAGTGTAATGGGTCTCACTTCAGACCACTGACCTTGAGATCTCATGATCAACAAACACACACAAAAACAAGGAATATCTTTAGCCCTGTGATGTGACACTCAATGACCAATTGAGAAATCAATTTCAACTGAAAAAAAAAAAAAAAAAAAAAAAAAAAATCAATCAAGCAGTTATCTATTAAGATGTGGATAAACAGATCTAAGAAATTGCAATTTGATAAAAAACTGAATCAAAAACGTTATGTTACTGTGAGTACAAAGAGGTTGATAAATATAGTTTTTGAATTTGTATATTGTTTTTTCCCCTATTATCTACTGCTCTATTATCATTTTCCCAATTTCCTTTTTTTGAAAGAAATTAATTTCTTTATTCAGCAAGAATGCATTAAATTGACCAAAATTGACAGTAAATACATTTACAATGTTACAAAAGATTTCTATTTCAAATAAATGCTTATAACTTATAACAACTGAAATTTTTATAACTTTCTATTCATCAAAAACAAATCTTGAAAAAAAAAAAATGCATCACAGTTTTTGATAAAAATAAGAAAATCAGCATATTAGAATAATTTTTGAAGGACCATATGATAGTGAAGACTGTAGTAATTATGCTTAAAATTCTGCTTTGCCATCACAAGAATAAATTACATTTTCAAATATATTCAAATAGAAAACAGCTATTTTAGATTGGAATAATATTTCATAATATAACTTTTTACTGTATTTTGGATCAAATAAATGCAGCCTTGGTGAATATAAGAGATTCCAAATTGACCATCCAAATGCAGGAATTATGTTAAACATTTTCGTACTAAATAATTAAAGTAAAAAATAATTTTAAGATTAATAAATAGTGCTTGAGCAAAAATTTGAGCTTCATATTCCTGTTTTTAAACCCATAGAATCAATTAAAAGTGTATTAGTGTAAACTCTGGTGCTATGTTGATAATGTGTAATAAAAAAAAATTAGTATTTGATTAAAAAGCATTTTCACTATAGTCTGTAAATCATTTGGACACCGCTTTATATTTAGTATATGTGTTGATAGGGGTAATCTCACTGTGCAGTGGCCAGTTCAACCCTCACAAGACATCTGCTGCTGCTGGCAGGGACCAGTGGACAGAAACAGGGCACATCTGTGCAGACTTACACCGCCAGCACTGGGGGACGAGGTCACAGGGGAGCACGTGTTTTTGAAACATTTGCTGCTTAAAAGCTGTGAGCTACGGGCAACACGAGGACTTCAGAAGAGATTTACAGCATGGCCTTTAATGGCTCATATGGGTGGACTCTTGGTTCAGATGGTGGTCTGGGCTCCTGGCGCTTTTTTCTGGGTCGACCCGTGGATTTTCACACATTCCACTCCAACACCTCCAATCCACCAGTCGGTCTGCGCTGGCACAGGGCAGCTGGCGTGAAAATGTCACCCTCACATCCCATCAGCTGCCACACAAAGTCAGCAGGCATCATGCTGGCGTGACTGTGCACAATCTGGGCTGGGAGCAATCGAGATTGCAAGAGATGGAAAGGAAAACTGGACTAGTTTGTTCTTGTAATACCAAAAAAAAAAAAAAAGGGAGTTAAAACCTAAATCATGTTCATCATGGATTTATTGAACAGAGACCTGAATATTTGCCAAATCAGAATAGCTCAGCTCAGCAGAAGCAGCATTAAGATTCAGTTCAATTCAAAATTCAATTCATTCCTTCAAAAGTACGTAATCCACATGCCCAATTGAAATTCCTGTCATGTTCAGGCTCAGGTGGGACATCTGTTTGCTTCCAGAAAGTGAGCCAGGATAAAACCATCCAAGCATACGGTACCAGAGAGGAAAGTACTGCAGATGACTGCCTCATATTAATTAGTTTCAGAACAGAAGCTGCAATTTTACTCGAATTGTATGTATCTGGCTTTATCCATTTGTCTTTAAAAAAAAAGAACATGTCTCCTATGAATTATGTCTATAAGCACTTGGTCTGCGATTTTTTTTTTTAAAGAAATTAATTGATTCCACCTTTAAAGTCATCATGAAATCAATTTTAATGTATTTAAGCAAAAAACAAGAAAAACAATTTGCCAATTGCATGCATTAAAATAACTAAACAAAACACAAACTATAGTAAATTTATGCTGTTTTAAAAATATTCAACGAAGTTGAAGTTATTTTTCTGGAAAACAAGACAAAAATACTGGTTAAAAATATGGGATTTATGGAATGCAGTATTCCATGCTATATTTTGACTGTATTACTGTATGCGGAAAGTTACTTTTAAAAGTAATGCGTTACAAAAAAAATAACTTTTGCATTACTTAGTTATTTTTATGGAAAGTAATGCATTACATTACTTTTGCGTTACTTTTTATTATCTGGCCCGGGCTGTTTGTTTGATTGTTTGTTTTTATAACAACAAAAAAGTTCTATTTTTGGCAAATGTAAAGGCTCTTTTACACCAAAAGTGAAATGAATAAGCCTCAGGCTGAAGGAAATGCAAATTCATGCCTGTACAGTAGAGGGCGCAGCTCAAACAAACCATTCAGCCTTCCAGGTGCTGCCATTCTGGATTACAGAGCAGGATGCAGGAGAAGAAGTAAATGAGTAAATGTATGCTCACATTTAGTCTAGTACTAGTCTAGAATAAGCATCATGTTGACACAGCGCACAATGCCTCTTCACTCCTGAATTCCCTCAACATGGGGACAGGAGAGGTGTCAGCCAATAAATGTGAAAACAAAGTAACGTCCGTTACTTATTTGAAAAAGTAACTCAGATATTTTGTTGTAAATTTAAAAGTAATGTGTTACTTTACTAGTTACTTGAAAAACATAATCTGACTACATAACTTGCGTTACTTGTAATGTGTTACCCCCAGCACTGGTAATACAACACTAATGTAGTTCATTATCTGGATATTTTGTGCATTCAGAAAAATTTATACAGTAATGAAATGATATACAAAGTGCAAAAATAATAGGAGGTGATTGTGGTAGTATGGTATTATGTACATTGCTACAGTGAGCTTGAGAATTAAAACTTAGCTGACTCTCAGCTGACTTGCTGTCATTCTGTGGGTTTTCCATTCCAGTCCTGATCATAATAGCATTCATCACTCCGAGCATAATAGCGCTCATCTCTATGAAACTTTCTAAGAACAGCCATCAGTCCTGAGAAACAGCCTTGAGTGTTTATTTCGATGAGGAGACAAAAGAACTGTGGAAGCTTCATTTGATCAAATTGTTACTGATGGTTCTGGACTTTCATGGTAGAGCGGTCCATTGTCCACGCCTATAAATTACTCACATTTGAACGAGTCACATTGACAGTTGCAATCATGTACTGCTGCTGAAGAGAGATGGAATGATGAACATTGTTCTGCTTTGAAAGCTTATGATTATCAGAAATAACAGGCCACTGAATGAGAGAGAGTGCGCAGCATTCAGGTAGAATGAATGACTCTGAATCAGCCTTTTATTTCCAGCCTCCTGCCTGCAGTCTGACCAGCTCAACCACTAGGTGCAGGGATGTCATAGGCCCAAACTCTCAAAGTCACGTTCACAATCTTCATTTTAATTCTTTTTCTGATCCTATATTGTGTGCAATTCAGTACTATATGTTAATGAAATAATATCCATGCAGTGTATTGTGTGCAATACATATGTCCATTCAGTGCAATACATATAACTGAGTATTCTGTGTTGTGTAAATCCACCCATCCATCCATCCATCCATCTCCTAAGAGTTCTGAGTTGGTCTTCACCCTTTCACCATCACTGTCTTTCCTCCATCTGGACACAACAGATGGTGGAGAAACACAAGATGGAGCCGTTACCAAGCGGACATCTTCTCGATTTCACTGTCTAAGGTGAAGTCCAAAGCTCTTATCCAAAGTCCATTTCACTTTTCAACACATACAAAAATCAATCAATCAATCAATCAATCAATCAATCAAGAGCTGCATGATCCTGTATAAATTGAGAATCACAATTTTTTTTTGTTTAAAATAGACGATTTTCTCTTGATTCTAAATAGACAAATAAACAAAACAGTTTATTTAAAAAATATTTAATTAACTTAAATTATTTTTAAAAAAATCAGTTAGAATGAATGATTTAATGACTCATTCATAAAGACTTCAGTTGTTTCATTACTGGTCAAATCAGTGTTTTTGCATGAATCTCTTGAATGATTCAATGACAAATACATTTTAACAGCCACTTGTTGCCACCTACTAGTGTAAGAATGTAATTACTCTATTTGGATCGCTGCCGTATACCTCAGTGTTTATATCCGAACTATAAACTTAAATCCCAGTACTTCTGTGATAATTTGAATTATTGTAACAGAAATAATGATACTGTGTGGTTGAAATGACTTTGTGAAGCTGTTTCATACCTATATATGACAACAGATGTCAAAGGTTTACTTGTCAAAGGTTTGATAGACATAGACGAATCGTGGTCATTTAGGAATAAGATCATGTAGGTGTTTAAATCAAGATTGTGATCTTTTTTCTATCTATCTATCTATCTAGTCACACAGTTTTGTTGGATAATTCCAAAAGGCATGTTTTGGTGTATGTCCCATGTGCTGGAACATCCCAGACAGCTGCTCTAAGGGGCTTTTCCTGTCATGTAACAGCCCTGTCCTGTCTTTCTTAAACCACTGGTAAATGTACGACCACGTGGCTGACCAGCCAAAGCAGTAAGAGGTTTATATTATCAGTTGACGTGCCAGATGAATCCAGAAGCAACATCCGTGTGGGCGAGCAGCACCGAGCAAGGATTACATAGCTGCCATTGGTTCTTATTTACAAACTAATGCGACATCTCTGGGTTTATATCTGATTTATTGTGGGTGTCTATCCAGGCCTGCACGGGTCAGAGATTATGGCAGTAATTACAATAGAAGTATTAACCACAACACTTGGGCTGTTTGTCAAGGTGATAACCCCACACATTCAGGAACATATACCGAACGATAAAATGCTGGACAAAGTCGAGCTACAATTGACTATCTAGATCTGTTAGTCCAACTTAGTGCAATTGCAGATGGACTAAAGCATTTACATGACATTTAAAAAGATAAATTATTGTTTTAGTCTGACTGAAATCAAACTTTTAAAAAGCGTATAAACAAACTTTTGGTCTTGCTGTCTGTCGTCAATTGTCATTGTGTGCCTTGCTGTATATTGTGCTGTTGGTCTGACAGAGATGTGGTCTGCCATCGTACATTTGCAGAACTGTCACAAACCCTGCTATAAAACAGTACACATTATTCAAAACAATGTATAATATACACTCACATCAAAGTAACTGAGTGAAACACTGAGAAATCTTGAACATCTAATCACAAAGCTTTTAATTTTGTTCATTTTTGTCTCAATTACTGCAAATCTCAACTCGAAGATTGAAATTATCATTAATGCTAGATATTTTGGCATTTTTACTGCCAATTCCTTTAAAACCAGTCAATGCAAAGCACAATCTGCATTTCTCAAGTTTAATTTTAAAGATCTATCTGAGCCATATTAAAGGCTAGGGTGTATAAAAGAGGAGGGATAATAGTTATGAAGACACAAATATTACAGGTGTCTACAAAATGTCTGAATGCTGAGTATGATCATTGGTTCCCCTGCTTTAGTTTCATACTAATAAACAGATCCCACTTCATTACATACATGCTCAAGTCTGTGAAAATTACAATGGCGGTTAAATACTTGATGAGAGGTTCTCTCCAGAGAGAAAGCAATCTCTTAAGTGAACCACAAATGAAATACTGAATATGTATGTTTAAATTTGACAGACACTGAGCCTGCAACATGATCACACTGCACACACATTCTTAAATTAAACAATTTCCCACTGTTTATGCATGCTGCATTGCAGCACATGGTGCTGCACCTTAATGAAACGCACTGCTTCCTGTGCAGACAGTTGACTGGGCGGCACAGCTGTTACACTTTCGACCTTCCCTGCAGTGAGTAACACATAGAAACAAACTCATGCGCACACACACACACACACACACACACACACACACACACACACACACACACACACACACACACACACACACACACACACACAACCAGGCAATAAGTACACACACAAACATGCATTCAGATTAGTGGCATTAATTAATTAGCTGCCAAATGAGCTAAACTGCTAGCCATCAAATAATCACTACTACAAATTTATAAAACTAAATTAACAACTGTATTTTTACTTTAGATTATAAATGCTAAAATAAATGTTTAAAGCCAGTACTAACTGTGCACTTGCACTTCAGCCTTTACTGCCAAGCGTTTGACTGACAAATATTGTTAAACGAACTGATTGAAGGAACTACGCAACACTTATTTACTATATACATTTAAAAATGTATATAAAAATATAATGTATTTATATATATATATTTAAAAATATCTCAGAATTTGGATAAAATGACAGCAGAGTGAAAATCTAGATTTGTTATTCAGATTCTGAATAAATTTCACAGAAAGCAAGCAACACATCAGTATTAGAACTGTCCCATTATAATCACTGAAGCTGTCACTCATATGACTGTTTGATTCCTGCAGTTCTTTTACAAAATGCTCCCATTATAATCAATGAACCCATCTATACTGCACAATGAATCTCTTATTTACACCATGTGTACACCTTGTTGATTATAATGAGAGTGTTCTAGTTTTTGTCACATCACTTGCTTGCATTGTGCATTGGGTGTTACACTGACTAGTGCCAGCAAGACCTAGTGAAGCCAAAATATTTCTAAATCCCCAGTGATACAGTTTGTTTTGTGCTTTTTAAGTTTCTTCAGCATTTTTATACGCTACCATGAACAAAAGTGAAACTTAAAACAAGCATTTATGGATCAGGCGAAATTAATCTCACTTATTAGGAGAAGTTTGCTATACTAATGAGCCTATAGATTAATTTCAACATCTCTGATTTGCCATTGTCATAATATATAGTGCATCTCCACTGCATATAATGCCAATTTTTACAATGGTGCATGCTATGAGATCTATGATGTAACAGTGTGTGTCTGAAACCAAATATATCATCACAAATTTAGCCTAGGCCAGAGGCTAAATAGTTCTGATGAGCTTTAGATGCACTGAAAGGGAGAGACACAGGGATAAACGGATGGATGGATGAATGAATTGAAAGATAAAAGCTAGAGGAGGACAGGGGGTTGGCTTTCATCAGCCGGGCTAACTGGGACACTGCGGTTAAAACTCTGTAAATCCACTTTTTCTGATCAAGTGGGATTATCATGGCCATCGCTCGGCTTAAAGTGTGTCCTGGAGTGCTCACTTCACTTCAAACAAACACAGAGCCTGGAAACACAACCTAATAAGAGCATCAGCTTGCAAACATCTCATGTAAATGTTGCTCTTTGCTGCCATGCCTCACTTTAACCTGTCCTCATACCATCTGCTATAGCATGTCAACATGCTAGGGTGGTTGCCAGGACGTTGCCATGGTGTTCTGATGTTGATGCTAGCGCATTGTTTACAGACCCACATTAAAAATTTGGGAAAATGGGAACTAGAAAACCACTGCCCAGTTTCAGTTTATGCAACAAAAACTTTCAACATGAATGGATTAAGCAAACTTCCATTTTACAAATTTTAAGCAGACAGAACTCAATGAAATTAAGTTGACAACATGTTCAGGAAGCAAGCAGCAAAATAATTCTTTGATTGCACTTTAAAAATGTGCGATGTGCGATGTCTTGACAATTTATACACAGTAAAAAAAGACCTATAAAAAATACAGTACAATGCATTAAAATAGTCTATTAAAATTCACCTGACAGAGTAAAGAGATTTGAGTATCAAAGATCTGACAAAACAAATCAATTCTTGGCACTCTGAATGTACAGTGTATATTAAACTGGGAAAGTGATGGAAAATAAAACAGTAGCTCTGTGTTTTGAAGAACAAGCAGGTAAGTTCCAGTCAGACATAATTGCTTTCTTGTATACGGTCCTCAAAAGAGAGACTTGTCAATCCTTTCAAATCTCTTCACTCCCGCCTGTGTGCAACGGACGTCTAAACAATATTTAGTCTAAGAGCTGTTATTTTCCTGCTATTGATGATTGAACACATCAAGGCAAATTCCCCGTTTAAGGATGATTTCCAGAGAAAGGGAGAAACACAGATAAAAGCTACAATCAAAAAGCTGCAAGCTAATTCTTGTTTACTAAAAGATTCAGGAAAACACTGCTCTTAAACCTGTTCTGATCACCGAAATCCCACATTAATTAAACTCAATAGCCTCCAAACTTGGCTTTTCCAATAGCACTTGTTTATAGTATTAGACACAGATTTTGTCATTGGCGTGAAACTTTCCTGACATCTCCAGCAAGGCCAATAGAACTTGAGCATGATAATCTGCAGTTTGTGTACATACCGTGGTGTGTGCAGTACGGGCTCCATTGATGGTGCGCTTCCAGAGCTGATCTGTGGACTGACGTGCTGCTGAGGTTAAGCTAAGGCAGAAGCATGATCATGTGACCAGCCTTAAAGAGAGTGGGCCAGTAGGCTAATGTATTTAAAGAATATATCCAAATGGCTGATGATGCAGGAAGAGCAAGAGCCACAAGAGGATTTGAAGCTGCTCATCCGGCACTGTGAAGCCAGGCTAAACAAACAGGAGTAAGAGGATATTGACAACATGAAAAGAGGCAATTGGAATGAACGAGAGAAATACTACCTAGCCAAGGAAGACTAACAATTACTCTCTATTCTTTAGCAAGTTCAAGTTTTCAATCTATATAACTGCAGAATTTTCCCCTGTCACTATTTGATCTCTGAAACTGTTGTTTTGGTCTAAAATTGCCTTCATAGGCAATTTACTTCTAAGGCAGCATCCTGACTGAAACAGAGCCTCAGAAGTGATACATTTTGGAAGCTTTATGTGTGGCAGGGGTGGGGAACGTTGATCCTGGAGGGCCATTGTCCTGCAGAGTTTAGCTCAAACCCTGAAAAAAACACTCACCTGCCTGTAACTTTAGTATTCCTGAAGACCTTGATTAGCTTCAGGTGGGTTTAATTAGGGTTGGAGCTAAACTCTGCAGGACAATGGCCCTCCAGGATCAACCATGTTTACCGCTTACAGTGCATGTCAGAAACAAAACGCCAATTACCATATCTCAAGATGCCATACAGCAGTGGTTCCCAAACTTTTTACAGTGGAGTACCCCGCATTTACCATCCTTCTGCGTATCCCCTCTCTTCCACTTAGACTGCACCTTTTCCATTAAGGGGACAACATATGCCCCCTAAATTGACTTTCCAGTGCATTTATTATCTTTATAAATACCTTTACATCATTAATAATGTTTTAAATTATAAAAAAAAATTCAATAGTAAAATATTCAATGATGATAAAAACGTAAAAAGCGATTCTTTTACATACTAAAACCGCCAGTAGGTGGCGAGTCACCGAGTCATTCGTTTAGTCAGTAACGAAGCAAGTGGCTGTATTTATGAATGAATAATTGAAACACAAACAATTCGTTCAAAGCCACAGATTCGTTCACGAACCGCGGCTGTGTTTGTTGTTCTGCTGTGGCTTTCATTGGAACTATTATTTCGTTGCAAAATAGAATAAATACTGACAATATTGTAAAGAACATCTCTTAATATTACCTGGTGTTTGATTAACTGTTCTATAAAATCAATGTCACATTTGCAAACGTGTGGATATTTGAATGTGCATTCTTGCTCGTATAATATTATAAACATTAAAAACAAAAGATTCACAAAAGGTATGTTTTGTATCAAGAGTTTGAATCTTAAATAGATCTCTATGCTCCTTCTGTGCTAGTGATAGTAAGTGCTAAATCTACAGGTACGTTGTCGAGAAAGGCAGTAATGTAACGCAATCTGCTAAGGCAGCAGACTCTGATGTAACCTATCAGCACCCATATGCACGCTGCTTATATGGAAATGGATTTAGTCAGTTTGACAGCAAAAGATGTGGTATTTTGATTGGATGTCATGTATTTACGGCATTGTGCCCTGAAATACATGCTCGGTTTTAATGTTATTTTAAAGTGGGGAAGAATTAAATGAACGACAAACTCAGCATTTTGCTCGCTTACCCCCTTCTGTCACGTCACGTACCCCCAGTTTGGGAACCACTGCCAAACAGTATCGAGCCTGTGTCTTCATCCTTTGGAAAAGCATGTACAAAATTGGAACAGAAAACAGCATCTTCTCGACATCTTCTCAAAGTAGACATTGTTTGTGGGTAGCCAATGAAGACCATAAGGCTGGCATTATGCAAATCTGTGACAAACCTATGTAGGTTTGTGTAGGAAGTAAGACGGCGGCCACACGGCACTTCTCATTTCATTGACTTTCATTCATAAGCATGCAAATGCATCAGACCATAAATGCAAGCTCAAGTGAAAAGTTTCACATTTCGTGGCATTCCAAAGTTCAAGTTTGGTGAACTCTGACCTGCGAATTCACATCACTTGAAGACGTGTGACCAGTAGAAGATCGATACGTCATGGTGTGACCCCTTGGCTGCATTAAAAGAACAATATTTTTTTGCAGTAAAGTCAAGTAGATCGTAGGCTATATTTTTACATTTTGAATGTATTACTATTTGTTATATGCTGAATTCAATTCATTTATAAAAAAGACATCATATCATGAACATTACAGTGTCAGAAGAAATTTTGCAAGCTCACTGCAAGTCTACACTCTAAAAAATGCTGGGTTTAAAACAACCCAAGTTGGGTTGAAAATGGACAAACCCAGCAATTGGGTTGTTGGGTTGGGTTGCGGATGGGTTAAATGTTTGCCCAGCCTGCTGGGTGGTTTTATTTAACTCAACTATTGTTTAAAAATTACTGTATTGCTTGCTTAAAATGAATCCAAAGTATTTATTAATATATTTAAGAAATGAACATTTATTAATAAGTTTAATGAATAATTATTAAACAATAAACATTTATTAAATTGCTTATTAATAAATGTTTATCTTTTGATTATTATTGTTGCCTCTAGTAATTATGTGTCTGATTTTTAATTTCCAACCTATTTTGGGTTCATTTTATAGTCATTTTTTAACAATAGTTGGGTTAAATTAAACTGCCCAGCACGTTGGGCAAACATTTAACCCTACCGCTGGGTTAAAACTTTTTAACCCAGGTTTTTAACCCAGCTTTATTTAGAGTGTAGTGTGACCATGGCTTAAGACTGGAACTACTGACGACTTCTTTTAGGTAGTTAAAAATTGGTTCTTTCTTTTGGGAGACAATAACTCCATTTATTAGGCACTTTGACCTTTGAAACTTTGCAGACCTTTTATATTTCACAAGCTGCTAAATAACACAGTACATGAAAGGTAATATCCGAAAAAGCATAAAAGGGGGAATTTAAGGTAATGCCTTCATGAAATATGCATGCCTTAAAAAAAGAGCATAATCATGCTGCCTATGTTGTCGCAACGGGAACAAATTCTTTAAAATGCTGTCTACATGGGCAGCTCATTGGGTTTTACGACAGAGCTTATGATTTAATGTCTTTAGAATAAAGGTGCACATTTGCAAAATTTCACAGACAAAAAAAGATCCATTATTTATTGTCAATATAGTGTAAGTGTAGTGATGTATGAAGAACATCTCACACAAAAGCCACTTTTAAAAGCTTTCTGTTGGTAAAAAATTTGTGTGGCTCTTTCGTGCTCATGTGAAATTCCTGATCGCGTGAAATCCTACTGAAATGACTGGATTTCATCCGTAAAAATTCACCGCATCATAAAACGAGTCACAAATAGCTGCCCTCTATGTGACGGTCAACATGTATATGATGGATATACTGTAGATTGTAAAAGAGGAAAACACACATATACAGTATACGCACACACATATAAATGCCACAGCACAATACACACATTCTTACTGCTGATGGCTAAACATCTGGGGCTAACAGTAACCCAGATCCCAAAAAACACACAAAACAAATCACTTCAGGTGCTCACAAAAACCCCTGACAGCATACAACCATCAACAACATTAGAGCTAGAGCATTTTTAAACATACAATGGAACCAAAAACCTTTAAGAATGAAAAACAAATCAGTGTTTAATGTTAAAGCTACCGAAAAGTAACCAACAGGTTGTGATGTAGTACAAGCCAAAATCACCATTTTAACGGGTATACAGACATTTGATGCGTTTAAAACTTGCTGCTTGTCATGTTAGGATCATTTTTACTAGATAAATCTCATCATTCTCATTACAAAAAAACAAAAAAACAAAAAAAAAACAAACATGTTTTTTTTTTTACTCTAAAGCTTAAAAAAGTATGCCATATTCATGGAAAGTGGCCTATATGAAGCTCAGATATATCTGAATAATAAATGGGCCGTTCGGGCACATCTGTATTCTGTCCTGTTTGCAGTGGGTGGCACGGGATGATATTTCTAGGCTGAGGTTGAAAAATAGACCTGCTCTGAGATGGCTTACCAACCGTGGTGCAGAATACTAATAATGCCGGCTTATATTTATGGCAGGGTGCTGTCTGTGGTCTGGAGCCAAAAATAAACCGCACCAGAGTAAAGCAGTAATAAAAAAAACCCACAACACAATTCAAATGGGACTCACAACTAATAGTGTCAAGCCAATTACAATAATGAAAACAACACAGGGGCAGGATATAACTAGATTTTTTTACCTTAAAGAGAAAACTGACTGTTAACACTGCAGTAATGCACTATAGAGCCATGGCCAAGCTGAATATACAACACGTACTTGCATTATGAATTATGGCCTGACCTTTAATACTTGTAATAAATCTCTGATTTAAAGTTTATTCTGAAAACGTGCTGGAGTTCGATTTGTTAATGTAAATTAGCCCAAACTGATTGTTTCTGTGAAACTGATTCAACTGTTTGTTTACTACATTACTCAAAAGTATGCCTGGAAGTCTCTATGTTGTATTTTACATATATTATAATATTTGGTAACGCTTTAGATTACAGCCCGGAAAGTACTGCGTAATTACAACAAATATACAGCGTAACTTTCGATAATTATAGTGTACCTATAAAGTAAGTACGTGTGAGTATAGGGGAACAATATGTAAAGTCTTGTGAATAAAGGGGTAACAACCAGGAAAATAACAAATTATTTATACTGTAAGTATTTTAGAACTAAGTGGTACTTATACTATTGTGATAGACAACAATCTTACGTTTGGGAGCAATTTAGCGAGAAAGTGCACTGATTAAGTTGTTTCAAGGCAAGTAGAAAGAACTATTGCAATCTTTTTTAAGACATGTGGAAATATACTTTTGTTTCATGTAGTTACAGAGTAAGTATGACATAAAGTGTAAAATAAAGTGGTGCTTGTTACCCTCTTGTTTCATGTAGTTATGGGGTAATCAAAAATAAAAAAGACGCAAACAATCTGATATCACTGACTCCGAAACCTTTGTTTGAAAAACAGCTTAATTAAAAACAGGTCTACAACACTTATTATTCATTTTTTTTTAAATCAACTTTTCATTTCACATTCTAAAGTCCTGACAGAAAGTAGCACGTTTTGTCCCTTTTTTTTGTTGTTGTTGTTTCTCTTGCTTTGCTTCCTCCTCCTCTTGTTTCTCAACTGATGAATCTTAAGAAGGAATCCCATTGCTATTCTGTATTAAAAGAAAATACAGTACAGTACACCCAGAAATTTTCTCATGGTTTAGGCAGTGGTGTACCGCACATCTGTAAGGCCCCCCGCAAAGCACGAGATGGGGCCCCTCCCACCAGCAGTGACGTCATGTATGAAAATGTGTAGTGCATCTGCTGCTGTCCGTCTACCCCCCCAAATTGTATACATTGATTTAACGGTATCAATATGCAGTTAATTATAATTGTATTGATGCTTCCGATGTTATTATTAATAACATTATGTAATTTTGATATATATGCATATAGGCTATGTAACCTAGTTTTTTTTTTTAGTTGGACTAAAATCCTGGCAGGAATAATCTTTTATGAACTTGCAGCCAAACATGCCTCTGCTCCTATTTAATTGTTTTAAAAATAGCAGGAGGTTTCTTCAAGGTTCCTTTGGAAGAAAATCATTTTGTATAATCATAATAATATTAAACTTATTAATTAGCTCTATGAATTTTAGTGTTTGAGATTAATATAGCCTATTAGTTTAGTCAAAAACCTAAAAAGAAAACGAAAATAATTTTGGTTAATTAATTAATTAAATAAATTGCATTTAATAATCAACAATCAAATTTGAAAATAAAACATTTAGCTATATAAGGAAGTTTTATATAAACATTTTAATATAATTGTTTCTACTCCAATTTGTTGGTTAAATATAAACATTTAAATAATGGCTGTATACTTAACATACATTAACGAAGACAATAACCGGTTAAGTAAAAATATAATGAATATACAGTGCTGTATATTAAATGCTATTTTAGGGTTATTTCTAGCTAACTATCCAGTTTATTGTCACTGAATGGCTTTTCTGAGGTAAATGTGGCGTTATGTGACATTGTTCTCAAGCTGTTTTATTTACATCTTTCCGCGGTTAAAACACTGATCGATTACGCAAAAGTTTAAGATGCAATAGTTTGATACGCGATACATTTCGGGAAGTTGTTCTGTATCTTTCAACATTCTTTCTGCTGTTCATTCATGTTTACTTGCTGCTGTAATAGTAGTAAAGAGGAAGAGATGATCAGTTCTGAGGCGCTATGGAAGCAATTGTTTTCCGTCACTGAACAATAAAAAAGGTAACTGCAAATTTATCTCTCAATTTTGACTTCCCTCCCTCAGAATTTCATGAAATAAAGTCGCAAATGCGTGCATAAAGTTATTGTGAGATATAAACTTGAAATTCTGAGAAAAAAGTCAGTCTTTTCCCCCTCAGAACCGAGGGGGTTGCGGGGGCGTCCCGTATGCCCATGGGTTTAGGCTATTCATCTTTTTGCTTCCGACCAACTGTCACCATCGCCTGCATGAGAGTCGACATTGCGTTCGGCGAAGCACATTGTAATGAGCAACATGAAGCTTTTATGACGTTCTCGCGGGAGATTCATGTGAAACTCGCGCGAGAACTGCCGTCTTTGTTCTTCTGTCTTGTTTGTTTCTCATTATCGTTATCTGTTATTCTGTGTATTTTGTCGTGAGCATTAATTAAAAAAAAACAAAAAAAAAACGACGGCATCCGACATCCGCGTGACTTTTCACCAAGTTATGTCGTTCTTACAAATACGTATCGTTTCACTTCAGAAGACATTGATTCATCCATTGGGGTCATATGGATTACTGTAGTTATTACTGTATGTGCTGTTTGATGCTTCGACTTTTAGGAACACTTGAGCTTGCATTATAAAGCATTCCCAGAGATTATTTATTTTTCTAAAAACCTTTGTTTGTGTTTATCTTAAGAAGGAAAGTCGTATACATCTCAGGGTAAAAGATGAGTAAAAGATTTCCGGGTGTACTGTATTTTTTTTTTATAAGAAGTGTTGTAACTTTAAATCTGTTTCGAAAGAAGTTGTTTTTCAAATAAAGGTTTCCAAGTGATATCAGATTGTTTGCGTTTTTTTTTATTTTTTATTACTTACTTTTACTTACTTTATTACTGTAACTACATGAAGCAAGAGTGTAACAAGCAACACTTTAATTTAATCTAAAATGCTCAGAAACGTAAGATTGTTGTCTGTCACAATAGTATAAGTACCCCCTAGTTCTAAAATACTTAAATAATTAGTTATTTTCCTGGTTGTTACCCCTTTATTCCCAAGACTTTACATATTGTTCCCCTATACTTACACATACTTATTTTATAGGTACATTATAATTATCAAAAGTTACGCTGTAAATTCGTTGTAATTATGCAGTACTTTCCGGTATTTAGATAAAAATAGATTTTTATAGGGGCATATATACACTAACTTTCAAAGGTTGGGTCAATGAGATGCTTTTTAAAAGAAATTAATACTTTTATTCAGCAAGGTTGAATTAAATTGATCAAATGTGGCAGTATTTCTATTTCAAAAGATTGCTATTTCAAATTGCTATTTCAAAAGAATGCTGTTCTTTTGAACTTACCATTTATCAAAAAATCCTAATGATACTAATACTAAGTATTAGTATCAAAATGTATATTGAATATCATCAGTAAGGCTAAAAATTTACAGCATATAACATATAAAGAGAAATTTTAAAAGCATAAATTAGGATGTAAAGAGTAAAAAGCCTTACATGAAATCCTACTTTTTGTTTTTCTCTGGCCATGAGTTATTGTGACAAAGTGTCTGTCGTTGTCCTCCGGCAGAAAGTCCACCAACCTCTTTCAAGCTCCCAGTATGAGTAGATTACATTTTCACAGGCAGTAAATTGAAATTTGGTCTTTTCTTGCCCTCACCATGAGGTTGATAGCTGTGTGTTGCTGTCAGAGGCGTCCCTCTGCTATCCTGTGTCTAGGTGATGTATCGGCTGGAGCTAAAGCTGACCGGGTCTTTTCATTAAAGACGACTGGGGACCAACTGACCAGCAGGGGGTGAAAAACAGGCTTAGATAAAGGACAAAAACAAGAAATAATGCAAAGAAGGGGTGAAAGCGCACAAATGTTTCAACACCCAGATAAGAAAACATGATTTGTTAATGATTCAATTTTCATGGCATTAGGGTCTATCAATGGTTCTTGAATGCCTTTTTCTGCATTTTTCTGCATCCTTTATCTGCACACATATATTTTTTAAAGGGGTCCTTGATTATGATTTCACTTTTTCAATGCAAGTTCAATGCAAAGGGAGATATTTTCTTTTACATAAATCGCTTTTTAAGGACTACAAACGGCTGGTTGAAACTACAACTATCCATTAGTTTGGACAATGTAGGGCTGAACACCGTTACTGACAATCATCATTTTGGCTGCGTGCGACTTTCCAGCTTTGTTGTTGTTGAGCAACTGAAGTGTGAGTTGTTAAAGCTCCGCCCTCTTCTGTAAAGGGGGCTGGGAGCAACAGCTCATTTGCATTTAAAGAGACACACACAAAAATGGCGTGCTTTTGCTCACATACAGTGGGTACGGAAAGTATTCAGACCCCCTTAAATGCTTCACTCTTTGTTATATTGCAGCCATTTGCTAAAATCATTTAAGTTCATTTTTTTTCCTCATTATTGTACACACAGCACCCCATATTGACAGAAAAACACAGAATTGTTGACATTTTTGCAGATTTATTAAAAAAGAAAAACTGAAATATCACATGGTCCTAAGTATTCAGACCCTTTGCTCAGTATTTAGTAGAAGCACCCTTTTGATCTAATACAGCCATGAGTCTTTTTGGGAAAGATGCAACAAGTTTTTCACACCTGGATTTGGCGATCCTCTGCCATTCCTCCTTGCAGATCCTCTCCAGTTCTGTCAGGTTGGATGGTAAACGTTGGTGGACAGCCATTTTTAGGTCTCTCCAGAGATGCTCAATTGGGTTTAAGTCAGGGCTCTGGCTGGGCCATTCAAGAACATTCACAGAGTTGTTGTGAAGCCACTCCTTCGTTATTTTAGCTGTGTGTTTAGGGTCATTGTCTTGTTGGAAGGTAAACCTTCGGCCCAGTCTGAGGTCCTGAGCACTCTGGAGAAGGTTTTTGTCCAGGATATCCCTGTACTTGGCCGCATTCATCTTTTCCTCAATTGCAACCAGTCGTCCTGTCCCTGCAGCTGAAAAACACCCCCACAGCATGATGCTGCCACCACCATGCTTCACTGTTGGGACTGTATTGGACAGGTGATGAGCAGTGCCTGGTTTTCTCCACACATACCGCTTAGAATTAAGGCCAAAAAGTTCTATCTTGGTCTCATCAGACCAGAGAATCTTATTTCGCACCATCTTGGATTCCTTCAGGTGTTTTTTAGCAAACTCCATGCAGGCTTTCATGTGTCTTGCACTGAGGAGAGGCTTCCGTCGGGCCACTCTGCCATAAAGCCCCGACTGGTGGAGGGCTGCAGTGATGGTTGACTTTCTACAACTTTCTCCCATCTCCCGACTACATCTCTGGAGCTCAGCCACAGTGATCTTTGGGTTCTTCTTTACCTCTCTCACCAAGGCTCTTCTCCCCCGATAGCTCAGTTTGGCCGGACGGCCAGCTCTAGGAAGGGTTCTGGTCGTCCCAAACGTCTTCCATTTAAGGATTATGGAGGCCACTGTGCTCTTCGGAAGCTTAAGTGCAGCAGAATTTTTTTTGTAACCTTGGCCAGATCTGTACTTTGCCACAATTCTGTCTCTGAGCTCTTCAGGCAGTTCCTTTGACCTCATGATTCTCATTTGCTCTGACATGCACTGTGAGCTGTAAGGTCTTATATAGACAGGTGTGTGGCTTTCCTAATCAAGTCCAACCAGTATAATCAAACACAGCTGGACTCAAATGAAGGTATAGAACCATCTCAAGGATGATCAGAAGAATTGGACAGCACCTGAGTTAAATGTATGAGTGTCACAGCAAAGGGTCTGAATACTTAGGACCATGTGATATTTTAGTTTTTCTTTTTTAATAAATCTGCAAAAATGTCAACAGTTCTGTGTTTTTCTGTCAATATGGGGTGCTATGTGTACATTAATGAGGAAAAAAAAACGAACTTAAATGATTTTAGCAAATGGCTGCAATTTAACAAAGAGTGAAAAATTTAAGGGGGTCTGAATACTTTCCGTACCCACTGTATATATATATATATATATATATATATATATATGTGTGTGTGTGTATGTGTAAAAAGTAAAAAGATGTAAAACAGTTTTAATTCACATTTAAAGATGTACTTAAATGTAACAAATCACTTTTCAAACTGAATTAAATAACGTTTTAAACATCTATTTAAAATCATTAGTTGAGACAGAAAGGAGAAGGCTGACACAATGTTTCTATTGAGCCAGACTTGCGATATGCATTATTAGCAGCCAAGGGTAATAATCACACCTTTTTTTTATGTCATTTTTAATGTTTCATATATGAGGCTATAGAGAAAAACGAGTGCACTGTAGGTGTTAAATTATTTCTCACACATCAAAAACCATCTCGGCCACTGCAACTGACCCAGATGGAGGGTTTGGAGGTTTTTAGCCTTGGGGGAGGAAACAGTGAGCTAGAGTAAAAGAGACTGATCTCTCTTTCTCTCTTTTTCCATTCACTTTCAATCTCTCCCTCTCTCTCTCTCTGAACAACAGCCTGCTAAGATACAGCTCAGCAAGAATCTGGCTCAGAAATCACTTCACACAGCTGACATTAAAGACAGCTCATGCCCAGTGGCAATTCATGGGACATTGTTCACATCCTCGTGACATCTATAAGAAACGTGCATCTGTATATATAATTAATGAAAGAGCCTGTGAGGTGAGGTGTAGCAGACTCCCATGATGCTCTATACACCACAAGCACGTGAAGCTCTCATGAAGACATCAAATTTACGGATTTCCTCTCGGTTTCTCAGACTGTGAAGCTGTTCACGTGATGCCACAACTTCACACCATTCCTGACTGTGGCACAGCAGAGACAAAGACATGGATCTTCATTAGCGGGAATCGCTGAACTGTCAACAGCTAATTAACAGTCTGAGGAGGCCAATGGTTTCATATACAGGTAACATCAGAGTTAGGGAGCTGAAAGCAGGAGTGCTTGTTTGTGGGAGAACATATTGAAGATGTTTTTAGTAATGATGTAACTCATGAGGCTAATGACGCACCTGCTGCATCAGTGTGACTCAGAATTTCTAAATGTCAGAGATGTAATTAAGCATTAAAGGGACAGTTCATCCAAAAAATGAGCATGTTGTCATCATTTACTTTGTTGTTTCAAACTTCTAGGACTTTCTTTCAAGAAACACAAAAGATGAAATTTTGCATGATGACGCATTATCAGCATAGTGTGCAGGATCTGTCAAAATCCAAAAAGAAAACCATCATAAGAGTATAATTAAAGTGGTCTATACAACTTGTGCACTATATTTCAAGTCTTCTAAAACAATACGATAGCTTTGTGCATGAACAGAACAAAATAAGTCTGTGCTCTCAAATCGCATCAAACTTTCCCTATATTCATAAATAGTGCAACAAAGTTGTCCTTATCATATTGCATTGTTCATTAAGTATAAATTGACTTCAGCCATATGACTAATGTCAGCCATTCACTACACAAGTCCTGTTTGGTAAATCCATACCCACAGTACTGATCAGAACACCCGACCCGTTATCCAACAGCAGCACTAATTTAATTCCTTACTCGACTCAACCCGTTTGACAAAGACTGAGACCCGAACCTCATCTGCATTAAATCTACTACATCAGGTGGACAAAAATGATTTATTTTCTAATGTAACACAAGAAAACAAACCAACATTTGGCATTCAGAGTTGATGCATTTAAGAAAAATATACATGCAGCCCAACATGGTAATAATTATCAGAAACAAATATGAGAATGTGTATCCGTACATCCATACAAAACAATCTGCCCATACTGGCTATTTTGAACAAATGCACATAAATCACACCATAGTATACAGATGCTTAGGTCTCCATAAATGAAAAGAATATATAGCCAAATTTGAGCCTTTATAATATCTGGGATATTTTAGCAGATTCACTCTGCATTTAAATGCGGTTGTCTCTCCTGAAACTCTGCAATGTATACATTGCCGTTGGTCCTCTTAGCAGCATTAAAAAAAACTTTTCCATTCAAATTTTTCCATTCAGACTCACGGTAAACCCTAATGCTCAAAATAATTAACTGGTTTGAGTAGGACAAACTTAAATCAAACAAATTAGTTTAGTCAAATTAACTTTTATGAGCATTTAGCACTTTCTTTTTCTTTCGAGTTCACAGAACTAATATATTATAAGTAAACTAAACTGTTTCATTGTTTTGAGTTTTATGACCTTCTTTCTTTTAATTTAGACAAACTTAAGTTTAACTGAATCTGGGCTGGGCTTTCTATTTCCCAGCATGCTTTGCCCATGGCATTCGAAAGAGAGAGTAAATGCTAAAATTAAGTGTTATATAATGTATTTTTGTGCAAGATTAATTTTAAGTGGGAGATTTTGTAGTGATTCATGTTTTGTTATGCTAATTTAGAAGAGTTTCAATATGGGTTTTTAGAGAGTTACCATCATGCTGACAAGTGTTGCATGTGGCTTGAATTTAGAGCAAATATGCTAAATGCTTTATACTGCTGTACTCATTCAGCAAGTGCTTTACTATACTATTGTTATCATGTTAGCAAGTAAGCATTTTCTGATTGAGCTTGCTATAGCTAGCTAAGTTTACTCTAATAAAAATGTTTACAATGAGGTTACATTGTAAGTTTAATGTATGACTTAGTGTTATCAAACATTTCAAGTTAAGAATAATTAAAATGTATGAGTACAAACAAAAAATCTACCAGGTCTGCTTGCTTAAACTTTGAATTTATGATTGCCTCAATTTTTTTTAGTTTTGCCAACCTATTCGGGTTTACAGTGCTACAGAACACAAATAAGCATGGGACTGTTTGAAAGCAGCCTATCAATGGGTATAAAACTGAGTCTAAATAGTCTTGGCTATTGGACCCGCAGTCCGCCCATGCCTATTGATCGTCCAGTGACAAACACATATTGCTGAATGTGTTATTGGAATATCTTGTAGATGGTCAAAACAGCCTTTCTGGTTTTTACTTTTGTAACAGTGGTAGCTACAAATTGTAACTACTACAAATAAACAGTGGTTGCATATACAGCTAGCTCAAAGTGTGCGTTCAAATTTCAGACTAATCAGTTTGAGGTATGCAAAACTTGCCAGCTAACTGAAAAAATAAAAATAAAAAATTGTATTAAAAACTGTATTTTATATCTTTGGTTTACTTATGATATTTGACAATTTAATTGGCATATTTACATATTTTACATATTACTACACATATAAAGTGATTCTTTGTTATTATCGTTAACTAAAACTATTACAAATAATTTTTGCTCATTGAAATAAAGCTGAAATAAACATAAATATTACTATAAATATATAAATATTATTAAGTACGTGCTAAAATTATTAAAACTGAGCTTAAATAAAGCTTTGAAAATAGTTAAAATGGAAATATTTAAAAAATCAAAAACTAATAAAAATGTCAAAATCACATTACAAATTTAATAAAACAAACTAAAATTAAAATAAACTGAAAATATAACAATAAAAGCTAATTCAAAATATCAATAAATACTACAATAGTATATAAATAATACTAAAATGACACTGAAGCGATTTTGTGGGATTTATAATCAGGCACCAAGTAAATTACTCATTAAAAGTTCTTCTAGCCAATAGAATTGCTTTGGGGTTTAAAGGAGATAAAATCTTGCACCAATAACACACTGCAGTTGTTGTCAAACCACTACTTGTTTCCATCCTGTTTCTAAAGGTCAGATGGTCAATTGCAATGGTTATTTGTGAAGCCCACCAATAACGTTGTGGCATCCAGTGGGCGAAATGTTTACTACGACCAACAACTTTGACAACTTCCAGTGATTAAAAAAATAATAATTCACAGTCAGTGTGAACAGTCCTTAACTCATTCTTCCTGTGGGCTGTTCTTGGCCAATTCTATCTGTGGTCCAGAGGATATGAGCTCTACAGCGCTGAATGACCTTTCATGATAATTACAGCTGCACAGCTGTCCTCAGGCTCCTCAACCTAAAAGTAGCTGTTATTTATTATGTAACCAAGCGATGGCAAAGGCGCAAGTTTGATTTAAAGCATCAGACATGTCCTCTGACAAGGACAAGCAGCTTTCAGTTGGCTGTGAGATTTCTATAAACATGATGGTGTTCACACGGACAATGTCCAGAACACACACTGACCAGCTGCCAAATGGCTGTATTGTTGGTCATAGTAAGCTGGATGTCCTAAATCTGATCACAAATAGGATGAATTGGCAGGTTGTAGTTATGTATTTGAGCCAAATGGCACGGCTCAAATACATAACTACAGGCCAAAAATGGAGGAAGATGCTCTTTTTAGGTTAAGATTGTGTAGCAATGACCTCAAACAGTCGGAGACCATGTTAACCCGCCAAAATATATTCAGTAGTCCAGTAGAGGTGTGTGATATGAGACTTCACATTGAGACTGCATGATGTAGCCTAGTAGAATGAGTCAGAATGCCCCCAAAATTCAATATATGGAAGCAAAAATGTATTATTTTTATTTTTGTTTTATATTTTTAGCAATATCACACAAGCAAACATGCTGTTTTCAGCTGTAATATCAGCACAATTGCAAATGCAATATTAATTTTATACAACCATTTAAAGGGTTAGTTCACCCAAAAATGAAAATTCTTTCATTAAGATGAATGAAGGTCTTACAGATGTAGAACAACATCTAATAATGCCAGAAATTTCATTTTTGGGTGATATCAGATAACAGAAAATATCCAGATATCAATTTTTCTCAGTATCGCACACCCTGACTTGGCTTCTGGCTCAATCAGTGGTGTGAGTTTGGGGCGGGACTACTGATATTGAAGTGGGCGGGCAGTATGTGTTTGAAAACAATCATTATTTTTGCAGGTCCAACTGGTTTAGAAATGAGAATACAACTTGAAAGATCTCTGAATCAACGCTACATAATTGTGCCCATCTACCATGGCACACAACAGTTTGCTTGGCCTTATAGACTAAAAATACATGCCGCAGCTGGTGGGGAAGTCTCGGCGAGGCCATATAATGAGCTGTGTCACATCAGCATGGCCCAGCAGCGCCTGTGGTTGTCTCATGTCACTTTCCATTCGCCATAGCAGCCACTGAGAGCTCCAGTGAACCACCAGGAAGTCAGGACAGCTCTGCCATCTCACGCTTACTCTGGGTTCACTGATTCCTCGGGCCGCCTCGAGGCCAGCATGCCTTACTGAGCTGAAGGTGAAACAAAACAGCATTTATCAAGCTTCGGCGGATGCACAGACATCTACCTTGAGCAGCAAAGACTGCGGAATAATCAATGTAATCATATCAAGCTGTGCGAATCATTCTTCTTATCATCTCTAATGGTTTTCTGCATCAATCTTGACTTATATAACGCTTATGCAAGCAGTGCTCACAGTGTTGTGTTTGGATGCTACAGCCTGCAACAGGCTTCTTTTTATTTTGTTATTATTTTATGGACTTTGCCTTTAAAAGGATAGTCCACCCAAAAAATGAAAATTTTGTCATCATTTGCTTACACTCAATGTCGCTCCAAACCTGTATGCACTTTGTTGTGCAAAACATAAAAGAAGAACACTGAGAACCAAACAACATTAAAGCCCATTGATTTCCATTGAATGGTCAAAAAAAAAAAAAAAAAAAACTTTTCTGAAATAAGAAATGCATACAGAATTTGGAAAAAAGGGTCCATAATGTGGTCATGTGCTTATAAGTATTAATAGTGACTAATTTAGTTAACATGAACTAAGAGCGAACAATACTCCTACAGCATTTAACCCGAATAAGTTGGCAAAACTCAAAAAAACGGTTACATCAAAATTTTAGAAATTCAAAGTTCAGGTAAGCAGGACTGGCATTTTTTTTTTAAAAATTTTTGTACTCAAACATTTTTATTGTTCTTAAATTAAAATATTTGAGTAAACTAAATTATACATTTAACTTAAAATTATCATGTAATCTCAATGTAAGCATTTTTATTAGAGAAAACGTCTCAGGTTACGAATGTAACCAGGGTTCCCTGAGAACAGGGAACGAGACTCTGCGTTTGCAACGCTATGGGGAAACGTCACGTGACTCGGTGTTCGAAAGCCAAATATCCAATAACTCCAAATCCTATTGGCCGGCGACAGCCTATGACGTCATACAGGCGCGACCCGGAAGTATAAAAGGGGCGCCTGGGGAAGCAGTCATTATCCATCGTCTTGAGGGACTGTTCAGCAGGCAGCCCGATGTATGGCAAGGAAACGCAGAGTCTCGTTCCCTGTTCTCAGGGAACCCTGGTTACATTCGTAACCTGAGACGTTCCCTTTCGAAAGGGAACTTCTACTCTGCGTTTGCAACGCTATGGGGAACGATATACCCACGCCGCCATGCTTGAGGAGAATGCCTGCCAAGAAAAATGGCTGAGACAAAGGCTCCAGAGCAGTAGAAACTGCTTGGCAACTCTCCCTCGGGTCACACCAGGCTGTCAGTGACAGCATTCCCTTCGGCCAACAGCCCAAGCTAAACTCCATGAAGGACCTCCTCAAAGGCCCTACAGAAGGTGCTAAAGCGTCTGGAACCCACTTTTCCATAAGAAACAGTGGTCCCTTCAAGGGAATGTGGCCAGGGAACCGAAGGGAACCCCGGCCAGCCACTAGAGGGGAATGAAGTCACCCTCAATGCCACCAGGGAGGCCGACCTTGTCTGACCTGAGACAAACTCAGTCTGGGCCAACCCTGTCTGAATACAGAGCCTCCTAACACGCATTCTTCACAGAAGATAGTAAGTAAGAGTGACTGCAAAGAGGCAGAAACAAACTCAAACCCACGCGTAGAGACGGGCATCCTGGAGAGCAGAACTCAGCTAAGTGCTATGAACCCTCGTATTGAGGGGAGTATAATCCACTCATCCTAGGATCTACCCAGTGCTTAATTAACGCACTGAGGAGGCCGTGCGCTACAGAACCCTGATGCAGGGGAGCACAAACCAGCCTGATGCTGGATCCTTAAGAGGAGGCCTGATTAAGGCCTACCCCATGACCAGCTTAGGGAGCTAAGCACTATTACAAACATAACCCTAAAAGGGAAGTACGAAACTCACCTAACAGGTAGACCATGCGATGGGCACATACTCATGGAGGCCGAAAGAGGCCTACAGCATGATAGAGTTAAGTGAATAACAGAAGTCAAACAGAAAGTGGCCCGGCTTTCTTTCCGGGGTAGAAAGATGACTTCAATGGCAGCCTAAGAGGCTGCAAAGTGCCCACATGACAATCCACCCAACACGATCCACCGAGCAGTGTACTCAGTAAAAACACCTTTTACTCTCTAAAGCAAGAGGAGTACAGCGTACGCCAGCACGCATTAAGGAAGGCCTGGAGGGGCCTATAACCTCAACAGACACGTGGCATCAGCTCGTGGCAGTGTTTAGGCCCAAAGGACGATAAACAACCAGACAAAAGGAGGTTGGTTTATCACTTAGGCCTCTGGCCAACAGAAGTGTATAAAGATAACTCTCAAAGAGAAATACACCCAAACATACTCCAGTGTGTTAAAACTAGGCGGCCCGTAGGCCTAGCAACCTCTAATACACACGGCGTAGTCTTGTGGCCGTTTCTAGGAGCACAAAAGATCCACCCTAGGCGCTAGGTGGCCCTTAGCTCAACTAGAATAGGACTCAGGGAGGCAGATATAGGTAAAAAACAACCTTCAGTAAGGTTTTGCTGCCAAACCAACCTGAGGGGCTAGCCACTCGAAATACTCGGTAAAAAGCACCTTGTCACCCTCACAGCGAGAGGAGTATATAACTGAACTCCACATATTACACCGGAGGCCGAAGTAGGCCTGCCTTAGTAAACACGTGGCATCAGCAAGTGGCTACCATAACCATACCACCCAGAGGCCATGTATTAACAGTGTCATGATTAACACATGAAAAACACTGCCAAACACCGAGAACAGGCCTGTTAGGGCCTATCCGTCAGTGATGGGGTGTGGCCGATGGTGGCATGGTTTCCCAGGCATCCTGCCAACAAGTCGACTAGAAAAAGGAGGCCTAAAGGGGCCTCCATTCCAGTAACAGGTGGCGATTAGCCTACTCACAGGTTAAAACACAAATTGTGCCAAACGTAAACTAAAAAGGAGGCCTGAAGGGGCCTGCCAATTCAATAACACGTGGCTACAGCTCGTGAATTAAAGTGCTGCCAAACCAACCTGAGGGGCTAGCCACTCGAAATACTCGGTAAAAAGCACCTTGTCACCCTCACAGCGAGAGGAGTATATAACTGAACTCCACATATTACACCGGAGGCCGAAGTAGGCCTGCCTTAGTAAACACGTGGCATCAGCAAGTGGCTACCATAACCATACCACCCAGAGGCCATGTATTAACAGTGTCATGATTAACACATGAAAAACACTGCCAAACACCGAGAACAGGCCTGTTAGGGCCTATCCGTCAGTGATGGGGTGTGGCCGACGGTGGCATGGTTTCCCAGGCATCCTGCCAACAAGTCGACTAGAAAAAGGAGGCCTAAAGGGGCCTCCATTCCAGTAACAGGTGGCGATCAGCCTACTCACAGGTTAAAACACAAATTGTGCCAAACGTAAACTAAAAAGGAGGCCTGAAGGGGCCTGCCAATTCAATAACACGTGGCTACAGCTCGTGAATTAAAGTGAACCAAGCTACAGGGAACCAGCTGTAACCCAAAAAGCTATGGGAAGCTAACTGCAACCTGCGCTAGGCTACACATTCCAACAGGCAATGTACCCTAAATACACATTTTGACTAAAGGGAACCAAACAAAGCCAACATGGTCTAAGGAAGGCTAATATAAGCCTGCTACCTCAGACAGACACGCGGCATGGCCTGTGGCAGCGTAAACCTGTGAAAATATGTGAGCACATTATGATCAGTTAAACAGTATAGTAGAACAACCGCTAACTAGAAGGAGGCCGAATATCATAAGGCCTACAATCCGAGTTATAAGCAGTATAACCGTTAACCAGACCACTAAAAAAGGGAGCTAATAGATACCAGTTTTCTTCAACAAAGTGGCACTAACTACCCTGAATATGCAATCCAACAGGTGATGCACCCAGTGACAAGGACCTCAGACTGGAGAGTACAAGTCACCAAATACTCAAAACAAAGGCCTACTTTCACAACAAAGGGCCTACTGTTATGAGAGCAGGTGCCAACCTGTGGCAGCATAGGCTCACATACAGTGTAGGGCAAAAGTCTAGAACCCAAAGTAACACAAACTTTGATCTACATGCTGTTTTGAAAAGAAAAACACTTCCCACACAGATCCTCAAATCTGATCTAAGCCCCAGAGGACAGGAGCTAAAAAACTAGCAATGTCAACTCAAACTTGATAAAACAAATTATCAAGTGGCTCAGAAGAAAATTCCTTTTAGCATGAAAGTTCTAGAAAGTGGGGCCAAGCACACACCTGCACAACTTATCTACGCAAAGATAAGGGCCTACCACCTGAGGAACAGCATAAGGGAGTCAGAAAACAGTCTACAACCTAGCTGTAACACTCAAATTGCACCTACACCAGCAAGGGGATAATTGGGCGTACAGCCTAACAACTCCCTCGGGAGGAAAACCAGAACTAGGAAACAAATCCTGAAAGGATAGTGAATACATATGGGGTTACTTCATATATCACATCACCTAGCTCTAGCCTGGCTGCCAAGTTATAGGCCTATTTTCTTTATTATATACAACAGGCACCATAACAAACAGCCTGATCTCCACTTCTAAATCTCATGATGAGAAAAATAAAGTGAAGCTCAAAGCTGAAAAGTCAGGCGGCCGGTTAGGGCCGCCGTAGACATACAAACTGAAGCAATGAGTGCCAACTCAAACTATACTGAAAATAGGCGAGAGGCTACTCAACATAGAGAGAAAACTAAGCAGCAGCCATTCTGTGACCTGCTTAGTCAGTCTCAACATTCCAGTTTTGCCCAAAAAACCCCTTCAAATTCTATATCTCAATGTACATTCACTGTGACATGTTCAGAAAATATACAGGAACGACACAAAGTCAACATTTAAGAAATGAAATCTGACTCTGTCTTACCTTCCTGTGGCTCGAAGACCAAAGACTGCTCCTTTACAAACATGGGAAGGAAAACATCCATGGTTCTAGAAGCCCAAAGAACCCTTTCACTATCAAGCCAGAAGGCGGGCCTCCAGAAAAAATCATCATAAGCCCAGCCGTCAGCCTGACTGTTCAAAGGTGTCACCTGAACATACAGTAGTAATTAAAAAACGGATCTGAGTGGAATGCAACTCTTAAAAGCTGCTGAGCGCGCCCTCGCCTTCAGCAGATCAGCCTGGTATGCCTGCAACACTGCCATAGTGTGAAAGCCGCACCAGCCTGACCCGCAGCAGCATATGCTCTGCCGTTCAGACGAGATGTTTTTCTGTTTAAGGGGTCTGGACGGCAAAACTGGAGCTTTTAGTGTCGGTGCTCTGCCCATGACGAGATAGCTGTTTTTCTTTGCAAACATCTTGTCAAATGGGCGGCAGCGACACATACCCATGCTGGCCCAATCCATCCACATCAGCGAGATTCCCTCGCCGATGCGGATGAACTCTGGCCGAGCATGGGTTCTTCCATGCCTTCCCGATCTCAACGTGGAGATCCGGAAAGAATGGAAGGCTCACTGGAGTCACGGGGTTGTGGTCGGAAAGAAAAATGTTCGTCAAGTCTGCCGCGAACAGGGTTTTTTTTTTTTTTCACACGCGCCCACGCGGCAGCTGCAGTCTGCCAGCAGCGCGTTCCACAACCTCCAGTAACTCTGCATATGCTGGGCCAGGAGACTTGGAGAAAGAAGAAAAGCCACTTCTTCCTTCTCCATTGCCTCCTGCCCACGGGGGCTATCAGCCAGAAGAACACTCGCTCCCGGATCCGATGATGTCAAAGATAAGACATCATCATCATCCAGGAGCTCATCCCCGCCAGCCGCCACCGGAGGCTGAGAGACCATAACACCTCTCTCAAACTCGGCAGCGAGCTCCATCTGCGAGCCCCATGAGTGCAGCCGCCGCTCTGCCTCAGCACGAGCAGGGCCGGACCGACCAGGCGCAGATGTTGACGCCTCATTTTCCTCGAGGAGAGGGCCAGACGAGAATGGAGCGTTCTCATAGGAAGACGCTCACAATTCACACAGACAGCGCCCTCAAGCACCATCCGTGCGTGTTCTTCTCCCAAACAATAGACGCATAGGGTGTGCGAACCCTCCATTAAAAACCTCGGGCATGGATCCACACACTTCCTGAAATGTTTCTCTTTGCCCTCAGACATAAAAGAGACATACTCTATGAAGAGTATATTCGATAATGGCAGTCGACACAAACAGTCCCGAAAGACGATGAGATAATGACTGCTTCCCCAGGCGCCCCTTTTATACTTCCGGGTCGCGCCTGTATGACGTCATAGGCTGTCGCCGGCCAATAGGATTTGGAGTTATTGGATATTTGGCTTTCGAACACCGAGTCACGTGACGTTTCCCCATAGCGTTGCAAACGCAGAGTAGAAGTTCCCTTTCGAAAGGGAACTTGCTAACTTGTTAACATGATAGCAATAGTATATCACTTGCTGAATGAGTACAGCAGTATAAAACATTTAGCATACTTGCTCTCAAACCAAGCTGCATGCACCACTTGTCAGCATGATGGAAACTCTCCAAAAACTCAACAGAAACTATAAATATTAACAGAAACTCTTCTAAATTAGCATAACAAAACATTAATAACTACTAAATCTCCTACTTAACATTAATCTTGCACAAAAAAACATTATATAACATTTCATTTTAGCTTTCACTCTCACTTTCAAGTGCCATAGGCAAAGCATGCTGGGAAACAGAAATCTCAGCCTAATTTCAGTCAAACTTAGGTTCGTCTAAATTAAAATAATTAAGTTCATAAAACTTATGCAATGAAACAGTTCAGTTTACTTAATATATCAGTTCTGTGAACTCGAAAGAAAAAGAAAGTGCTAAATACTCAATATAGTTAATTTGACTGAACTAATTTGTTTAATTTAATGAATTATTTTGAGCATTAGGGTTTACGGTGTAGTTAAAGGATCAGTTCACTTTCAAATGAAAATTACACCAAGCTTTACTCACCCTCAAGCCATCATAGGTGTATATGACTTTCTTCTTTTTTCTTTGTACGTTGAATACGGAAGGCGGTCTGGCGGAAGCTAGGTATTTCACGTCATTACTAATTTTTTTATTACACAAACGCATCAATTTGTTTCAGAAGGCCTTTATTAATCTCCTGGAGCCGTGTGGAGTATGTTTATCATGGATGGATGTGGATGGAAGCACTTTCTTCAGCTCATACTCGTGAACCCTGTTCACTGCCATTATATAGCTCAGATGCGTCAGGATATTCATTAAAATATCTCCGACTGTGTTCATCAGAAAGAATAAAAATATACACCTAGGATGGCTTGAGGGTAAGTAAAGCTTGGGCTAATTTTTATTTGAAAGTGAACTAATACTTTAATGTATATGTATATGAATACTTTAACACAATGTGAACTAACATGAACAAACAATAAACGACTGTATCTTTATTAACTAACATTAACAAATACTAATAAATACTGTAACAAATGTAGCCATTTTTCCAGCTACAGTATGTTTTCACAGGATAGCAAAAAATGACAGAAAACTTGATTATTCATAAAATTGAATACAATTCCCCTTTATATTAAATCTATAGGATGCATTGAACATTTACCACACATTCTCACATCTAAATGCCAGCGAACACGTGGTCCAATGTATTACATAAGAGACAATTAACTACCAGCCGCGTCTCTGAAGAAGTACCAGCGAGTTTAGAAATGAAGCAGTTCGATTTTCAACTCATCTCCTGGCATTTCATTCTCCCCTAATCTATTAGTCATTTTCTCATCTGTTTACAGCGGACAGCATTGACCTTGGTTTATAAACACAAGCGTACAAGAGAAGCGGACTGTTTGTGGGATGTTATTAAACCACCGCTGGTTCAGATCAATATTATCAGTGACATTAAAGGATGAATAAAACTCATTAGAGCACATTTAAAGGGCAGCACGAGCATTTAGTGCAGGTGATAAGTGCTATCTATAATTGAGTCTTTCTGATTACAGAAAACAATCTCTAAGCGCAGATGCAATACATTCCAGTTTCAGACCTGTATGAGTGCTGTACATACAATGTTATGAGAATAAAGACATGTATTCCCTTATGCATTCGCATTAAGGGAATATTCTGAGTTGAGTTGTGATTGGTCAATCACTCCAAGCATGTTTCAGAAATGTTATGCCCCTTACTATAACCGCAAGTTTCAACAGGCCTTTTTTGAGTTTGTCTTGGGTGGAAATTATTAAAATGAGGTAGATTGTGACACGCTTGTACCCGGAAGCAACAATCACAGCATTTCAGGGAGTTCAGAAACAGTGCTTGCTGATAGAGACAATACATCCCTTTGAAGTGGACTTTTTGCTTTGTAACTTTGCAGACCTTTTTCATGCTCAAAAAGCAACATTACACACTAAAGAAAGTTGAAAATGTAAAAAAGCATAATAGGACCCCTTTAAAGGAGCTGTGTAGAACCAGTGAGAAAACAACAAATATAAAGGATTTATTGTCATAGCAGTGAGCAGCTCTGACAGGAATCATTGAGAGTTGCTTCAGTGCAGCTGGAGGACAGTGAGGACAGTTTTATTCCTGATGTGACATTGACATGTGCCGTGGACACGTGAAGCTTCTCGGTCTGACACAAGGACATTCCAAGCGCATGACAATTACAATATGTGACATGATCATGATCTGACTTATTAAAGAGGTCATATCATGAGGCTTACATCTTCCTTAATATGTTTAAAGCCATGAATTCAAAATTCCTGTTTTTTTTATGGAATATTGGAGGATTTATTATAAATTATTTATCTGTGCGCATCAATATTCATGTGCCTTATAATCTTTAATCCAAATAACTTCCCCTCCCTCTTGCAGCAACTTCTCTTCTCTGATGATGCGTTTACTGCTGTGAGGATAGGACAAGCTTTCACTCGCATGAGATCGACCAATAACAAACCACAACCATCCAATCAATTTTTTTATTGAACAAAGTAAGGTCTCACCCTACATTTTTTCTTGTTCGAGAAGCCGTTTCACTCGGATATGCGTCACTTTAGGGAAGAAAAGTCTATCGCAACTTCTTTTTCATGCCGACTATATGTATATATTGCACTGAAAACATACACTGTAAAAAAAAAAAAAAAAAAAAAAAAAAATCCCCTTTCACTAACTGATATAATGCTAATTTTTAAAACAATGAAAATACATCAAATGTGAAGTGTCACGCAGGGAATTGTGGGAATGTCAATTAACGGTTTTTCACTGTAAATTATACAATGAATTGTTATTTTTCACTTCCAAAAACTGTTAACTGAATGGTTTTTACCGTAAAATTACATTAAATGTACCGTTAGATCTATTACAGCTATTCACCATATACAGTACAAAAACTTTCTGTAAACCAATTAACTGTTCACCGTAGCATTTTTAGTCTTTTACCGTTAAAATCTCAATCATTTTTTACAGTGTAGCCCACTAAAAACTTCGTCTCCAGTCCAAAAAGAGCACATACTGAAAGTGAAATGCAAAACAGATTTCACAGCAGTATTTTCACAACTTTCTTTTTTGTGAATCTGTCAGAATGAAATGCAGCTTGCAAAGAAGCTGTTCATAATGAATGAGGCAATTAAAAACTATACATTAAACCTGCAGTCCGTGTGCGAATGCAGAAAAGTGCTGTTACTCAGTTGTGTTTATAAAGAAGCATAAAAGGCTCAGCAGCAAAAAAACATCCTATTTCATTTTAAAGGTAAGCGAGAGGGTGGACCTCAGTGGACCTCCGGGGGAAAAAAGCATGACCTCTTTAAACTCCAAATATAGCACTTTTAAGATACAATTACTTTTGCCCTTTTTAGCTTGTAAATGTAAATCATGCTTCCCTAATCTATATGCAAGTGAAAAGCTGTGCATTTGCCAAGGCTTATTAGAAGTTGTGAAAACAGTATCTTTATTCACAGGACCTGAAGCGTGGGTTTAGACATGCAGCGATGCTAACAGGAAAATGAAGCAGGCGCTCTGGTCTCATGCAGAGGCTCCTGAGGTTACAGGAAACAGCCTGCCGTCTCTGCTGCTCACCCACATGTCCCGCTCTGTGCAGAACGTCTCCAGCTGTCTGACAGATACTCCTCATCCTCTATCCACAGGGATGGTAAGAGAAATACGTCGCTGCTTCAGGAACTTTGTATTCAAAATATCCTAATAAAAATGTTTCATTGTTTCCACAAAAAGATTAAGAAGCACAACTAGTTTCAACATTGATAATAATAAAGAAATGTTTCTTGAGTAGCAAATCAGCATATTAGAATGATTTCTGAAGGATCATGTGACACTGAAGACTGGAGTAATGATGCTGAAAATTCAGCTTTGCCATCACAGGAATAAATTACATTTTTAAATACAGTAAAATAGAAGCAGGTATTTAAACATTGTAATAATATTTCACAATATTACTGTTTTTACTGTATTTTTAATTAAATAAATGCAGCCTTGGTGAGCAGACGAAACTTCTTTTAAAAACATTAAAAATCTTACCGATCCCAAACTTCTGAATGGTAGTGTGTGTGTGTGTGTGTGTGTGTGTGTGTGTATATATATATATATATATATATATATTTTTTTTTTTTAAATGTATATAGTAAGTAAGTGTCACACAGCATTGCGTAGTTCCTTCAATCAGTTCCTTCAACAATTTTTTACAATATTTACTTTTTTACTGTATTTTTAATCAAATAAATGCAGCCTTGGTAAGCATAAGAATCTTAATGACCCCAAACTTTTGAATGCCATAAATACATATATACACACACAAAAATAAATATTTTTTTTATAAATTAATAAAATGATTATTTTTCATTACAAAGACAACTTATAATGTTATAAACAGATATTTTCCACCAAAAACATAATTAAATTTTCATGTAGTTTTTCGTCCGCTAGAAGTCGCCTACTCAAAACAAAGGCATAACTTGATGATGCCAAGTTTGAGCGAGGAATCTTGGGACATGTGGTCTTCACTTCACAGCCGGTGGAAAAGAATCGGGAAAGGATTTAGGCAGAAATCATGTTCATGGATGAGATTATTAACGTTACTGTAGTATGAAGCAGAGCAGGGCGAGTAATGTGTTGGAGCTGAACGAGGCCGCTGGAGCGATTGTTAATGAGAGATGAACGCGACACACACCTCAAGAGCAGCGGAACTTTTATTATGCCACAGTCGCCGCTTCCGCTTCTTCCGGTCAAGAGTATGAGGTAACGCAGCTCTGTTTATCATATTAGATACATTTAAGTGTGTTGAAAATGATGTTATAACGTTATACGTGCGTTCGCTCTGTGGCTGATGTGAGACACTTGTTGCGCACTGCAGTAAGCTAGATCGATTTTAGAATATCATATTAAATGCTGGATGACTTGTGTTGATAAATGGCATGCAATTTTAAAACGTATTGTATGGTGGAGAAAATTCTGTATTACTGTTAATAAAAATAAAGCTGCATCTGATTATGCTATGTTACCTACTTGACAAAATAATGTTTCTCTCTGAGGCATGCTAAAGCATGGTACTTGCAAAAAATCAAGAAAATTTGATTTAAACAATAAGACTAAATGTGTTGAGCTAGCTATATAACAATGATTAGTTTTCTGTCTATAAATGTATCAAAACAGTCGTTCACTTGTCTAATAAAACATGTAATATATTAAAGTGTCTTTGGCGTTTCTATGGTTTCTACGAAATAAAACCGGAAACTGGGGTTAACGCGTGGTTGACGCCATTGACAGGTGACTCCCGGACACGTCCCGTATCCTTGGTTAAAATAGCAATTTTTGTCTCGATTTACAAATAGTTGGAAACATCTGGGATACTGTAAGTACTCAGCTGAACAAAATATATAACACTGCCCCAGTTTTTTTTGTGTGGATATTTTACTGCAAAAATCTTACATATTGCAGCTTTAATTAGTTTTTGTTTGTGCTGTGAATTTAAGACATTATGTAAACACCCGCTATCACATGTAAAACGAGTAACAACACTGCTGTGCTAAGCAAATGTTTTGTGTTAGGATTCCTGTAACTAAGAGCTGTGTCACTATGTATGCATACTATCATGTTCTACAGCTAATCTGAACTTTAGTCTTAAACTGATGACAATAGACTCAAGTGCAATCTGAGCAATATCTGTCCTGATTCTTTGGGGTCAAATGGGTCGAGACTCATTTAAAGTGCTATAAGCTGCTTCGTAGAAGCATCAGCTAAAAGGCAAGTCGTGAATCACAGTCACTGACCTCCACATCCATTTCCCACGCATCAGATGCTCTGTTCCAAAACCTAGTGAGCGACCTATGTAGACAGCAGTGACAAGCGTCATAGGTACACTTTCTTTATTACTAAGATTCCTTCTTATTGCCAAATTCATATGATGTATGTATACACACATACATCATTTATTTAAATAAATGCGCAGTGGAGGATGACTGTCTTGCTCGGATGTGAGGCGACAACGGCAGAACATTCCATCATCACATTTTCTCCTCGTCAGCAAATGATTGTGTGGCAGAGAAATGCAGGGGGAGTTCAGGCCTGTGGCAGGGTTGGGTCATTTAAAAACTTCTAATCAAGCGTCTACTGTAAAATCTGACATGATTTGATACTGAAAGTATAAAGGGGGGGATAAAAACTGCCGACGCAAGCTCTAAAGAGACACATTTTAAAATGGCCTGACATGTCTGACAAAAATATACTCACAAGGCTGATGTATTCTGCTCAGCAACTGTGGCTGAAAACAAAGAATAAAACAGCACAATTCTACAACTATTTCTGATTATCTGAAGGAATAGTTCACTAAATGTTTTGTCATTATTTACTCACCCTTGGAAGAATAAAGTAGCAGCAAAGGAACAACATAAGGGCGAATAAATAATGACAGAATAAATGACCTTGAAAACAAATGCTGGCTCAAGTAGGAAATGAAATTAGACAATAAATCGCCTCATATGAAGTGTTAATGTGAGGATGCAGGGCTCCTTGGCAGCCCATTTCAATATTCAGTGCATGATCGTGGCAGCTTAGTAGCGCCGCCTGCCACAACTCCCGCTGCCATACTGTCGGATCAGATGCCAGAATTCATGTACAACATTCTGTCCTTGCAAAAACATCAATTAAAAGCTGAAGGATGAGATAATTGTATATAAAAAATCATGTCACAGAGACAACAAAATGATCATATTTGATAATATCTAAAAGATATACCTACTATCTACATAGAAGAATCATTTCTAATCACTAATTGTGCGCTTACTATGTTTCTGGACATTGCGCCATGGTAATATTGTGGTATTCTTTGTGGAATACCATCTAAATGTCACCGATTTGACAATCACAAGGAGTCAATCTAAAACACAAGCTGCATACACAAAATCAAGAGTTAGTGACAACTGTGTATTAAAAACACTTTAATCAACATTGCAAATATTGGAATATAATACCCAAATATTAACACGGAGAGGTGGAACAGTGATAAATTACAGTCAGAAAGGGAATGCTGAAAAGTATTCCAATGGAAAATAGTGTTTTGGAATAACCTCTGGCAATGATCAGAGTCTCTTTGAAGTTAAAGTCGTGGCCTAAAAAAATAATCACATAAAAATGGAGCTTCATATACTGGGGCATAAAAACCACTTCAGTATTTGGCTATAGAGTAAAACAACCGTATCCCAGCACTGAAACTGAGACGTAGGGAAGCTGGAGTCCTTAATAGACTGTGAAGAGCATTTTGGTAAATGGAGATGGTATAATGCAAATGGTCATATAAAAACGGTCCTCCTAAATGAATCCAACTCACCATATAAAGAGCTTTATTGCGTCAACGGCTCTGGTACATAGTGAGCTGCCTTGCTGTCTACTGCCTACACAGGCATCTTAACTGAAATCAACATACAGCGCTGCTCATGCGAAGCACACATTAGACTTGACTCACAACTTATTTCAATAGGATTGGGCATCTTGTGATGAGATAACAGCAGCACAATACTCTAACCAGCCTAAAAACTTAAAGCATAATTATTTGTAATCAATATTTTTCAGTACTGTATTAATTATATTAATAATTCATGTGGAATGGATTCCCAATACATGCAAGAATACAGATGCTACCTTGCCAAGTTGGAGAAAAGAATGTATCTTAGAAGGAGGCATAATTAAGTCTACTTTTTGGAACACTGTTCATGTCATGAGTGCCAGTGAGTCACTCTGAAAAATGGATATAAAAATGCATTTTCATAAGTAGACCCTTTACAAATAAATCAGCAAATCAGAATTACCCTATATTTTCTCACCCCCTAACGACTATGAAATTATAGCAGCGCTCCCTCGTCTAATGTCTCCAGAGCTTTAAATAAATTCATTGTGGTCTTAGAGATTTTAATATAGGTCAGGGAATTGCAGCGGGAGCTGCGTTCATTCTACAGTGTTTAAAAACCTACCGCTCTGCCCTAAAGATGGAAATGTTCTTGTGGTTGCCAGTTAACTGTTTCATAGCTAAAAAGCATTTCCGCTACTACTGATAAAAAAGTATGAAAAAAATCAGAATAACGATAAAAAAACGGTCAAATCCTACGTAAATAAAGATTTCAAAATCATAAACCATTTATTGGATAAAAACAGTAGTAATTTTTTACACAAATGATGACAATCTGATTCAGATTTTAAGTTCAGGCTTCATTTTATTCACAAACACATAAAAACAGTTTTATCAAAAGTTGGTGTACGAAAAGTCGTGTAAAAAAGGACACAAGTGTGTCAGTGAAGAGCATGCTTGATATAATATATGCGTGATTTGTAAAGACAAAACAAAAATCAAGGTCACTTGCGCGCTGAATATTTTCATTGTGCGTTATTTGCAATCAAGCTAAAATTGTTAAAGGGATAGTTCACCAAAAATGAAAATTCTGTCATCATTTACTCACCCTCAAGTTGTTCCAAACCTGTATAAATGTCTTTGTTCTGCTTAAGATCTGCTTGGTTACAATGTTTAATGAGCAGTAGGATAACCATATTTATCCATAAAGTCATGCCGAGCCAAAACACAATCAAAACAATGTTCTTCCGCAAAATGCATGCAGTTTTGTTTTTTAACCGCTAGAGAGCCAAAAGTTACATAGTATACCTTTAAATTATTAAATTATTATTATTTTCACACTTTTTGCATGATTTAAAGGGATAGTTCCACCTATGTCACGCGTGACCTTTCCAACGCGATTACGTAATGCGTGGCACATCGCAGAGCTAGTGCAAGATGAGCATTTGTGGTTAAAAAGTATATAATTTTTTATTTTTTTAGAAAATGACTGATCGTTTTGCTAGATAAGACACTTATTCCTCGTCTAGGATCGTGTAGAGACCTTTGAAGCTGCATTGAAACAATTTGCAATTTGGACCTTCCACCCATTGAACCCTACAAAAGTCCACTATATGGAGAAAAATCCTGGAATGTTTTCCTCAAAAACGAAAGACATAAACATTTTGGATGACATGGGGGTGAGTAAATTATAAGGAAATTTTAATTCTCAAGTGAATGAATCCTTTAAGAGATATATAACCAGTTTAGATGGAAAGGATCTCAAGCTGACGAAGACGTTACTGTAGCTTTACCCATTAATATACACGGTACTTCCTTGAAAATAAATTCCAGCACAGAGCTACAACAACCATGACCCTTCACAATAGATAATGCTGTTAGACTATAACATGCTGGCTATGAAACTGAGACAAAAGAGTCTGAGTCTGCTATATTATTCTAAAAAAAATTGAGATGTAGCATAATAGACATCGTTTTGAAATTAAAAAAAAAAAAAAAAAGACTTCTGTAATGCACGTACATACAATGTTGGACACTGTTAGATAATGGATAACTAGTGAGAGTATAAAAGTGTGTTTGTGTTTTTTAATTTATAGTTGAAGAATAGATCGCATATACTGTATCTTTAAGCCACAGCAACTAAAAAAGCAGATAGATGATTCAACATGCATCAGCAAGGACCCTAAAATGTCGAGAAGACACACTGAACACACAGAACAGAAGTAAACATCTTAAACAACAAACAGATCAGACAAACACTGTCAGCTGCCAATGGTGTCGTCAGTCACATATATCAAGAGCTGAAGGGTGTACGTTCATGTTAGGCTGCTTAGATAAACAAGACAAAACATCCATCGTTGGCCATCATGTCTTTCTTAAGAGCTGTCTGATTCTGTGCATATTATTCACTGTCAGGAAAGTGAATGCTGCTGTCAGTCAAATCAAATAAAAACAGAATTTTCCTCCTTTTTTCTCTAATTTGTGTGTATTTGTGTATGGTCCTGTTAATATTACTGTATGTCTGAGCCTCACAAGCATTTCAATGCCCAGTTTTCCCCAACGTTAATTGTGCAAATGACAAATAAATGTCTTTTGACTTTTGAATTTATGCATTAGTGTTTATATTATATGTAATGGACTAAAACCTGCTGATTTTTGTTATTTTGGATTTGATCAGACTGCAAATATGTTTACTTTCTGTCACTTGACAACTTATTGGCCTTGAAAGTGTATTTTGCAATATTTTAATTAATAATTATTTCTTGGAGTCTACACAGACAACAACATTAATTAGTCTGTCTTGGAGACAACAACATTAATTAGCCTTTTTTTTCCCCCTTTTCTCATGACAAACAGAAAAGATCACTCTCTGAGTTACTTGCAGTGTAATGCACAAGATGAACCTACATGTGTCACAAAAACGTTAAGAGACATTGTGTTTTTCTTTTCATATTTTTATTTTGATGGCTTTATGTAAGGAATGTGTGTCACCACAGGACGTTCTGGAGGGAAAAAAGATTGAATCACACAAGGCTTAAGGGCAGACTACAGTTCTCACAATTCAACTTAAACAAAACCTAAATGTGCCAATTCCTAATAAAGTTAAAGGCCTTTATTTTATTTACTTGTCAAAGGAAATTTTTACTCGCATGTGTCACTTGCAGAGTGTGAATTTGTGGATTCCGAGTGTGTAAGGCCAAAATCAGCTCCCGATGATTGCAAGAGCCTCATGTAATCTGAAAAACACACTCAGAATAATTCACAGGCCCCTCCCCTTTATGCTAATGAACCCTCCCTTGCGAAATCAAAATCATCCTCAGGAAAGGAAACTGCAGGGGGTCAAACAGTAATCGTCTGAGCTCTCCCCACATCTCTGCGATTTTATCTCAGAATTCCAAAATATTCCCAATGTCAATCAGGATATCTGTGCAGCACTGTAGGGCATTCTGCCCTGATTAGAACATTGTGCCTGTGAAGAGGACTGAATATCACTTTATGGCTTATGTTGTCCAAAAGAAGAATGTCTTCTGCATATGCAACTAATCAAGTGTGGGCCGTTGATGTCAGTGCCCTCTTTGGCAAGGTTAAGAAGTTTGATTTGTGCCCACATTACACATGGGAACAGCGTGGTGCTGATTGCTGCTGTCAATGTCACATCTGTGATTTGTCTTACATCAATTTTGCTTTTGACAACAGCGGCAGGTCTGGAAGGAACAAAAACAATAAGTAAGAATCAAAGAAAATATCTAAAAAGGTAAAGTTTAGGGATAGACTGATATTAAAATTCTGGCTGATAAAGGTAAGATGATAATTACTTTCGTTATGTTGATATCAAAACTAAAGCAAAATTGCTACATATTAAATGCTAAATGCTACATGTTGTCACGATCCTGGATTTTATGTTATTTCTTGTTCTGCACTATGTTTTGTAGTCCTTTGTAGTTGTCTGTTCTCTGTGTTTGATTTGTTTTGTTTATTTTGTTAAAAAAAAAAAAAAATTCTGTGCATTTGGATCCAGCTCTCCTTTGTTTTTGAGTTACCCTCTGTTACACAAGTCAGTTTATCTGTCACAATAGTATAATGTAAAGAAAATTAAAAATGAATTAATATAATTAATTATAATAATTACAATATATTTTATATAATAATAATATAATTATAAAAAATATTCATAATATTCATTTTAAGGATTAAATATTACATTTAACAGTGTTATTAAATTAATGTTTTTTAAAGATGAATTGAGTATTAGATAATGTCGAATATAAATATGGGAAAAAATAGCATGCACAATTAAATTTCTAATTAAATATGCAATATCTAAAATAATATACCATATCATTATTATAATATAAATTTAAATTTAGACTTTAATTTCAGAAATTTTTAATTCTGTCCATTGCATACGTCTCTGTTATGAAAATGATGGAGCAAGTCATTAGCTGACATTTTTGTGTAAAATTAAAGGGGACCTATTATGCCCCTTTCCACAAGATGTAATAAGTCTCTTGTGGTCCTAGAATGTGTCTGTGAAGTTTCAGCTCAAAATGCCCCACAGATCATTTATTATAGCTTGTCAAATTTGCCACTATTTGGGTGTGAGCAAAAACACGCCGTTTTTGTGTGTGTCCCTGTAAATGCAAATGAGCTGCTGCTCCTGGCTGCTTTCTAAAAGAGGGTTGTTGCTCATCAGCAACAAAGCTGGAGAATCTCACACAGCCAAAATGACGATAGTCAGTAACGGTGTTCAGCCTTATATTGTTCAAACCGGAGTCGGACACTGATGGAGAGACTCAGGAAGAAGTTACAACGTTTCTGAATGGTTAATGGATAAATTTGACTTATCAACTAGCATGTGTAATCATGTTCATCTTTTATGCAAATCCAGCGTTGAAGTGACCCTCGTTTGTGAAGCAGTCCGACGAAAATTACAGCATGGCAACAACACTCTACTACAACAACTCTTCCTCTTCTCTAAAGCAGCCCAACATGGCCTGACCCCCTTTGTTGCGTGTTCCCGGGAGCAGGGTTTATGTAAATTTTGGGGTTAGTGATGTCACCAATCCGGGAAGAAACTTGTTGTAGTCCCTACCAGCCGTTTGTTGTAGGCCTTAAAAAGTAATTTCTGTAAAAGAAATTATCTCCCTTTGCATTGAACTTTGAGCATCATAACTTTGCAGATGTTGTTTATGCTCAAACAGCAACATTACACACTAACTAAAGTTAAAAAAAAAAAAAAAGAAGTAAAATCATAATCAAAGACCCCTTAAACAATCATATGCAAAGTTTTCTTTCCATAAGTAACAGGCTCTCAGTGACACTACTATCTATTTCCATTCTTATAACGCCATTCAGCCAGACAATATGACATGATCCTGTTTTAGACAGTATAACACCAAGCCGGTCTCCTGTTCACTGTAGCTCATGAGTCCAACTTATTGATGCTTTAATATCATGACAATTCTCACCGAAAGCAATTAAACCCTTTATGTGACAGCTCAGTCTCTTCATCATAAGAAGGATGCTTCCTGCTTCAGCCGCAAATCACTGGAGTCTACTTCATTCAGTGTGCACGAATCACACAAGAATGCAAAAATAAATAAAGCTATAATGTGATTTGTCTCAAAACAGAACTGGAGGGTAAACCTTCTTTCCATTACCCAAGGTCAGCTGTATATTTGCAGGATTTTAAGTGACACTGTAGCTACAGGAGGTCAAGATGATTCCGGTGACTGCAATGTGACGACTGCGTAATGAGAGCAGTGCCCGGGGCCTCGGTGGAAGGGTTTAGCTCTTACTGCCGAGCCCATTTTGAAATATAAACATTGGTAAGTCTAATTAGAGGAAGCCTTATCTGCCGCCCAGAGCGCATACGCATTACTGCAACCTCAAAGAGAACTACAGCTCGTTTTTCATGAGAAGACTGATGGCAGGGCAACATTTTTAATGAGCTGCTCAGCCTGTAATGCATTTAATAAACAATCCAAGCGATGAAGGATTCAATTTAGCCGTGTTCCTGTTACAGTTTAACAAGCACATGCAAACATGAGCCATTAAACTGCTGATGAGAACCCAAACCCTAACAAAAAAGAGCTCTATAGTGGATGCAGACTGGTTCAAAACTATGCGCTTATAGCCTTAATAGTGTCGGATAGCATTGTCATTTCAGTATTAGGGTCATTAGCCAGGTTTCCATCAACATATTTTTATGAAAATTATAGGATAATGCATAAAAAATGCTGGATGGAAATGCCAAGAGAACAAGGAATGCGATGGAAAAGCATTTATCAAATCAATTTCTCAAAACAATCATGAAACTTTGCCTTGTCGAAGGAGGTGGAAAGAAAACAAGTTGTAAAAAACAAACATGTATTTAGTTACAAGCTAAAACTTGTGAGCTGTTAAAAATGGAAATGTTGTATCTAAAGTTGGCATAAAATGAAAACTCACCCTATCTGTTTTCTAAATGCATGTTGTTGATTTTATAGCGAACAATTTAACCATGCATGTTTCGTGTTTCAACAGTCACTTGTCACTTAGACATTTATGGAAATTTCTACAAAAACAACAAACTTTCACTATTATCGGCTAATGGAATATAAAGCAATGAGAGCGTAAAAACATTCTGACAAGCTTCCACTATGTATCAAAGAAAAATATAAGAGTCTAGATAAGAGATTTTTGCTTCAAAAGTGATGCACACAGTATGCACCCAAAATATGCATCTTTCTTCGTTCTTTCTCTTGGATTAATGCTGCTCAAAGTCATCAGTCAGTCAGAATGGGTTACAGGACTGACCAACAAAAATATCACATCTAGAATGTCTAATGAACATCTCATAAGAAATATAATCGGTTATAATCGCTTTTATGACAAATATGATCAGTGTTAATTAGTAACTAGGCTGAAATCTGTACTGTACATTCAGAAACATACGATTTTGTGCATAACAATGTGATTTCCTGGGGTCACAGGCTCTCAACACAGATTTTGTCAATTTTGTGCTTTACTTCCATGAGCAACCAATTGCATTTGTTTGTGGCGTCAAACTCAGCGTGTGTGTGTCTGCACAATGGCCCACAAGAGGCATATTCAGATTCAGTTAGATGAGTCAAACCTGGCTTTTGACACTCTGAAAACACAGCTGTAATGGAAGTTCATTTCAGAGGGAATATACAGCCTAATTGAAATAAATTTCAATGGTCAAATCTCAGTATACAATGTGCTATCATAAAATCCAGCTCTCTAAATTTTATCTTTCAGGCGGAAAAACAGTTGGCGATCATGTGTTACATTTCAAAATGTAATAAAAGATTTTTTGTTGCTTAGTTCACCCAAAAATGAAAATTCTGTCATTAATTACTCACCCTCATGTTGCTACAAACCTGTAAGACCTTCGTTCATCTTCAGAACACAAATTAAGATATTTTTGATCAAAACTGATGGCTCAGTGAGACCTGCATTGCCAGCAAGACAATTAACACTTTCAATGCCCAGAAAGGTTCTAAAGACATTTAAAACAGTTCATGTGAGTACAGTGGTTCAACCTTAATGTTATGAAGCGACGAGAATACTATTTTGTATGCCAAAAAAACAAAATAACGACTTTATGACAATATCTAGTGATGGGCGATTTCAAAACACTGCTTCATGAAGCTTTACGAATCTTTTGTTTCGAATTAGTGGTTCGGAGCTTGTGTCACTCAGGAAGAGTGTCACGCCCCCCAGTGGTGAACCATTGAAATTTCGAAACACTACGAAGCCTCGTTTACTGAAGTCACATGATTGTCACACGAACCACTGATTCGGAACAAAAGATTCGTAAAGCTTCATGAAGCAGTGTTTTGAAATCGCCCATCACTAGATATTGTCATAAAGTTGTTATTTTGTTTTTTTTGGCACACAAAAAGTATTTTTGTCACTTCATAATATGAAGGTTATAGTTAAACCACTGTAGTCACATGAACTGTTTTAAATACGTCTTTAGGAGCTTTCTGGGCATCTGAAAGTGTAAATTATCTTGCTGGCAATGGAGGCCTCACTGAGCCATTGGATTTTATGAAAAATATCTCATTTTTGGGTGAACTAACCCCTTAACTTCAATGAAGGATAACCTTTTGAGTTTTGAATCCTACAATATGTTTTCATAGTACAAAGGACTAAGACTTAACGAGATCTACCAAAATGGTGAAAAAAAATGTAACACAATCTCAAGTAAGTACATTTCTATTAACATGAGTGATTTATCATGTCCAAGAGGTCATGATTAAAATTATGCAAATAAAGTCTAGCCCTCAAAGTCACTTCACAAAAACAGACAACAAACCACTGTGTCATACTGACCTTTTGGTGCTGAACATGTTGGCAGGACGCTCGTCTCTGACTCAGAGGTTTTCTTCTGGGACAAACCTGAGAAAGCAACCAGAGACAGAAAGGATATTAAGAGCAGGGGAAGGTGACCTGAGCCCAAAACCTTGCAAAATAACACTGATTATATCCCCCAAAAAAACAAAACAAACAAAACAAAAGCACATTCAGAACAGACTCAAACACAGTTACAAGCTTTACAGCTGCTAAAGCTGTGTTTAGGATCATTTTTTCACCTCACAACAGAAAAATACCACATATAAAGGTGAATACAAAATTATTACTTTGGACAAATTTACAGATTTGAAAAGTGACCAGAGGATTAAGAACAAACTGGCTGATTAATGTCTGACTGAAATACATTGAGCTTAATGATCTCAAACGCTCTCATTAAAGGCTTAGTTTAATAGTTTCTCTAAGCTGATGAATAATTCATTATCTTACTGGTTGAATGTTGTGAGATGTTTGGCGAGTGTAAGCTGTACTCGATCTAAAGACAGAAGGAAAAGTTTGCAGTCTTCTTCATCTGTTAATTGGGGTAAATTAAAGAGTGTTGTCAACACTGAAAGCCATTATGGTTGGAATACTTGCTGAATACTGTGCAGTATGTTGTATAATGCCTATTTTTTTAAACAGTATGTGAAATAGTATGCAGTATGTAAATATAAATACACATTATTGTAACATAATGATTCTTCGTGTATAGTTAATAAGTGATGCTGGCTAAATTCAGAATAGTTTATTACTCTTACTACTTCTGCCATATATTTATATGTTAGTACACTATTCTGAATTCAACCACTAATATTACTTCCTGTTCTTTGGTACACTGGAAATTAAAGGTCAATTTGAGAGCAATGTATTGTGGGACATATACACAACAGAAACAGTAGAAGTAGTATGCTATCCTATTCTAAACATTGCCTGAAGCCACATTTTTACTATCTCCGACAAATGACAAGTCAGAAGTCATTAATTTGCAATGTAGAGTAGTATGGGAGCTGTGTGGATTTTCGTTCATATGCGCAATTATGGTAAACTTTGGATGCATTGAAATATTTGAACTTCGAATAATGGAAAAGGAGGCTAAAGTCTCTTTCTCTAGCAAAATGCAAACAACCAAGAAGCCTTTTCCATGTTTTCATCTCTAGACTTTTTAAGAAAAAGAAAAAAAACATGCTGGTTCAAAATTCCAAACTTTCATTTGAAGAGGTTTTTATATGGATTTGAGTGGCTAAAAGTGGCTTATACATCTAAAGAGCGTAGGAAAAGCAGAATCTTTTAATACACCTGAAAAGATGCTACACGGGAGTACATGCATGATGTAGCCTGCAGGCTATAGGTACTCTTTAATACAAAGGTTACAGCAGTGACGGTAAAGGTCATCATTCATGCGCAGGACTTTAAACACAGAAATGTGTCATAATACGAGGGAGTGACTGTTCTGCTCCAACATGACAAAACCAGCTTTTAAAGGTAGAGTAGGTATTTTTTCATAAACACTTTGTTATTCTGGTTGAAACTCTCTTAACATCCTGATAACAATCAATAATAGAAGTGGTATGAATATTAAAACATGTACATATATCTTATGTAGAAGTCTCAGGACCAAAAAATGTTCGTCCAATCATTGCATTCGGTGCCTGTCAACATACGCATTTCCATATCTCCGTGCACCCTGCTCATGCAGACATCACACGTTATCAGCGCGCTCCGTAAGGCTATGCAGAGTTATAGACAGACAGTCACCAAGTGCCACAAACAAACAGCAGCCACCTTTTACAGTTCCTCCTGAACCAAAACAACGAGCTTATGCTATGTCTTAACTAATTACAAGATGGCAAACCGTGATGTTCTACCCAGAGCTGTTCACGTCCTCAGACTCTGATTTATGCATTTCTCTGTCAACACTATAAATGCCGAAATGAATCTGCAGCAGTCAGGTGGTACAAGTCCAAGCTCTGTACGTTGTTTACGTTCATTATTATTGTAATGTTATGTTCTTTGAGGTAATTTCATGCCGTCTCTCGTGATGCTTTGCAGTATCGGCTCTGGCTGTGTGCGTTTGTGTTTTGAAGGAGGCGTAGCTTTGGAGACGCTCTGAAGGAAGGGCAGAATCTAATGCTTTCAAAGCTAGCTTGCTATTGCTATCCTCTCTGAAATTGCCTACCCTACCTTTAAAAATCACATTTGCGGCTCTGACAGAGAAAGAAAAACAGAGAATATGAGGAAGATATTAAAAAAAAAAAAAAAAAAAAGGCATGGCATGGCATCAATGCGTTCTAAGATCTTTTTGGTTAATGATGGAAAAGTTCAGTAAAAACTGAGCTAAGACTTTAGGGTATATGTGCCTATACAAAAATAAGCCTATACCCTTAGAAATATTCACTTGGAAGAGTTGGTAAGTGCAAAAGTTAATGTTCTGGGAGCAGACAGAGAAAAAGTACATGAATTTGCCTTTTGGCTTCTGAAAACCTGCTCATCTTCAACACCTCAAAACGAGTTTTTGTGAGTCATGAGAGCAACTGCACATTCTCCTTCTAGAAAGCATTGAATGTACAGTCCTCTCAAGGTCAAAGGGTCATGTGTCATGACATGTCATACCAGTATATTCCTGAAGATGACCTGAACATCATCTCAAAGTATTCACTAACAAAGACCAATTCAGCAATGTAAAATGCACAAATCAATAGAAATTCATTGATACACAAATTGGACCAGCAGGAAAAAAAAAAAAAACAAACTGTAAAATGTTCATAAATCCATTTGTACGTAAACTTGTTGAACAAGGCTTGCCGTTTTAGAGATACTATGACCCAGTCACCTTGCCTTAACAAATTGGCCTTTGTCAAAGTCCCTCAGATCTTTATTCCTGCCCATTTCTCCTGCATCCAACACGTTGATTACGAGAACTACCCAGACATTAATATGTGGCCTTTTTAGGAGATGATCAACAATATTTGCTTCATCTGTGAATGGTCAAAATGTTTTGGCTTATTAGTTGTACATATGGTTAAAAATAAGATTATTTAAAGGTCCAGTGTGTAATATTCAGGAGGATACATAACTATGTTTTCAGTGGTGTATAAAGACCTTAATGAACCGTTATGTTTTTATTATCTTAGAATGAGCCATTTCTATCTATATACACAGTGGGTCCTCTTACATCGAAGTCGCCATTTTGAGCTGCCATGTTTCTACAGTAGCCCTAAACGGACAAACTGCTCTACAAGGTACAAGAGTACAAGAGTAAGAGTTTTGCAAGTTGTTTACGTTCATTATTACTGTAATGTTACATGCTTTGAGACATGAGGTAATTTAACGCTGTCTCTCGTGACGCTTTGCAAACTCTGCTCTGGATGTGCGAGTTCATGTGTTTTGGAGGAGGCGTGGCTTCAGAGACATTTTGAAGGGAGGACAGAATCTAATGCTTTAAAAACTAGTTTGCTATTGCTATCCTCTCCAAAACTGCCTACCATACCTTTAAAAACACATTTGTGGCTATGACAGAGAAAGAAAAACAGAGAAAATGAGGAAGACATTAATATGTGGCCTTGTTAGGAGATGATCAATTTCTATCTACATACACCGTGGTTTCCTTACATCGAAGTTGCCATTTTGCGCCGCCATGTTTCTACAGTAGCCCTAAACGGACAAACTGCTCTACACGGCGCGTTTGCTTGACCAACTACTCTCTTCTGTCTCAGGCGACAACATCTTTGTCCTGTGACGGCCACCGTAGCTTCTCTATGTGCTTTGAAATTCACAACCTCACCGCTAGATGCTGCTAAAATTTACACGCTACACCTTTAAAATAGAAAATCAGAGACCAAAAAAAATTGCTTTAAATGTAATGGTTATAAAAATAAAGCAGGAAAATTAAATAAGTGATAATACGAAAGCAAAGTAAAAAATAGAATAAAATAGAATGAAAATAAAATGGCTTGAGTTTTACGTGTGCGTAGTTGTGTCAGTGCTTTGTTGTTTTATTCCGTCTAATGTCCAAGTCCACAGTCAAACAAAACATTGGTCTATTTTAAGAGCCGTGTGTTGTGGAGTTCTGGGAATACACAAAGAAATGTCACTGATGAACAGCAGTGAATCATGGGATTTTCTCCTGTTCGGTATTCCACTCTGACTTTCACACTCTGATCTTCACTTGCTGGTTTAATCTAGTCTATTTTTAACCCAACACATCTGAGACACGTGTGGGTGGAGATGTGGAAAAAACAGACAGGGCATGTTGAAGAAAGAGAAGAAATGTAATCATGAAAGCTGTGGTACCTGCAGCAGGTATATATATTAAAAAAAAATCAGTTCTTTGTTCAGTGTTTTATGTCATAAACCCACAGCATACAACAGCAGCGGAAGAAGCGGAAACAGAGGTCTGTGCTGAGGGAAACATGGCACATTCAGAAGGTTATTTTATTTTATTGTATTTCCTCTTCTTCTCAGTAGTGAGTCATCCCTCTGGTCTAAGCGTTCCACAGATTTAGAGCGATTTCATCAAAAGCCTTTTATCACTCCAAAATAAAGTGGCACGGACTGTGTGTGTGGTTTCAGAGGGCAGCGGCAAGCTTGTTGAGGAAACTAAACGCTGTTGACATTGAAATATATAAGGCGCAGTGAACACTAAAAGACAGAAGTGGTTCGCCCTGAGTATATTTAAAAGCTCCTAGAACTAATCACAGACTAGGTGCATGAATTACAAGATTACTCTCCTCCCAAAAGTCACATTGTTCTTATACAAACTGCCACACAAAACAACGCAAGCGTTCTTGACAACATCAACAAACAACATGAAGGATGGCTTATGGTAATTTTCTTGTACAGAACAAGAAGAAAAACAATATGGATGAGACGGCGACTGGGGAGACGTGGGCAGCAGCACTTTAATGGCTTGTCTTTTTTTGAGTCCTGCTTCCCATTGGGAATTGTGGTCCTCCGTATAAGTGTAAAAATATTTGATGTTAAAATTTTTCCCAGAAACCATGATACATTTTGTTCAGAAATCTTCGATAAATGTAAAGTTCAAATAATCAGCATTTATTTGAAATAGAAATATTTTGTATAGGGCTGTAAAATATATATATACTATTATTATTACATTTATTACATAATATATATATTATATAATATATATATGTATATTACACACATTTATTATGTAAACAAACTTTTGTTAGATGCGATTAATCGCAATTAATCGATTTTACAGTCCTACTTTTGCAACATTATAAATGTCTTTACTGTCACTTTTGATCAATTTAATGCACCCTTGCTAAATAAACGTATTAATTTCTTTTAAAAATCTTACTGACCCCAAACTTTTTAATGGTAGTGATGTTAAAAAAAATAATTCGCTGCGTCCGAAATCGAATAATACTCTACTATATAGTACGTGAAAAACAGTATGCGAACAGAGTAGTATGTCTGAATTCGTAGTATTCGAAAAACAGTAGGTGAAAAGTACGCGGATGATTTACTACTTCCGGCGAGATTCTGAAGTGCGCATACGATGGACACTTCACTATCCTATGAGGCCACGGGTGAGGATTTGTGAATGGAGTTGAAGGGGCGTAACTGAAGCTGGTAGGTCATGTGACGGTAACAACATGGCGGATGTAGTACGTCCAAATTCATTCATACTACACGCATTCGTACTATATAGAACGTACTTTTTAAACGCTTGTGAAGTAAATTTCAATTCAAATGTAGTACCTACTCTACCGTATGCGATTTCGCCCTAAAATTACATTACATTACAGCGCAACCAAACAAAAACTATGCGAAGGAGCGAACAGTGAAATGCAGGAATTGGAAAATCAGATTGGACTTTGAGCAGATTGGAATGCTTTTGGGAAATTGCTGTCGATTGACTTCGCTCACATACTCTGGTCATTCATCTGCATGACAAAGCTGCAGAAGAACAGAACGAGGTGTTTTTTTCATATTAGTTTTAGATTTGAGACTGGGGAGGAAAATATCACAGAAAATCATGTCATGACATGAGACGATAATTCTATAAAGTAGTTTTGAAACAATAACTATGTGTAAAGTGATATAAAATTGATCAATTTCAAGCTTTTGGTAATATAGTCCACCATGATATTTACAAGGTCCTCTGTCTGTCTGTACATGTCTAAAAACCATGGTACTTTTTTCATAAGAGCTGTTTACCAATCTAAAATGTGCTTCAGTGGAACAAAGATGTAGAATATTACAAAGCAAATTCTGACTCATCCTCATTCTCTTCCCACAATCACCCGCACAAAAACAAACAAATCATGCATGTCGGTTTGGCTTTCTGCTGTCTTAATCACTGTGTGACTGCTGCGTGTTGATCTATATAAATGTAGATCAGTGGTGGTGACTCATCCTCCACTGCGCTCTCGTCATCCTTCACCCGATTCTTACAGAAACTCTTTAAAGCTGACAACATCTCCAGGGACAAACAGGGGTCAAATGAAGCCTGCAGAAAACATGGCGTGATTATAGAAATTCCCCTCGCAATTGTGGCAGACGTGTAAACAGCCCTGCTGTTGATTCTAAGCACTGTGTTTACATTCATTCCAGAGGTTCAGTTCTCATCACAGGCCGCTGTTTACCTTTGTTCACTGCCTGCCATCTAATCAATAAATCAAAGCACAGAGGGACGATTTGCTCATGCAGATTAACAAATAAAGACCTTCATAAACACTGCTGATTCTACAAGCACAGTATTTGGAGTGTGTTCATCACCTAATGACATGATACAAGACAATGCAATCATGCCTTGCTCTAAATAATGGTGATGCTTAAAAATGATGTTTTGTTTGTCATGTGTGTACAGTATAATCTATATGTATTTAAAGTTGAAGTGTGTATTTTTAACTCTTAACAGCATTAGTTAGTCTTAACAGCATTGAGTGCCCTTAATGTGCTGAACATAACAACTCTGGTGGTCAACCAATGGAGTGAGTTTGGGATGGAAGGAACTACAGTATCAGTTTGTATGAACAATAGAAAATTGGACAAATGTATGAAATTTGTCATTATTTTTGTAACTCTGTTTGGTGCCACTCAAAAGCAATTCACAACACTAAAAATAAAAATTGCATTTTTTTTTATTAATATTTTTTCATTAAATCAAGATCATTTTTCAGACCATTGTTTTGTGATCAATAAGTGATTTTAATCCTAACTCAGTTAACAAAATGTGTATTTGTTGCATTTTCCTGTCGCATGGATGCACTAGTGGCACAGAAATTACAGCAACTATAATGTCAGTTTGTTGTCTCATTTTGGTCTTTTTTGGAGCAATTTAGTTTTTTTTAAATTGATAATTACATACCCATAAGATAAAAAAAAATAAAAATAAAGGATATCTCAATTCTTCTATAGCAATGGAAAGATGAAGAACTTTTCTTAAATATTTCTCCTGAGAAAAAGACTCCGGTGATCTCACGTCTCCAGTTTCAGAAATCAATCAAAAGTTCTCAGCATGAACTCAAAAACGTATCTTCCAGTATTATCTGAGCTACACAATCCACTCTATATGTGTCAACAACAGCCTTATTTTTAGGAGAAACATCTGATATCTAATTGAAACACAACTAAGAGTTCAGAGATACAGTATTTCCTGAGCTACTGTATGACAGAGCAACCTCTGATAAAAACAATATATATAGTATAAACAACTGCGGCACACATGTTGCATAATAAACGATAGGAAGAAAGTGAAGTTAATGTCTCAAGCGACAACTGTTTACAACGGAGTGCAAGAGGGAGGGGAAGTTATTTTGATTAAAGATTGAGGGCACATGAATTAAATAATAGTAATAATAATGATGTGCATGCATAAATCATTCATAACAAATACTGCAATATTCCATAAAAATTGTAAATTTTGATTTCATGGTGACTTTAAAAATTGAGTTTATTGTTTCATGTTGGTGTGTACTTTACAACTAACACAGACTAGAGATAATTCTCCTCCCAACTGTACTTATTCGTTGTCACGCATTTCTATGCACATAGGCTAAAATGTATTCTTGATATGTAAACAAACAACTTGAAAGAAATGCTTGTTTGTTTTTTCATTTACACAGAACATGATAAAAAGCTAAAAAAAATGATGGATGAGAGTGCGGGGAGACGTGGGCAGCAGTTTTATTTTTCAAGAAAACATATTAAAAACATGGAAGTGTGACTAGCTTCAGTCTTGTATGTGCTTGGTTTGAGAAAATAGAAAAAATATAAGGTCAATATCACAGAAAACAAGATATTATAAAATCATATTAATATTTTTCTGTTTGTGAGGTCAGAATGCAAATGCTCTATTCTTTAAATCAGTTGCACATCCGCACGGTTATTCAGAGTGAAGAGTTGAAGTGAAAGTTGTGTGGGTCTTGATATCTGAGACATGCTGGGATTGAGATCTATCCAGAATATTCATTACAAGACCTTGCCACCCTTGAGCAGACACACTTGTTTTAATTATTAAACTGTCCTGACACAGAATGAGACTAGAATGAGACAAGACACAGACCTGTGGGATTTCCCATGATGCAGTTCCCTCATGTGTGGTTGAGTTCTGTTGTTGTTTTCCTGGAATATTCCAGGTTATTTACAGTCTCTGTGTGACTGATTATCGCAGTGGATTAACAAAGACAAAACTTTTGCATTTTCTAGGAATATGATATATTCTGTATTAAAAAATAAATAAATAAATAAAAAAGAAACATTGAAAGGTGACTTTTTTTAAGGAAGAATATATTCTGGGCGGTTACTGTAGCATCAGAAAACATATTTCCATTCAAATGTACCTTCATCCTTATGATCACAATGACTCTTATTTATATAGTGAGTCACGGCACAAACAACACATGTAAGTGTTTTGCTTAATCTTATTTAATACAGTTTGATAGTTTCATATTTTAAATTTTTATTCACGAAGCTGCGAAATCACCTGATAGGCTTGCATTGTTCAATGCATCACTGTAAATGCATTGCCGAATCATATTTACAAACTGATGGATGAGTCAGATTTTTTGTCTGTGTTACCGTGCGTTCACACCGTCGCCGGCGAGAGCGTCAAAATTTGCCTTGGCTGCCCTGCCAACAACGTTGTGCGTTTAAACCGCCGTCGGCGGGAGGGTCAAGATAATTGAAAAGTTGTGGCAACCAATCGGAATCCTCTCAAGCGAGAACCTCTACATTCCGATTGGTTGCCGCTGAACCGTGTTATAGCTTATTACCATAAAGTTGACCTGATTTCAACTCTCCTCGACGCTCTCACCGTCCAAGACGCGCTGCGCCTCTCTCGCCAGAGCTGCCGCTGGCTCACATTGAAAATGAATGACTTCCTGTCATTTTGACGCTCTAGCCGGCGGCGGTGTGAACGCACGGTCATTCAACCTCATGCCACGGATGCTAAAAATAGAAAATTAAAGTCCCCCTGCATGTAGTCAATAATTTTATCCCTTAAAACTCATCTTTGATCACCAAAATTACATATTTAAATTTTTTCCTGTGAAAAAAAAAAACTTCATGGCCTAAAATAGCTTGAATGTAACTCTACACCCTTCAATTAGTATCCGCGGCTCTATGAATATGCTAATTAGCCCCACCTCCACTCACTCACATGAGCTCAGAGATCCACTCGATCAACTTACTGAGGGAAACGCTGCACAATTGTATTGATTTTTACAACGTTGAACACATAACGGTAATTAATATGATTAGCGTTTTGTTTGACTACGTTATCAAACAGCTGATAATGTGTTGCTAATGTTACACAAACCATCTTCCCGTTCACCATCTTAGAGTCAGACAGCTGCCTTCTAAAAATCAGCATCCTTACAAATGCTTTGAACAACTTAGAACGTCAGTGGAGAAAGGCATATAGTTCATAATAACATCGTAATATACATATATATTTCTAAATCTACCCGATTTTTCATATCAACAGAAAAATATATCGGGATAACCTGGCTTGACTCCTTTGCTTCAGAGCGGTAATAGTTCATGATATGCTAAAGCCCGCCGGCACGTTGACGTGATTGGTTACAAGGTAGTTTGTGGCGTCAGAAACAAAGCATTTTTTGAAACTGTCTTTAGATCAGTTTTAAAGAGAAAATACTCAGACCTGACTTATGAATTTGCACATGCTTTGTCTTAAAACATATTAAAAACACCACATATACATATAAACGGAGACTTTAAAGCCTCTTGAACTGCAATACATTTGGGATTGATCCACAACTCTTCGGAATATCTCCTCCAGTAAATATATTATCAGATCTATAGAACATAAACAGTGTTTTAACCTTGCAGAAATGTGAATGTGTGCTTGAGCTATATTCCCTACAATTTACATGCCGAACACAGACCTGATTGTTTGAGCTCCTGGCAAGGTGGGACTCTGTCAGTCCAACTCTGGATTTATTCTGCTGAGTCATTACACAAAATGATATTATGTTGACAGAGACAAATGCCTCAGGAGGCAGTGCTCTAAAATGACTTGGTTCCAAGGTAAATTTAATCTCAAGAGCTGGTTGCATTTCAGTACAACGGAGCACAGATTCAGTCCTATAAGAGCATTTCATTCCCGCTTTGGTATCATGTGGAATTTGCCAGTTGTTTGTCATGTTTATCACACTGGCTATCAAGAGCTGGCTGTAATGCTTATTTAAAGGGGAAGTGTGCCATTCATTCACCACTATGGCACTTTTTTAACACATTTAAAGTCACCATGAAATCAAAATGGACAATTCTTATTTTTTATGCCATATTGCAGTATTTATTATGATTTATCTGTGCACATTTTTTTTCTTTTCTTAATTCATGTGCCATCATAACGATCCAACAATCCAATCAATTCCCAATGGACAAAATCAAGTCCCGCCATACATTTTACATTTTTCTTGTTTGAGAAGCCTTTTCACTTGGATATACATCACAATAGGGAAGAAAAGACTATTGCAACTTCCGTTTCCGTTTCATCTGCAAGATAAAAAAAAAAGTTTTTGAAAAAAATGTTGAAATTAAGTGTTGTTTTGTGTATTTTTGCACAAGATTAAAGGTACACTATGTAACTTTTCTTTACTCAAAATTAACTAAATAGTCAATACATCATCAATCTATCTTCCAAAACATGTTTTTGTCTTACCCTGATTCACTATGGTAAGCCTATTATAAGTGTTTATATTTCAGACCTAGTGAGATGGTTTGTTGCAGGAAATTGCGAACATGCGTCACTCGCACGTGCATCATACTTTCACACGTACTTTGACACATGTGGCATAGGTTAGTTGTCACCATGAGTGAGAAAGGTTGACATGGAGTGCACTAAATCTCAAACCTCTTGGGAATCACCTGTTTACAGAAAACGCCAAACAGAGGAGAGTCTGCTAGCAAACAGAGAATGCGACAGAGCTTGTAATAAAACAAGAATCAACATTTGCTTGGCTTTTCGGAGATGGCGAGAACTGAGGGATTTGAAATGTTGTAAAGGTGTCACAAGATGGTGTTTTTATTACTCAACAGTTGAGTAAGGTATTTTATTGAACATAATAATTGCCATAGCTCTCTAACAGAGTTCATTGTAAAGCATTATCTATTGTGAAGGCTCATTTCATTATGGTTGTTGTATGGAATTTATTTTCATGGAAGTAACGTGTATATTAATGAGTATAGCTACAGTAATGTCTTCATCTTGTCAGCTTGAGATCCTTTCCATCTAAACTGGTTAAATCTCTTAAGCCTAGTAGTGAATGTTTTATGACCAGGATAATCATATTCATCTGCACAGTTATGCCGAGCCAAAGCACAACCAAAACAATGTTCTTCCGCAAAATCTTTCAGTTTAGTTTTTTTCCCTGCTAGAGGGCCAAAAGTATAGTGTGCCTTTAATATAGGGGAGATATGTCAGTGTTCAATGTTCTGTTATGTTGAGATTTAAACTGGTCGCTAGCTAGTTTGTTAGCAAGTAACTGCAAAATATTTGAGTCTATGTTTTTAAGTTGATTTTAGTGGTTTTATGCAACTTTTAGCTACACAAAGTATTTGAGTGGACTGAAATATTCTCTTTATGTGGAAACTAAATGGTTTAAGGCAATTGGTTTTCTCACATTTATGCAAGGAAACATCAAAAACAGCAGATTAACCTAAATGTCTCTTTAGTGGGACAGGAAACTAGTCAAAATGAGCCACTCATCATAATGCTGGCATAATGTGTCCTGTTTCACATGCATGCATAAACGCATGCAACAGGTGAGTAACACATGACAGCACAGGCTGCAGGGGTCAGTAACTGTGTTACCAGGGCTTAAAAGAGTAAATCCCTCTCTAATCTACAGCTGGCACTTCACTTTTGTTTACACCGTGGATTTAAAGCTTTCACTGGACCTCCAGCACCATAAACTGATTATCATAACTATTAAATATTATGCAATCTGAAAACTCTGTGAGTTAATAGCTGTTCAAATTGTGAGCTAATGACCAGTGTGCTCTAGTATTTAAGAGATCCTCTCATTTTCAAGGCCACTCTTATGACAAAATGTATTTTAGTGAACTATATTACTTGGTGTCAAAATATTTTATTCCAATTATTAATATATTTATTTATTGAATATTGTTGCAGATTTCATAAAAGCAACATGCCACGTCAATGCTGTATATTTCAATGATTTTAATGCTGTTATGGCTTCATATCATGCCTAAGAACTCCTAACCAGCGATAAAATTATTGCAATGCATGATGTCTGATGGCTTATTGCTTTACGTTTCTGAAAGATAGACAGAGATACAGTATTTTATTGAATGCTGAGTGCAAATTATGTGCAAAGCAGCAGCGACATCAAACATGCACACAAATACACAATGCAACCAAACGAGACAGAAGTGCAGTGACACGACACAAATGTTTACTGCATTAGTTCACTAACAAACTGATAGTGATAATAGAGCTTAGACATTTTCTCCTCATGAAAAAGCATACCTAACATACCTAATAAAATTTTTTTGCAGTCCCACACAACAACCATTTTTAAAGTCTTGACATATCAGCTTTTTCCGTCTACCCCATAAATCATTGACTAGTTTGCGTAAGCGCACTATTAATTCATAAATGAAGTGTGGCTGTATGATATATCACTGTAGACTGAACCTGTAAAGCTCCAACCACCTGGAGGACTCGACCGGCTTCATTGGATTTAGGATTTACTCTGTTACGCAAGAGCTGACTATAATGCCAGAGACACAGAAAAAAACATTGTTGCAGTGTTCAAAACAAAAACAACACAAACACATTGATTCTGCAGCATTTTAAGTCTTTTCAAAAAGGTAGGTAGCATGATTACGATACCTTATCTTAGCCAAATTATAAAAGGCAGCATTGAATGCATCTTTCATAGAGATGTCCATACCAGAATGCATTACGGCAAGCTCTTTGAAATAAGGGCTGCATCAGAAAACTTAGGCAGCTGACTTATTGCCTTGCTGCCTTTGAAGGTAACTGATTTTGAACAGACTTCTGAGGAAGTGTAACGGTTTAATGATCTACAGCAAAATAGAGCAAGCTTTGGTCAACTAAGCAAAGATTTGATTCTTACAATAGTAATTTCTGACTAGATCAGTGTAGTCAAAAGTATTGCAGCAAAACTTTATTTTTTAGCTCAAGTGTCAAAGAATGGAAAGCACATGATTGTGGGATATCAAAGGCAGAGAAGGATATATCTGTGCTGCTTTCAAAAATCGATCAGATGAAGGAATCTTAGGAGACAGGAAGTGAAGCTAACATTGGATTTGATGCCTTCCTACCATGGAATGCATCCTCTGAAGGCAGCATTTATAAGCTTCAGACACAGCCAATGTATTCAAGAGGGCGAAGTGAGAGAAATTTTTTATTGCAAGGCAGCTCACTTGGTGTTGGAACAGAGCCATAGATTTAATTAGAAACCTTTCATTATTATTTGCTGTAAATGAGTGATCCGTCAAAACTGAAGTGAAACCTTCATTTTGAATGGATCTGAGAGAGACAAGCTGTCATGATGTTCATTCTTACATCTGACTTTCTCTTTCAGAGAGAATAGAGCTGAATTTTAATTTCACTAAGAGATCCACTAAAAGGTCCACCGTGCAATTAGAGAAATAGAAAATAAATGGTGTGCAAGGACATGACATTTATCACATATGAATATGACTTTCAAGCTTTGTTAGTCGACATTGTTTTAACAATAAACTAGAAAGAAAGAAAGAAAGAAAATTATTTCATTCAGCAAGGACACATTAAGTTGATCAAAAGTGACAATACTTTACACTGTTACAAAAAAAAAAAAAAAAACGAATCTCATTTTCCACAAAAATATTAAGCAGCACAACTGTTTTCAACATTGATAATAATAAGAAATATTTCTTGAGAAGCAAATCAGCATATTAGAATGATTTCTGAAGGATCATGTGTAAATTACATTTTAAAATAAATTAAAAATTAATATATGTAATAAAGAGTGAAACCTTAAAAAAACGTTACCAACCAAAATACGTAGAACGGTAGTGTAAATACACATAGTGTATATACTGTATTTGAATATTTATGCCTGTTTATTATTAAAAATAATTAATAATAATAATAATTATTATTATTTGTTATTTAGGTCTTTGTTACTAATAAGTATTGTTGGAGAACATAAAATCAAAATGGTCTTTGCCGTTGTAACCTATAACTAAATCAGATACACGTCCTACTGTATATCACATAAAGAAGGGAAACTGTGTTTTCTAGGAAATCTCAAAACTGATCTTCCAGACAGTGGAACAAATGACATTGTGGCCTTGAACAGTTGTAGCAGCTGTCATTTTTTTTGTGTCACGAGTAAAGGAAACAGTTGTCAAGATTTATATCTTTAAATTTTGCTATAAAACGAGCACCTTTGATTGCTGTTCCACTCCGAGGCTTCTTATTAAGAGTGAAATGTATTAGCTGAAACATGACTGTCAGAGTGTCTATGTTCTGTAGGAACTGAGGAGTAAAAGGGAAGGATTTATTCATTATAGATAAATCAAATCCTCTGGTGGGCTTGCGCTTCTCTGAATATCTGAACTCATATGTCAAAGAATATTAAACTGTACCGCTTAATATTCACAGGATACACTTTTCATTGATTTTTACCATGGGTAAAGACTGTTCTCAACAATCATGTGAACGTGTGTCGCATTTCATTTCATAATGTAATACTAGGACACAGTGCATTATTAGCTAATTGGGCAAGTTAGTTAAAAAAAGGTTTATTCCAAATTTGAAAAATATTTTTCTCCAAAGATTGCTTCAGGGCAAAATGCAGAGTTTTCTCTGCACCTAAAATAATTCAATGTTTTATACATCTCTCAGACATGTTTGAACTCCCTACTCAGGACAGCTTGTTCAATATTTAGTCTATGATGACACAAAAAACTGATTCAAGGTCTCAGGCTGCCTTTTGATTCTCTCTGAAACTCAAAAGTTTTCTAGAAGCAAATCTATGATAGAGAGCTCCCCCTAGAGTATGAGGTGAATTACACACATTTCCTTCTTTAACATTTAATACAATTTTTCTCATATTTTCATTTTATATCTAAACTCTGAACTCAGCGATGTGTGCATTATGATGGTATTTAAAGTCATTTTGAAACATTTGTACTTTTGAACATCATTTGTACTGATTAAAGAAGTTTTAAGGGTCCATAAAAAATAATAAAAAAGTGCAATTCTATTCTCAACAAGGGTTGAGTCAGTGCTCATCTCTGAATTCAGTCACAGAGCCGCTCTCAGGGAAGATCATTCTGACAATGAATCATTCATATTTGAAGTGAACTACAGTCTTATTTAAACACATTGCTTATAAAGATGTTCAGTTTTTGTAAGAAGGCTCTTTATTCTTTTTGTAGCATAAATCACGAGTAGAATCATTCAAAACACAGCGAGAACAAGAATATATTTTGGGAAATTATTGTCACAGCTAACATACTTTTAAAGGAGAATACCTTTAAAAAGAAAAAAAAAGAGATTGAATGAATAACTAAAAACAATATATATATATATATATATAGTTTCATATTATTAATCAGTTAAAAATATATTGTTAAATTAAAGAGAAAAAAAGCTCTTAACGTAACTGGAGAGTAAAGGCATTTTATTTACTTTTATTATTACTGTTCTTTTTTTTTTTTTTTTTACTTTTACTAAATCTAAATATCTAAGTAAATTTAAATTATGTTTTGTATTATGTCATTTGACACTGAGTTGTAACACTAGTAAAACTTGGAAGAACATATAAGATACAATTCCAAACGATAGACAGCGACTCTTGATTTATGTTCAGTATCTGTACACCATGCAAAACCCACAACACCCAACAGTCTCTATAAATGCATCAGTCTTACCACTTTATACATAAACATCAACATGCATGATCTCTAGTATCATCCAGGTGTTCAAATACTTTCCGTATCACAGCATGCAGGTGATGCAGCATCTTTCCCTAAACATGCAAGAGACAGAAAAGAAATAAATGATGGGACTCACTCTTTAAAATGAAGCTCTCTCCATGTCCCAGGTCTCTCGTACACGGATGTTTGTGATGAGTTTGTGCAGCCAGACACACGTGCATCTGTGCGCAGGATGAGATGCATGCAGAGTAATCTGACCTTCTAAATACAGAACGATCCACTGAGAAAGGGGGAGGAATGGATCATACCAAATCATTTGTCACATACACAGGAAATTAATTATTATTTTTTTTCATCCAGCAAGTCAGTTTTTCCTGTATATAAGAAAAAAAATACAAGTACAACATTTTCCAAAGATCATTGCATTATATAAACATATAGAACTAAACAGATAGATAGGTAGATAGATAGATAGATAGATAGATAGATAGATAGATAGATAGATAGATAATACATTTTGTACAGTATAAAAATCATTTGTCTATTGAATGTTCCTATAAAACATGAAAACCCAATGAATGTATGTGCGTGTATGTGTGTGTGTGTGTGTGTGTGTGTGCATTTAAATGTTCTTGAAAACCCCATTATTTCTGACAGTTGTCCACAGTTATCTAATCTGTACACTGCAAACTGCAGCTTTCATGTAGATGAATGGAGCTACTAATCAACACGATTGGTTTCAAGGTTTTTCACCTTTTCCTGACATGAATATGACTGTAGATGTGTTACATAATGTGTTTTAATGCAGTAATATAATCTGTTCTGGCCTTGTTCGATCCACTCGCTATTCAGAGCTGGAGTCGAAGAGAAGATGAAACCACGTTAAATTGATATGGGTCTAATGGAATGTCAGATCTCAAGATTATCTCTGTTTTTTTTTAAGGTCAAAATTCTTTGCATTCATATGTTGGTTCTGAGAGAAGTATCATAAATGTTTTAGTGCTTGAGACATTTGCGTTTTTACATAAAATGAAAGATATTTGTTCTGTAATTTAAGCAAAATCAAATGCAAATTTGATTTATTTAATTAAACACAACTCATGAGAATGACGTCATTTGATATCAACAGCAATATGACATAAATTCTAGTCTTCTGTTCTCATTTTAAAATTTATTCCATTGTCTGTTGTCATCAGCCGTTGAAGTCAAAGAATGGGTTTTCCCAGCAGAAATGAAGACTTGTTACCATATTGATTGATGGCGAGTGTCCGCTACAAGAGGTGGAAATCAATGGGTGCTGTGTGGATACCAAGAGAGCTGTGACGGATGCCTCTGATGCCTTCCCATGAACACCCTGGTGGGCTCTCATAAATAAGTCAGAGAGTCAGTGGGAGAGAGAGAGATTTGAACCAGTGATGAATTGTGTTCGCATCCTCTACACACACTCTGCTATCTATATATGGGAAGATATTTGAACATATAGCTGCTTGTACCACCACACTATAAACTCTTAGAAGAAAAGGTTCTATATAGAACCTTAAAGGTTCTGTTAGGGACTTCATACTCTATTTATAACCTTTTAGGGGTTCCCAACATGGGTTCATTTTATGGATTTATTTTTAATTAATTATTTAGTTTCAATTAATTTAATTTTTTTTTTTAATTCAATTCTGAATAATGAATTAAACGGCTCATAAACATACTTTATCACTAGAAATAAACTGCAATAACCAGTTAAACATGAAACTATTATGCATATAGACTATATATATGCATAATATATATACTCTTATATACTATATTTGGCATAAAGGTTCTTTAAAACATAGTCAAGAACCATATGGTTGTTTATACTGTAGAACCACAGTGGTGACCCAACACTTTCTAAGAGTGTAGGCAATTCTAAACAATAGGCTGCAAAAAAAAAAAAAAAAAGTCACTGTTTGTATTTAAATACAAACTTCAAATTCAAATTCAAATTCAAATACAAATTCAAATACAAATTCAAATTCAAATACAGGTGCATCTCAATAAATTAGAATATTTTTTATTTTATTTATATTAGTGGTCCTTTTCAGAAGAAAGTAAATTTTGTATTTCATTTGGAAATCAAGGTCCCAGAGTCTGGAGGAAGAGTGGAGAGGCACAGAAACCATGTTGCTTGAAGTCCAGTGTGAAGTTTCCACCGTCAGTGAAGATTTGGGCTGCCATGTCATCTGCTGGTGTTGGTCCACTGTGTTTTCTGAAGTCCACAGTCAACGCAGCCATCTACCAGGAAATTTTAGAGCACTTCATGCTTCCTTCTGCTGACAAGCTTTATGGAGATGCTGATTTCATTTTCCAGCAGGATTTGGCACCTGCCCACACTGCCAAAGGTATCAAAAGCTGGTTCAATGACCATAGTGTTACAGTGCTTGACTGGCCATCAAACTCACCAGACCTGAACATTATTATTATCAAGAGGAAGATGAGAGACACCAGACCCAACAATGCAGATGAGCTGAAGGCCGCTATCAAAGCAACCTGAGCTTCCATTACACCTGAGCAGTGCCACAGGCTGATTGCCTCCATGCCACGCCGCATTGATGCAGTAATTCATGCAAAAGGAGGCCCAACCAAGTATTAAGTGCATAGAAATGAACATACTTATCAGAAGCCTGACATTTCTGTTTAAAATATCCTTTTTTTTAATTGATCTTATGAAGTATTCTAATTTATTGAGATAGTGAATTGGTGGGTTTTTGTTAAATGTGAGCCAAAATCATCACAATTAAAAGAACCAAAGACTTAAAGTACTTCAGTCTGTGTGCATTGAATCTATTTAATACACGAGTTCCACAATTTGAGTACTGAAATAAATTAACTTTTCCATGACATTCTAATTTATTGAGATGCACCTGTACTTAAAGGGGACCTATTATGCCCCTTTTCACAAGATGTAATATACGTCTCTGGTGTCCCCAGAATGTGTCTTTGAAGTTTCAGCTCAAAATACCCCACAGATCATTTATTATAGCTTGTCAAATTTGCCCCTGTTTGGGTGTGAGCAAAAACACACTGTTTTGTGTGTGTCCCTTTAAATGCAAATGAGATGCCCTGCCCGCTTTCCAAAAGAGGGCGGAGCTTTAACAGCTCACGCTTCGGTTGCTCAACAACAATCTCATGCAGTCAAAATCATGATCGTTAGTATAAAATGTATATTACATTGTTCAAACCGGAGTCGGACACTGATGGAGAGACTCAGGAAGAAGTTACAACTGAACTGGACGTTTCTGAATGGTCAGTGGATAAATTTATGTAGTTGAATCAACTCATCGACTAGCATTTGCCATCATGTTAATCTTTTGTGCAAAACCCGTATGGACATCCATTATACAGCGTACCTGTTTGCCAAACTGTGATTGGTCTAATATTTTTTCCAAAATATTGCTCGGACAAAAACGCTCCTTTTTTAGCAATCGAGCGTGCCAGGGTCAACTTGCAGGCTATCCAAGCTAATGAGACTCTAAATAGTGTTCTGTGCTCATCTGTGCAGCCAACGACAGAACAGTTAGCATGCTTTGCTTAAACTTTTGCCATGGCCTTAGAACTGGTTCAGCGTTTTCGCAGATGAAAACAAAATGGCGGTGCTGTGGGTGGAAACATGCAGATTAAGGGGTAATATTATAATAAGATCCCCTTCCTATATCACTAGGGGAGCAAAATCTGAGTGGCTCATTTTTTCACATGCTTGCAGAGAAAGGCATACCAAAACAAAGTTACTGGGTTGTCCTTTTTCACGTTTTCTGGGTTGGTAGATGCACCATGGACCCAATTATAGCACTTAAGCACAGAAAAAGTCAGATTTTCGTGATATGTCTCCTTTAAAAGAACCATTTTTTTTCTTTGTGTGAAGAACATTTTTCCACTACACGTTTTCCACTATAAAGAACCTGTTTTGCAGTGGAAAAATTTCATGGATGTTAAAGGTTCTTCATGGAACCATAGGTTTTGTAACAAAGCTCTAGGGTCCGTATCCCCTTTTATCTACATGCACTGATGTCTGAGAGGTCACCATTATCTGTATGAAAAGACTGACAGTGGAACAGCAGGGTTGAGATGGCAGCCACAGAAACCGATGACCTTCAGCAGAAACCACCTTAGATGCTAGTGCCCCTTTTTACAGGTCTCTCAGATACTGAGGCAGCCACGTGATCCTCATATCCACATATTAGGGAAGAAAGCAAGAAAAAGAGCTATTTGCATGAGAAAGGGCAACATATTCACAAATGTCAGGATTCTCATGAATGTGATAATGGCTTGCTAAGAGAAAATGTACATTTCCATGTGTTTGCTTCATGGAGCACACAAGAGATTTTTTCCTCAATTTTTCACATTGTTTACTATGTTTCTGAAGCACAACACTTTAGTCCCGGTGAGGTTAATTTTGATTAGCTATTCTCAACTATAGAGGTGTGTTGCATTTATTATCAAAATGACTAGGAAACTGAAGGTTTGTTTAGAGGTGAATTTTTAAGCTGTTTATCACATCGAATGGGGTTATGCTAGATGCATCGACGCTGTGCAGACCGATCGGCGTATCACATCAAAGTACCGCGAGAGCGTTCTGAGAGCATACGACTCGTTATGCTTTTGAATCGCTCTCGCGGTACTTTGATGTCATACGCTGATCGGTCTGCGGAGCACCGATGCATCTAGAACAAGCCTAAGATGGCGGCTATAATTCAAACCATGGAATTACCTTTTATATGACAAAGCGGAGTCTTCGAGGGTGATTATTATAAATCTCCATAATGTCAGCAGCATAGTTCAGAGAATCAACCAATTCCTTTTTTTTAAAACAATCAGAAATGCTAGGGGGGCCTGCCCCCACTTTGCCATGCCTTACAGAAGGTGTCCAAATGAGTGTCAAAATTTTAGATAATGCTACCTCTGGGATAATCATTCAATAACAGGACTGTGTTTATATTAAAATGTTTTTGGCATTTAAAATGAATAAATATTAAAAAAAAATAAATAAATCTAATTACAGTGAATCAAATATAAAATTTCACACTACTCTGAAGAAAATCTGAGGTCTAAAATACCAATTTTAAGGGGGCATACAGACCCCCTTAGATATTTATTATAGATATTTTTCTTGTTAAAAATATTTTTTATATATATTATATAATTTATAGCAAATTAACATTGAATAATTTTCACACACACACAAAACTAAATGTTTTTTAAAGAAGTTATGGAATACCAGTGATACCATTATAAAAGATAACTATTTTTTTGAAGAGAGATTAACCTAGAAAACATCGCTTTAAAGTAACAACAATAACTCAGGCAGATCTTGCATGAACAAATTCTGCACTTGCATGAATAAATTCTTATGCAGCATTTGTGAAATTCAAGCAGTGAGCGATTCAAATCACATCTGATAAACGATTTAAAAGAGAAATGATGGAGGGCTTTGAAGTTTTTCATTACATCTGGAGAGTATATTTGAGATGGCGGAGTCCATATTGAGCTGAAAAGCCCCCGAGCCGTTGGATGGACATGTTGAGGGCAAAATTAATATTGGCAGGAAATCAGGTGGGGGAGATATAAGCACCGGCCGTTTGCTTCGAGCGCCCAACAGAGGCCAACGATGCCCATCAGAGATACGACTCCTACACCGCCGATACAGTTTCCTGTGAACCCAGCATATCTGATGAACAGATACCACAAATGGGAAATGGGTTTTCATGAACGCTTTTGTTATCTCAATTACAGCTACATCTCGCATGGCTGCTGGAAAACGTGTGCTGAAATTCAGTTCTAGCTTCAGATTAGGCTGTTACTGAGAATAAATCTTTCTCTTCTGCATGTCTTTCTTCGGGCCTAGAAATTAAGTAGGGGACATTTGCAGGATATATGCAGTGTTAGATTGTGCAAAGTTTAAGAATAAGAACCTTTTGGGGGAAAATGTAATCAAGAGATGTGTAAAATAAGGTCATGCTTGCCTGAATTAAAAAAAAAAAAAAAAAAAATTATTATTCATAATTTTGCATGTGAGTTTGTTAAAAGCAGTAGGCCTTCAGTTGTTCAAAATCTGTTCATCGCCGCAGAGCTTCCTGCTGGGAGAAACATTGTGTCTCTAGGAACAGCAGGGAAGAAACGTCACAGAAAATTGGCTGATGGCTGAAGACACAGTGGAAATGTCAAGAAAGATGTCAAGGAGATGCTGCACTGCTGAAGTTTTACAGAGGAGCTCTTCTATTTTACTGTCAGAAGTCAAAGGTCACAGACTGCATGAATGAAGCAAGCATAGAAAATGATTTGTGGATAAAAATAAGCACCACATACACATTTGGAATAATTCAGATTTTTTTAAAAGAAGTTGTTTATGCTCACCAAGGCTGCATTTAGTTAATCAAAAAATACAGTAAAAACAGCAAAATATTATTACAATTTAATAACTTTATTCTATTTGAATATTAAAATGGAATTTATTCCTGTGATGCAAAGCTGAATTTTCAGCATCATTACTCCAGTCTTCAGTGTCACATGATCCTTCAGAAATCATTTTTATATTCTGATTTGGTGATTTGGTATAATGTTACAAATTACAAATTGATTTTTATTTAAAATAAATGCTGTTCTTTTGAACTTTCTATTCAGCAACTATTCCTTAAAAAAAAAGTATCATGTTTTCCACAAAACAAAGCCGCAAAAATGGTTTTCAACACTGAAAATAATAGGAGCCATTATTAATAATTGAGCACCAATAATAATTGTTAAAATTAAGCAGCAAATGATTTCTGAAGAATCATGTGACACTGAATACTGGAGTAATGATGCTGAAATGTTAAACATTATTCCTTAAAAAACTTAATAAGAAGAATAACCACATGCTAAAACACAATAAAAAAAAAAAAAAAAAAAATAAAAAAAACACACACATTTTCCCTCCAGCCCTGCTAACAGGAAACGTTCTCTGAACTTTGGCTTACGTTCTGGCAAGGTTCTCAAAGGTATGAACAAACATTCTTCCAGTAACATTAATAGAAAGTTTGCTCAAAGTTATCTGGTTTTTAATAATGTTCTCAAACCGTTAGCTGGTTCTTGCACGCGTCAAGCAAACATGACTGAGCTTCAATTGATGTGTGAGTTAATGAATGTTTACATGTGAATATAAGCCTAAAATCAATCTGTTCGTCATATAAAGCGATCGAGTCTCTTCAGAAAATTTGTACAAAACCAAAATTCATACGGATTAGTTTTACGATCTCTTTATGAACCCTTTGAAGTGTCAAAGTTTCAACCGTGTAACTGTCTATGGAGGGACAGAAAGCTCTCAGATTTCATCAAAAAGATCTTCATTTTCATTCTGAAGATGAACAAAAGTCTTACGGATTTGCTGAATAACAGAATTTTCATTTTTAGGGTAGACTAACCTTTTAACATTCACATTAAAAAGTTTTTAAAATGTTTAAAAACCTAGATGTTTTGAATGTTCAGAGAACATTCATGTTAGCTGGGAGTAGCTCAACATTTGGTACACTGCTTCAGCTACACATAACCAGACAGTGGGGTGAAAAGGTTGTGTGTTATTACATCATATCTCTATTTAATCAGTATAGGGAAAAGTAATCACATTCATTGAATGCTGTATCTGAAGCCAGGGATCAGCCCTGCTTGCCGCTGAAAGCATGTAGGATTTGGCACTCCGACCTGTTTCTCAGAGTCTGATCCACAATCTTTAGTGTGCTGATTTTTGAGCCCCACTCAGGCAACCCAACAACAAATGGCAAACATGGACACCACCAAGCAAGGACTTCCAAGAGCCCCAATGTGCAATTTGACGTTATAGGGAGCCCTATTGTATCTTATATTCCCATCTTCATATGGACTTTATCAGTTCAGAACTGAATACACAAATCTGGATATATTTCAGAAATTTGTTTTTATTTTTCAATCAGAGCATTGTTTATCTGGCACAAAGACAATGAAGATCTTACTTGATAACATTCTACTTTAATATAGCTTATAAATAGTAAATACAACTAATAAAACTAAAAGCAATCTATTTTGTATAAGAGATGAAAACAGCGATAATCAGAAGTATTTCAAAATATCTCAAAAGAAAAAACCTTGCTTTTTGAAGTGTGTGAAGGAAGCAGTTTACTAAAATGAATCACATTTCCCTCAGCTGAATCGCTTTTTGAACAGTCTGAAGGAACAGGTTCACTCAACTGAATCACACTTCCCTCAGCTAAATCACATTTTGAACAGTCTGAAGGAGCCGATTCACTAAAACGAATCACACTTTCCACAGATAAATCGCTTTTTGAACAGTCTGAAGAAACCGATTCACTAAAATAATTCACACTTTACACAGATGAAAGCTTTCTGAAACGTTCATGCAAACCGATTCACTCAAATAAATCACACTATGGCTGCGTCCGAAACCGCCTACTCTAGAATAGGCACTTAATTTCAATAAGTACTTATTTAACGAGCCTAAAAAAGTAGGTAGGCTACTCATCTCGTTGAGTAAGAATGCGATCCGGACATCGTCCGCCATGTTGACGTTATCATGTGACCTACGGTGTTTTCACAAGCGCAACAATTTAAAATATATGAGTGACAGGTTTAATTAATCTATCTGTAAATATTTTGATATTGATTAAACTTGCTCATTTTGCTGTCTTGTTGAAGAAACAGCTGTCCGTTTATTTTGTGATTGTAGTATAACCAAAAAAAAAATTGGGGTTAAGTTTTTATATTTTTAACCCTACTAATGTGACCCACAGTTTTATCATTAAAGGTAATATTTTTTATTATGAAAACCCAAAATCGTGATCTCTTGAATATGTTGAATTTCTTGTGTCTTTCTTATGTCTTTTTCTTGTTGAATTTAACTGTGGTTTCATCCCCCAGGCTTATAAATAAAAACATTTTTTGGAGCCTTATGATGAATTATTCAGATATTTAACCTTGTCATTGTGCTTTTTTCTGTGCATATAATCTCATGCTCTGATGCACACAAACCAATGATTTTTTTTTTCTTTTGTCATTATGATTGTTCATTGTTAAAGATACAACCATGGTATTTACCCTGATCTTGTAGTTCTGCAATAAAAATAAAAAGATATGAGTGACAGGTCCACTAACACCTCATAGCACCAGTAACTTGACAACCCTACCTAGAAGTTTTCCTCAGTGTTTGCAATGTCTGCACAAAGGAGACGTCAGGCAGCTGTTCGAAGATCTTGCCTTTGGAGAAGACTGTTGATTTTGTAAGATTACCCCAGAATGAATTGCATTGCTAGCACACCTAAAGACTTACACACAATTATAATGATGATTACCAATGAAAATTATGCAATTAAGCAAAATGTAATTTTTGTCATATGACATGCATGAATACACAACTAGACAAATGCAGCCAGGGTGAATGCATCTCAATTTACAGTCAAGCAATGAATTAATGCATGACTTAATAAAATACTTATATTTTATTTACTGACAACAATAGGAAACATAAATGAGTTATAGAATGAATAAAAGTAACCATCACAATAAATAAATACATATACAAGTTAACAACACATGAAACAAAGCTTTATTCAAACTTATTGTTCTAACAATCACCTATTTACAGTCCTGCTGCCATCTCGACACAACTGTGCCGATTCTGCAGCTTTATTTTGATGAAGCAACTGACCACTGTAAACATCTTCGCCTGTCTTTGCCATCCGTAATGTCCCTCATTGCTGCTCTTCTCAATGGGGACATCGTTGATCCAGAGAATGAGGAAGACCATGATGATGGACCCCTGAACCCCTCAACCTTGAAGCAAGAGTGGGAAAAGATGTGCGGGACACATCTGGCTGCAGCTGTGTCTGCTCCAAACATTCATATGCTCTCCATGAGCATGACTACCTGTAAAACATTTAAACAGATTAAAACATTTTACAATTCATGTCAGCATTCCATTTCTTGCCATATTTCATTTAATATTTTTACAATTACATGCCAATTTCTGTTGTAGCTTTATTACTTTTGTGGTGTAGTGGGATAAACCACTGAACTGGTAAGCAGAAGGTTGTTTGGTTTGATCTCCACAGCGTCACCACCAGTGTGTCCTTGAGCAAGACACTTTACTCCAGGTTACTCCATGGGGATCGTCCCTGTATTAAGAGCACTGTAAGTCTATTTGGATAACAGCATCTGCCAAAAGCATAACTATAAATGTAAATGTGATTTTTGTAAATCCTTTTTTGTTAGTGTCTTGGGCACAAACACTCAGTAAAGCTGCTTATTTCTTAAAGTTAACTTTTTCAAGGTACTACTATAATATAAATGCATACATACATTTCATACAGTTTCTATTTGCGGGCATAAAGGGTTAATTCACCCAAACATATAAATACAGTAATTATTTACGCGCCTTCACGCTGTTCAATTCCTCCTCGTTGATGATGTGTTAACTCATTTTACCCAATACAAAAGTTCCTTAATTTATCAACAGTACTAACGGACAAATAAAATAGATAACTTATGTTTAGTAACTTTTATATTTGTTTATTTACATTACTTGCATTCATAATGTAAGCAGTGTTGACAACACAACAGTGTCTTCTACGTAACAGTACACACGTCACTCAGATGTCGATTTCATGTTGTGACGTGCTCATCATCTGCAATACTTATTGAATATTTTCCTCTCAGATGCTAAATAAACATTTATGATGTATATGGTTTAGAATCCATGTAAATCCACTTTGGAGACGAATATGTGCTTACTAAAGCTCCCCTGTTAGCTGTACATAATAAAACGTGTTTTTACAGCAAAATCACAACTATACTATACTGTCTAGCGTCTTTACACCTTTAACACTTCAACAGTTTACTACAGTTGTTCAACAAATGCGATTTTAACACAAGAACCATGTTTTTTTGTTTTCAATACTCACATCTCCGTGTTTGATGACGTATCCTCTCCCGTGGCCTCCTGGGATAGTAAAGTATCCATCGATAAACACTTCAGAATCTGGGCGGAAGCAGTAGGTCATCCGGGAACTTCTCGCCTACTCTTTTATGATTACTGAGGTTTCGGGCATACTTATTCACTCGCCTACTGCTTTCCCCCTACTATATAGTAGATAAGTAGGCATATTTGGACGCACTTTAAGTAGACACACGTCCGAATCTCGCGAGAATTAGTACATCACTCAGGTAATTCTCGCCTACTCTTTTTTGAATACTAAGGATTCGGACATAATGCTTTTTACATACTCGCCTACTGCTTTTCCCCTACTATATAGTAGAGAAGTAGGCAGTTTCGGATGCAGCCTATATGTTTCTGCACACAGAGATGCTAACGGCGGAAGGCACAGATACTCTCTTTTCAATATTTATCCTGATAACAATGGGAAAATAAAGTGCAGTACCACGTTTCATTGGTATACTGGTTATCACTTAATAGCAAACAAGGTAATGAAGTATGAAGAACTAAACTACTGAAGAAGAAATTAGGTGTGAAGAAGTCAGTGTTTTTGCTTGGATTGTAAAAAAAAAAAAAAAGTATGATATTTACTTGCAAGCTCATGCTAATGCAAATTAGTCAAGACCTACTCTAAAATACTCTAAAAATGTCTTATTTATGAGTATTGCAAATATTTAGGCTATATAAATATTACCGCTGCGTCAGTATGCAGACTGACTCTTCATATCCACATGGTGTCTAGTCTGTCAGAGTTATTCCCTTTAAAGGGGACCTGTTATGCCCCCATTTACAAGATGTAAAATAAGTCCCTGATGTCCCCAGAGTGTGTATGTTAAGTTTTAGCTCAAAATACCTAACAGATAATTTTTTTATAGCATGTTAAAATTACCACTTTTGGGGGTTGAGCAAAAACGCGCAGTTTCAGTGTGTGCCCTTTAAATGCAAATGAGCTGCTGCGCTGGCCTAAGAGGGCGGAGCTTGAAGAGCTCGTTCTCCCCTATCAGGATTCAGTCAGGACGCACTAATGTAAAAAAACTGGGAATATTTAGTTTATTTACAGTTATAACTTATATTGTCTTCTTGTTTTTATCCACTATATTAGTACAAGCCAGTTTACCGATGAGTTTTATGACGTTTATTGTACTTCACACAAAATATGAAGCGTCTGTCTTCACTCTAAAAAAGAGCTTAATAAAACACAGTACAAGTGTGCATTAAAATATTATCCATAAACTCTCTCTCTCTCCCTTGTATTATCATCAAGATACACAGCCAAGTACACAGAAACACTCATTACAACTAACAGTAAACAAATATATACATTATGCCTTTTCAGGTGGTGCTTAATAAACTGGTAAACTTTATATCCGTAAATCAACTCAGATGAACTGTAACAAAGTGCCCTCACCTTTATTACTGCCGTATCCAGTATCACTCTGGAGACTGCATTGTCCCTTTGTATTGACATTCTTCACAAAGCAGTCCGGTGTGAAATGATTCGCGCAGACAAATTTCGTTAGAGTTGAGGGAGCTTTTTCTTCAAAAACAAAATGAATCCACCTCGTCTTCAGCGGCTCAGATTTAGGAAGTAAATAGAGAGAGCTATGTGGATTAATCCATCCAGCTACAGAACACCTAAAAAAAAGCTTGGGAGACATTCTCGTCAGTGCAGCAATGGCGGACTGTGTACAACTGGCTGTGAACTCGCTCAGGGCGGTTCTATGTTAAAAAGGCAGTGTCTGTCAACATTCGTTATCATGTGGCTTTTGTGACATCACACTGCCAGGGATCTGGAAACGCTTGTTCTGAGACACTGCTTATGATTTATAGGGATTTCAAAAAAAAGGAATGTCCAAACACCATGCAAAAGTGAATTTTGCATAATAGGTCCCCTTTAAATGGTTCATTAAAAATGCATCGTCTTCCTCAGAGAGACAGTAAGATTTCTGTAGACAGAGTTGTTGGCTTTGGGATGATTGACAGGTCGTCTGACAGCTGCTTCTCTCTGAACTCTTTGAGGTGAGGAGAAATTTATTATCCAGCACAATTTTTGCTAATATCTTAAGGTTAAATCTAATAGAAAGCAGTATAGCTAATAGTTCACTCAAAGATACTTACACAAAGCTATGACTTTAGAAGACTGTGAATGGTAAATTTGAAATCTTTGTTATCTTAAAGGGGTCCTTGATTATGATTTCACGAGGGTCAGTTCAACACTGGATTTGCACAAAAAATTAACATGACGGCACATGCTACTCAATGAGTTAAATCAACTCCACCACAGCAACTACATAAATTTATCCACTAACCATTCAGAAACGTCCAGTTGTATTTTAAAAGTTGTAACTTCTTCCTGAGTCTCTCCATCAGTGTTCGACTCTGGTTTGAACAATGTAAGGCTGAACACCGTTACTGACAATCGCCATTTTGGCTGCGTGAGAATCTCGACTCCAGCTTCGTTGTTGTTGAGCAACCGAAGCGAGAGCTGTTAAAGCTCCGCCCTCTTCTGGAAAACGCCATGTTTTTGCTCACATTCAAATAGGGGCAAATTTGACAAGCTTTAATAAATGATCTGTGCGGTATTTTGAGCGGAAACTTCACAGACACATTCTGGGGACACAAGAGACTTATATTACATCTTGTAAAAGGTAAAAGGGGCATAATAGGTCCCCTTTAACTATTCCTTTAATGACACAGAAAGGTTGATGAAAAACGTCTCTTTTATTGTAACCCTCCTACATGTTCCTATTTTCTTGGCTAATTATTTGAAATCAATGATGATTACTCACTGAAATTGGGTTCATAAACAGCCTCTTCCTTAATCGCAGACAGACATGATGTGATTTCAATCGATTTACTTCTTCTGGAATTAATGTATTAACATATCTCAGGTGGTAACAGAAACCTTTAAGAGATTTTCTATGAAAACATCTTTCCAGAAAAACGAATGAAAATGCGAATTATGGAAAGTATTGTGATTCGGGTAAAAATGCACAGGACAAATATAAATAATGTACAATTTTGTGAAAAATAATACATCAGTTATACATTATTCCATTCATGTTCAGATTTTATGCTGGTAAAATCATGATTAAGTATATAGCCTTTATCTGTCTGTGCCGACAACGTGGCAAACACTGATTACATTAATTAGAGTTCTACACAATTCTCTATATATTTCCACAATACAAACAATAACATTTCCAGCTGATTACATAATGGCTTGAGCCTCTGGATATTAATGGTCAGATTCTGTTCTGTCTTCTGTACGGTTTGATTTTAATGAGATCAGTCGTCCCAGAGTTTAATTAGGCCAGACAGAAACAGCTGCAGGAGATTGAGCTCATGACAGCCTCTGGAAACGCAACCCTCCAGGCCTCAACGCCGCTGTTTAAAAATATCTGACACCCACGCTACCTGACAGTCCCGTCAATAACTGCCATTTATCATCCATATCTGCCTGCTTTCATTTAATTACTGCAATGAATCTAATGCAGGGCTACAGTCTCGGACCTCCTTTATCCATTTACTGTGAGTTTTTCCACAGCTTCGGTTTAAGTTCTGAAAGCATCCTGCAGGTAAAAGATTGTTTCTCTTATAGTAGCAGTGGCCCTCAATGCCAAGGTCAAGGCCTTGATTCCCAACACAAATCATGATAAAAATATATAAGTTGAATTGGCAAAAGCATCTGCCAAATGCATACCTGTAGATGTTAATCTGGATAAACTCTAAATCTAATATGATCATGGTTTACGTGACACATAGCCGCACAATCCAGGTGCTATCATAAAAATCCCTTCTGCATTGTTAAATTAAAGAAATAAAATAAAATAAATATATTTTATAGAAATTTTGTATTTAAAAAAAAAATCAAATTTAAAGCAAAACACAATAAAATCATCAATATAGCTTTATATTATATTAAAAAAGGCAATAAAAAGTCAAATAAGTGAGCAATAAGGTACGAGCGGCCGTGCTGTATCGTGAATACTTAAGCCGTGACTTATTCACGATACAGCACTAGCCTCGAGTACCTTATTGCTTTTATAAAACGGTTACCACACAATACAAATATTAAAGCCAAAAATATGTAGCGTTATCAATGCAACTTTCATGAAGTAAAAGTTTCACTAAAAGCCTTCCTTCTGCCGGAAAAAGTAGTCCCTGACTGTGAACAGCAACAGAAGTTACTGTACATTATCATGCCATTAGATGGTGGCAAAGACTGACTTTATGAGTGTGTCAGTCAGTAGCGAAGACTTTTACACTGAAAAGACTGAATTGTTGCGAACACGGAACAAGACGCAACTGACAAATGCCTAGTGCTGTCAGTCACGGGAAAACCCCTTTGTTAAAAGGACAAGATAATACATCGGACATCTAAACAGATGTTTTATTATGAACATAGGACTGACCTGAAGGAAAATGCTAAATCTGGATGCAGGTAATAAACTCGCTCACTCAACCTTTTTTCACAACACACTTCTACATAATACAGTAAGCTTCAATGAACAATATCAACTGAGAACATACAGTTTACGTTGCTAAGAGTGGTTGCTAAGGGTGTTATGTAGAGATACACAGAACCGTTGGGTGAAGCGGTCATTGCTGTGTTTTATCATGAATAAAACAGCTATTGACCAATCTGAATCAAGGACAGGAACTAACCGTTTAATGAATTGAAATTATTATACAAAAGCATCCTTGGAGGAATTAAATTTTCCTTTGGAATCTATCTGTAAGTTAGGATAGTTTTTTGGTACATGTTTTTTTTAATAATTATGCAACTCAATTTTAAACATGTAAATGACATTACAATGCCCTCATCTTTTATATTCACTACTTTTGTATGTAGATTTTATTGTTTTATAGTTCATATTTTTAGAGTGTGTCATTTCCAATCAAGCTGTAATTTTATCAGAATTATGGAAAATGTGTGAAAATATTATGTAGTACTGTACATCTGTCTCAAACTTTAATGATATGCTACAAAATTGAAATTCAACTATTTACATTTGTAAATGAATATTAATTACAAACAGTGTTATAGAAAACATGGACATCAGTTAGCTTGAAATTGCCTTTATGTCCCTTACAGTTTTTGGAATGTCCATTTTTTTTAAGTGAGTGGGTCTTGAGATCAAAATAATCTTGAGATAAAAAATGTTAAAGTCAAGATTATATAAATTAAATTTATGGTAATCTAAATACCTTAGAAAAATAGATTGAGTTTAAATTTATTTTGTTTCAAATAAGAAAATGTTTTCATTTTTAATGTCCGCCAAAATTTAGTCAACTATGTTACTAACCAAACACCCCCCCAAAAACTAAAAAATGGTTCATCCCAAAACTATTTGACCAGCATCATGTGATGTAATTTTGTTCTGTGACAGATATTTTGAATCTATGTATTGCCATTTCAGTCGTATCCGACTCTTGGTGATTATATGTGTGTCCATGAATTTTTATGGCAATGATTTTTCTGGGGTAGGTTGCCAGGTCTTTCCCCAAGCCTCCCCATTACATGGCTTGGGATTCACACACATGCATTCAATTAACTGCCAACCATGTTACCTGTCAACCTGTAGAGCCAACTCTTGAATAAAATAGTTATGAACCCATGGGGTCCTCTGATGATAATGAATTATTTGTCAGATTATTATTTTTTTCATAATTTAACCCTATATGTCCACAAATGAAGATGTCATATTTTAATGAAATCTGAGAGATTTCTGTCCCTCTTTTGACAGCCCTCGCAACTACTACTTTGATGCTTTAAAAAGTTCATAAAGAGATTGTCAAATGAATCCATATGAATTGAGCGGTTTAGTCCAAATTGTCCAAAGAGACACAATTGCTTTATATGATGAACAGATTGAATTTAGGCTTTTATTCACATATAAACATTCATCAACGCACACATCAGATATGGTAAACGGAAGCTCAAGCATGTTTGCTTGACATGCGAGAACCAATGAGGTTCATTCTCGTGTGTTACGCAGCACGTTTGAGCTTCTCCAAGAGCCAATGAGGTTCATTCTCGTGTGTTACGCAGCACGTTTGAGCTTCTCCAAGAGCCAATGAGGTTTGTTCTCGTGCGTCAAGCAGGTTCGGTTGAGCTTCTGTATGTTCGCTGATCAATGTTTATATGTGAATAAAGCGGTCGAGTCTCTTCAGAAAATTTGGACTAAACCGCTCAATTCATACGGATTAGTTTTATGATCTCTTTATGAACTTTTTGAAGCGACAAATTTGTAGTTGCGTGGACTTTCAATGGAGGGACAGAAATCTCTCAGATTTCATAAAAAATATTTTATTTGTGTTGGGTTAGTTCACCCAAAAATAAAATTTCTGTCATTAATTACTCACCCTCATGTCGTTCCACACCCGTAAGACCTTCGTTCATCTTTGGAACACAAATTAAAATATTTTTGATGAAATCTGAGAGCTTTCTGTTCCTCCATTGACAGCCTATGTAACTACCACTTTCAAGCCCTAGAAAGATAGTAAAGACATCATTAAAGTAGTCCATGTGACTCCAGCGATTCAACCTCAATTTTAATACTGTATCTGCAAAAAATAAAATTCTCAGAAGACTTTTAAAATAATGATTGTACATATAACATAAATTGAATATTTCATTTACTTACAGTATAAACTCACATCAGAGTTTATTTGTAATATCAAAATGGTATTTAATAATTAAGCTTGGCAACTAGCAGATAAGTTACACTGATAAAATATATAAACTGAAACCAATAGTTGTTTTATTAAGAAAATTGTTTTATTTGCTGATGTGAAATGTTCCCTTAATAATAGAATGACTCATTATTGCCTTTAAAATCACATCATGCTGTCGATTTGACTGTTGCAAAGACATGTTTGAACAGATCATGATGATTGACACTCTGTGAAAAAAAACAAGTCCTTCTGCGGTGTTTGGCGGTGGTATCGTTCAGTGATTGCTGTGAATGACAGTCAGGGAGCCACGCTTGCGATCACATGACAGTACACCTGCTGTCTGAGGCACAGCGTGAAGTCTTACATTTCCTGGCACTTGATGTTGTCGTTGTTTTATTTTCCTCAGGGTTCCTGCAGAGAAGAGCCTTGAACGTCTACATTTGTTCAGTTTAACATGGCCTACCTCATCTAAGAAGGAAACAAACTGACACAAACTGAGCTTGCTCACAGGCTTCACAGTCTGTTCAATATGGATGCTGGACTCTGATGTAAACCTGCAGTGAGAGCAAGGATGCATAAAATCATAATTTACATACATTACATCTGCGACAGAAGCATTGCCCTTAGAATGACTAGCAGCACTGTATACATAATTAAACTCTGAACTGGACCTATACAAGACTTTAAAAGGGTCAGTATCCTGTGGTGTATGTTAAGTTCACTCACACTCATGTATATCCTTGCGGTGCTGGAAGTGACCTTTATAATGACCTTTATTTCTGCTGCCACACTAAATATTCTCTTATAGAGCAGCTCTGCCTCGACATCTCTCAACTGATCTTGTGTGTCCTTCTGCTAGTGTGACATAACATGTGGTTTAAGATGGTTATTGTGTAAATGGATGAACTGACAGTCAGATAATGTCACACAGCTCCTCTTACAGGACAGATGTTTCATTGCAAGACTTTTAGTATTAAAATGTGGTGCAGCACAGAACCTTTGCATTCATCTCAGCCTTTAGAAGGATAAAAATGTATAATGAAGGTCACATTAAAACTGACTTTACAATGCTTTCATCTTTTATATTTGCTGCTTTTCTCATTTTGTGTGTAATTGTATTGTTTTATAGTGTGTTATTTCCAATCAAACTGTAATTTCATATTATGTAGTACTGTATGTCTGTCTCAAACTTTGATATGAAAATTTGAAATTCTACTATTTGTCTGGAATCTGTTTTGTGTAGATGAATGTCAGTTATAAACAGAGTTGTAGAAAACATGGACATCAGTTTCAATTTTTAAAGAGCAGTGACGTACTGAATTTGGTGACAGTACAGTGTGTTACAGTGAAGTTATTGAGTATTTTTATGAGCAAAAGGGTTTTGGGTTTTGCACTTGTCAGACGGTCCCTTCAGACTTGTCTCTCCGCTGCCTGCTCATAGAGACCCATTTATATATTATAAAGCACATTTCAGGAAAATTGGGTTGTTGTAGCTCGTTTTCTAGGTTACTATGATTAGAAATAGCTGCATTTGTCTTTTAACAACGTTTAGGTCACGATATATTGACCAGGGAAGCTCGAGTCTGTGAATATATTGCTAACTTTACTGAACTGCTTGACTTAAGCACTGACTGCATTTCTTTATATTTGAGTCTAACAAGTTCAAACCCCAATTTCTTTCCACCACCACCACGTCCCTTTACATATATATATATATATATATATATATATATATATATAGTTTTTTACTGTATATCACTTCTGCTCTGGCTTGGCTTGTTTATTAATCTAGTTTATACTTGAAACTGCATTATGTGGCCTACTACAAATATTTTATTGTATAAATACTTGAATATTCAATAATGATTGCTTTTGACGTTCCTCATTTGTGAATCAAGCGTCTGCTAAATTAATAAATGTAAATGTAGTTAAAAATAAATAACTTCCTCTCTTCCATAATGAAAGTGATTCATTTTTAAGTGTCTAATAATAAGCAAAGGTTTTTAATTACTGTTTTATTCCTATATTTTCACAATTTAATAGGCCTAACTAAACAATCAAAACGCTCAGTGTATAATAATATGATTATACACAAAACATACGGTCATATAGTAGTTTAGTACTTAAATGAATAACATACATAGTATATTGAAATGAATACTGAAATGCTCTCATCGCGGATAAGCTTTAACGAAACGCGTTTGGCTCCTCATGGGTCCCCGTCAATGCGGAAGTGTCTCCATGCTGTATCTGACGTTCCATTCATACAAATGTAATATGTTATCTTTCATGTAAGTGAAGAACTATCAGAAGATGTTGCGCAGAAAGACAAACGGACGAGAAGATGGGGACAGTGCGAAACCTGATAGAAAGAAGGTGATGAAACACAACGAACTCTTTAACTCATGGGCTGATGTGTTTTTACTGTAGTACCAAAGTTTTTTTTGGACATGGTGCCATGGTAACGCGATGTTTCTGTATTTTGGTATATTTTAAAGTACCCTTTGAATGGTGTAAATCAAAGAATCGTGGTATTACTATTTGATACCATCTCATTGTACCATTTTTTTTTTTTGTAAATACACTGCTCTGTATGATTTTCATATGTAATACAACATAATAAGTAATAAATAATAATGCTTAATAATAATAATAATAATAATAACGAAATTAAAAGGTAATAATTAGAAACTGTGGTTGCATGTTCGCAAAAATAAACGAAAATGAATGCTGCCATGGCTGTTAGACTTTGAAACTGATAGCAGGGTTATCAGATGATGCAGAAAATCTCAAAATGGTCAATTTATTGGTGTATCACTATCAGGCCTAAAAACTGCATTAAAAGTTTGTTAGGTTTTTGCTCCTAATGCATGCCTCATCCCAGACCTCTTAATTGGCAATTGAATGAGCAATCACTCAGCGCTGAGGGAGAATATAGTCTCGTTTTATTGATAAGCAAAGAGAGAATATATAGAAAGAGTACAAGGGGTGTAGTATATCTTCAGCCAATGAGAGAGAGAATACATCATATAGCTCATGGTATAGGAATGTGATACATATAGAAAAACAAGTCTAAATATGGTCATCTACCGGTCAGGTACCCCAGAAGTCCTTGATCTCCCAAGGACCTTCACCAAAAAGCAGGGAGCATTCCCTGTCTCCCATCCCATCTAGCAGAGCCTTGTTTCCTTATATGGAAATGGTTCCGGTACATAAAGAAAACCATATGTTAAAACATAAGATACAACTTCAACCGTGGACAATGGAAAGGACCCTCTGTCCACTTTCCTTCAATGCTGAGACCAACATAAAATCTATCAAAGTTTTTAAGTAGTTTTTGTTGGAGTATACCCTGTCCCTGGACAATGTTGTCACCACTTCATGTCATGTGATCTGCCCACCCACAGACATCAGAGGACTCTGCTGTTTCTCATGTGACTGTCTCTCAGAGGAGTTGCTGGGCTGTTGTATCCTTCTGGACGAAGGTTCTGCTCTTCATCATCTTCACTCCAGCTTTCCTGAACTACGCCTCACTGCAGAGAGAGGGACAGGTGCTGTCACCCACAGGTGAGACCTCATCATCTCTTCAGGAAGACTTTAGGATCATGTGCAGTTTGGCAACTTAAGTTTTTTTTGTTTTCGTATTTCTTTCTACTTGCAGGTGCTCAGCTGATTGATATCGGCCTTGGCCAACAGATCCATATGTTGTGCAAAGGATATGGAAGACCAGTTAGTAGGTTAAATTTAAAGTTCATTAAAAAAAAAAAAAGAAAAATCTGATCTTTTATATTGTCAGTTGTGCACAGTGAAAGTGATGTTTCATTTGTGTTTCAGTTGTTCTTGATGCTCCAGCAGGAATGTCTTCAGATATTTGGTACCATGTGCAAGAGAGTCTTTCATTATTAACAAAGGTCAGTTTAAACTTCCAGCATGAGGACTGGGCATTTGAAAACGTATGAATGTGTATTTTTGTATTTTTGCCTATTTCCCATCCATTTCCCAAGGTGGTAATTTTTGAACGCGAACAACAAAAGTGTGTTTTTTGTTTTTTTAAAAAAATTTTTAAACAACCATTTAGCATTTTTTGAACCACAATTTTTTTGGGGGCTCACATATAGTGACTTCCATAAAACTCAGAGTTTCGTACCATTATGATGTAACCATTTTTAAAATTTCCCAATTTTTTTTTTTTTTTTCTGCCTAAAATGACTGAATAACACTAGAGGGTTAACACAATTTTATACTACGGGGCTGTTGCATGCTCGAATCTGATTGGTTGACCAACCTTCTAAGGTGTGCAATTGTTTTCAGGGAAACGCGCGGCTAAAGTAGTTCTAGGCAGGTCTTGACCGCATTACAGTTCCATATCACTTCGCCAAATGATTTCAGTTATTTCAATAGGTCCTACAGCCAACAACCACAAAAGAAACAAAACCCACAATGACACCGACCAAGCAAATAAATATAGTAAACAATAGGATGAAAACGACAAATTATTGTCATGATTTTTGCCACAGAATATGTTTTATTGTGTCCTGAAAGCTCATACTCTCTCGCACTCTCTCTCTTTCTCTTTCAAACGTACACACGTACTGTATAGTATGGACACACACTCACACAGAAACATTTTGTCATCGCTGCTCTGACGTATTAATCAGAGGAAAATAGTTTAGCAACTTAAGATACATAACTCAGGTAATAACTGTGCGGTTCTTGAGATATACTTAAGGTTTCGCTATTAGTAGAGACACTGCTGCCGTGAGAGACGCACAGACTCGGGTAGGCTAATTCACATATGCTTATTCTCTCTCTCTCTCTCTCTCTCTCTCTCTCTCTCTCTCTCAAAGCTCAAGCCTTCGTTACTAGTTCTGAAATGACGTTTTGGAATTAGCAATGGAGGCTTGGGTTGAGATGCGTAAGAAATTAGTCCCACACACAAGTGTTTTAAGGACAAAAACCTGACAAATGTCTTGAAATACAACATCAGAACAGTGTCTTGAGGTGTGGTAACCATAGTATAAGTGGAATAATTGACTCCGGGCCATTGATTTCTTAGAAAATAATGCACACCTGAGGTGTAATGGACCAGAGGTGTAACGGACTGCTTCATGTTGTGGCCGCATTACTTCTTCGGGTGTGCATTATTTTCTAAGAATTCAACGGCCCGTCGTCAATTAATTCCTTACATATGGCCACCCAGAGTATGTCATTTTTTGAGTACAGTATGTGTGTGCTTTTTTCATATACTTAGAATAAATTCTAGTACAAAAGTTATTGGTGTATCATGTTTTGTTTGTTTTAAAATTCTTATGTGAATGAGACCCAATGACTCTTGTGTATGATTTACCAATCGATTTCACTGATTCAATAATTGGGTAATTTATATGCTAATTGAATGACATGTTGTACTGTATGTTAGTTTCTTCTTGCCGTCAACAAGGACAGCGCAATTGATCAATGCTTACTGTGTTGACTATGACTTTATTGTTGCCCAGTCTTGTTCTCGTCACATACTGCATAATTCACAAGCTCACAATTCCTATTTCAGTAATATCTGTCAGGTAGTAGGGAAGTTTTATGTATGCTTTTCCAAAACAAAAAACACATATATTCTGTTTAGAATGATATAATACAATCTCTTTCATTAATGAGATGATAAGAGAAAGCCTTTCACTGCTGTCATGTACAACATTAAATAAACAAAGTTTATTGATTTGAGTCCAAAGATACCATAAAGGCCATAAAGACATTATTAATCTCAAGCAAAGTCACATGATTTCAGCATTCAATGCATGTGCTCCTGTATTGCTCTAGTAAGGTGAGGCAGTGAGGTAGTGAAGCTTTTCTGCGACATGCTGTCAAACCTTGATTTCTCATCACAATTCTACTGTTTTGTTGTGCTGGAGATTCCTGCCGACGGCCTGCTTTACAGTGACTGCATTACAAACATTTGCGATGATTGATGATAAAGATGGACTGATGATTTTGATGGTGAAATTAAGCAACTTTGTACATTTTGCAGTGGTTTTAATGCACACTTTATTTGTAGATTAAGTTTCCTAAAGAATTTTTTTTTGAGTGTCAGTTGAGGTTTCTCCTGCTCTCATTTTGTATGACACTTGATGATCTGTGATCTGTTGTTTCTCAGGTGTGCACCTATGACAGAGTCGGTCTGGGTTTTAGCCGAAGAACCCTGCAGAATGAAACTACAGGCACAGAGAAAGTGTGGGGATTATCAACCACTGGAAGGTACGAAAGTGTCTTAGTCTGAAGTTAAACAGTTTTTCAACATTGTAGGTGTAACACCATTTTTCTAATAACTTCACTGGCATTGAAATTTGATAAGATGAATTATAGCATTCCGGGAAATTGTGTTCCTCCACCATGGTTCATAAATGAGTTGACCTCCAGACACAATTTATGAAACTGGCATCACTAAAATAATTGTTATTCTATAACAGTGGTCAAATATTGAGTATTTTCTAATTATATATACACTACAGTTCAAATGTTTGGGGACAGAAATATTTATTTTATTGATTTATTTATTTAAAAGGCTCTCATTTATTTGATCAAAAATACAGTTACATGTTGTGAAACATTATTACAATTTAAAATAACTTTCTATTTTAATACATTTTAAAATGTAATATATTCCTGTGAATTTTCAGCATCATTACTCCAGTCTTTATTGCCTCATGATCCTTCAGAAATCATTCTAATATGCTGATTTGCTGCTCAAGAATCATTTATTATTATTATTATTATTATCATCATCATCATCAGAAAGTTGAAAAGAACAGCATTAATTTGATGTATAAATCTTTTGTAACATTTTAGATGTCTTTACTGTCATGTTTATTCAGCAATGATGCAGTAAATAGATCAAAAGTATACATTTCTTTAAATAAAAACAAAACAAAACTAGTGTACTTGCCCACAGTACAAACACATTGTATGGTTATATTGTGTAGTAGACCTGAAAACAAAGAAACAGCCTTGATACACATTAACAGTTTTAATCTACAAGCGGGTATCTGTGCGTCTTATGTCCTTGACAATGACGTGCTCTACTATTTAAACAACGCTGTAGGAGAGAGATGTCTTTGTCCTTGTCCTCTGGCAACAAGACATCCTCCCTTCAGGTCTTTTCATCTTACGTGTGGAGTCACTCTTATCTTGTTGCTGTTGACATTGTAACATGTTGCATTTCTTCATGCAATAAGTGATGTGTAGAGAGAGGACAGGGTAGTTGGTTATCAGTGGTCTTTTTTTTTTTTTTTTTCTCTCCTGTTTGGCCTCTAGAAGCAGGCGGAGGGCAAGCTTCATGGCAAGATATTAATTTTACTAAAGTTCAATGAGCTGGGAGCGAAAATATTTTGAAGATCATCCCTTTTGTTGTGTATTAAAACCTTCATTTGGAACCTGTTTTGATTTGCTGTTGAAGGAAAGCCAATAGTAAATACTAAGTTTCCTTTTTTGAGAAGGACATGTGCTGTTTTGTTCTTAGACTTTTTGACTATGCATACTACCATACTGTATATTTTTATAATGAATAATCACACTTTTAACTTAATTTAAACTTAACACCTTAACACTTAATTATTATTATTATTATAATTTTTGGAATAATTATAATAGTAATAATAATAATGATTATTATTATCATTATTATTATAATATTATTTTTGGAATAATTATAATATTATTAATAATAATAATAACAACAACTAATAAATAAAAGTAGTAATTGCTGTTGTTATCATTATAATTGTTATAATAAATAAATAATTATAATAATTATCATAATTATAATTGTTATAATAATAATAATACTAATACTAATACTACTACTACTACTAATAATAATAATTATTATTATTATTATAATTATTCCAAAAATATTAGCATTATAATAATAATGCTAATAATAATAATAATTATTATTATAACAACAATAATTTTTGGAATAATTATAATAGTAGTAGTAATAATAATAATAATAATAATAATAACAATAACTAAATAAATAAATAATTATTATACTTATAATTGCTATCATTAGAATAAATAATAATAATATTGTGTTTTTATAATTTTAATTGCTATAATAATAATAATAATAATAATAATACCAACAACAGTTGTTATCATAATTAAAATTGTTATAATAATAGTTATAATTATTATAAAAATAGTTGTTATAACAATATTGATTGTTATTGTCATTATAACAACAATTTTTGGAATAATTATAATTATTATTATAACAATTATAATTATGATAAATAAATAATTGTTATTATAATTATAATTGCTATCATTAGAATTATTAATAATAATAATATTGTCTGTTATAATTATGATTGCTATAATAATAATAATAACTAATAAATAAATGAATAGATAATTGTTGTTATAATTGCTATCATTAGAATTAATAATAAAGATAATAATAATAATATTTGTTATTATTACTATTATCATTATTCCAAAAACAGGAATAAAACAACAAAAAATATTAAACATTATATCTGTATATTGTTTATCGGAAAATTAAACACCAAAGGAATCTGTACTGATAGCAGTCTGAAAAAGCAATGTCGGTCAGTCTCTAGTTTTTCTTGACCAATTCCTTGCCCCCTGCAGATCTCAAAGACATACGGCAGTAAGTCACTCAGCGCTCACTGAATCTTCATGGCCTTTTAGTTAATGAGGATGTCAGAAATAAAACCCATTAGAGTCTCATGGTACACAGCGCTTATTAGTTTAGTATGTCAGCCTCTGGTTTGAGGTCAGTTTGTCCTTCACGTAACATCACTGACCGCTTTAAAATCTGAGCAGGAGTCTGGGACAGTGGGCGTCCCGTCTGGAGGTGAACGGACATGTGTGTCATAATGTGTCCTGGTGATTAATGAACTGTCAGATGAGTCATGTCTAGACATGTCTAACTCGCACAAACCTGCGCTCATTCCTGACCTGTATCTCTCCTCTTTTATCCTTCAGGATGGTGGATGACCTTCATCGATTGGTCAAGGCTGCAGATATAGCCACACCCTTCATTCTGATTGGCTCTGAGCTGGGCTCACTCAATGGCAGGTTCTACAGCCACATCCATGACACGTAAGTCACCTCGTTCTGTTTGGAAACAATCAGTCAATAATATCTGAACATGTCAGGAAGTTTGTTACCACCGCAGAATTGCATGTTCAGTATAGTGTTGTATAGGCCTAACAGGTTTTTCTTCCAGGCATTTATACCTACTATGAGCAAAAGATCTATTATGGCAGAATGGGACCGACCTTTTGACACACACTCATCCAACCCTCCATCTGACAGATTTAACGTTTCATCTGCTCTGATGTGCGGCTTTAAGACCCATATATTCAGCTGTGTCAGCGGTGTAGCGCCCAAGGACTGAAAATATTGTCCCTACTGCAGCTCTGAGCCCATTCATCTCACTCAATAGACAGTCTGTGTGAGGTCTCATCTGAGCTCTTGAAGCATCTTCTGTGTGGTCTTTTCACTCTGTCTCTCTGTCTCTTCAGGGAAGTGTCTGACTTGGTGCTGATCGATCCGATCCCAGAGGATGTCTTTGAAGAGGAGAAGTGGCAGCAGTTTTGGTGAGTCATCAGCTGAGAAAGAAAGTGAAAGAGTGTGTGAGGCACATATAGCAGCTCCATCCTAATGCTGAGAGCCAGAGGCAGATATAAATGTGAAGTGTGCCATTTTTTAGGATGTTAAAATGCTTTCTCTGATCACTCAGAGGTTGATTTCCCTGAAAAACATAGACTGTAGCTGTATTAACACATTATATGTGTATCCTGTTTAAAAATAGGGCCGATCAATGTGAATGAAATATATATATACACACATTCATTCACATCGATCTTCCTATTTTTAAACAGGATATTTAAATAAATAATAAATAGGATATTATTACATTAAATATGAATTTATATATATTTATTTATTTATAGTTTATCACTGAGGTGCCATGCAAATTTATTTTTGCAGACGTCCACAAGAGAAACAATTAAGTCCGAATAGGGCTTATGAATTATTAATATTATATAAATATCAAATTTGCATTCCAATAAAACATACAATATTAATATATTTATGTTTAATAATAATTTATAAATTCAGATTTTTTTTCATATTAATAAGTATTAATTATATGTATTATTTATAAATTAGTGTAAAAAAACATAATGGAGATATAATTAACTTTGAAGTTTTATTAAGTCTTAACAATGAAATTGTGTTATTTATAATAAATTAACACTGCTTTTGCCATTTTCTACAAGATCCAAAAAAGTCATTCGGTTTAACCAAAATTTCGGTTTTACCGAATAACGATATTTTCAAACAGTGCTAACAGACTGATAGCTAGCTAGCTAGCTAGTTAGCAAAAGGACAATAATTTTTTTTTTTTTTTTTAAATATTACAACATTTTCCATGTTTTATAGCGGTTGTACCGAATGACCTGATGTTTTGGGACATGTGTATGAGCAAGTGAAAACATGAATTTTTAAAGTAGTTAAAAGAGAGTTAGTTACTTTGCTTCATGATCATGTGGTCCTTTGCAGGTGTCTGAATGTTGTCACATCCTGTCACATGATATTGATCGCATGACACGAATGAATCAAAGAAATTATTTTTTCCGGACATTTTTTCTCAAAACAAAGCAACGACTTCTACACAGTTTTAATACCATATTGCACTATGTTGATATATGATGTTATAAAATCATGCCAGAATAAAAAATATATACATTTATTACATGTTAAGATATTTTAATCACAAATGAAATGGCTGTATTGGCCTTTGGATGGTTAAACCGAATGACCTTTTGACACTTCAAAACCTTTAAAATACCTTTATATGTAGCAATATATAATTAAAACCTTTTGGATTCGATAAAAGAGATCAAGTTTTACTACCTTTCATACTTTGGATGTTATATCTTTGTTTTTTAGTTAAAGGGAAACAACTGCACACTCACTGAAGCATATAGGCTTGTTTATTCACCAACGTTTTGGCTAGTAGCCTTTGTCAAGGTATCTTTGTTTTTTGAAATATATATATATATATATATATATATATGATGTTAATATTTCTGAATTTCTTAGTATTTACTTTTGAAATAAACTCCATGTTTGTACTAAACCTGATAATTCATGTTATTATTATTTTCCTTTGTACATTCATATGTATTTTAACCTAAAATCCATGTTATTCGTCTTCAATTTGTCTTAGTCTTTAACAATATTTTTTGAAAATAGAAAATTGTCCCAGTTATATTGAACCAAATGTGACCACATTTTTTTCTGTAAAGATTTGAATTGAATCATTGTAAGAGGAAATAATTACTCCCGTACTGTTTACATTTACAGTGTCTTTTGTCAGAGCTGAAAGGAGCAAGTCTCACAACACTTTCTCTGTTTAGTCCTGTTTAAATCTGAGCTGCTCATTGACACTAATATACAGCCCATATAAGCACTCATTAAATATTAACACAGCCACGTACAGCTCCAATTACATGGGTATTTACAGCTAGTTGCAGTTTATGTCCATAGTCCATGCTGAAGCTATTCAATTTCAGTGGAAGTCAGTAAGAAATAGAGTCGCATTTCCTGGCCTCATTCTACCTGCTATTGGAGTCATTTAGCAGGGACATGAACGCAGTTCCTCAGAGATCCCTTCTGCACAGCTTTAAAAGGCTCTCCTTCCTTCTCAGAATATCCCATTTCATAAACTCCTACCTCTATTATTTATCGCCATTATGCGACTCGAATGAGTTCAGCTAGATAAGAAATGAATATGCCTGGATTGACTCATTTGTACATGACTGGACATAAAGCAGCGCCATTTATCTGGGAAATGTGTGCAATTATGCTTTGATTAATAGATGCTCAACCTATTGAGTGCAAGACGGTGTACATGCAGTCCAATTACTTAGGACACAGTGAATTAAATGTTGTGGATATTAACTCAGGGCTTAAGTTAATATCCGTATCACATGTTTTATTACTGATCTTACTTAAATCATAAGTGCTGCTGGTTTAAATTAAAGATGCTGAAGATGTATTAAGTACTTCTGCCTGAGATTATGTGATAGCTGTGCAATATAAAATACAGCATACTCTTTTTATTTTAGAACAGGTTTGCTGGCTGGAATAATTCTTGGAATTTTCTACAATGTACTTTTACTTTTTTTTTCTTTTAATTTTTTAAAGGAATTAATCATTTATTCAGCAAGGACACATTAAATAGGTCAAAAGTGAGAGTAAAGACTTTTAAAATGTTTTTTATTGGAAAGAAAAAAAAAAGTATCACATTTTTCACAAATATATTAAGCAGCACAACTGTTTTTAACATTGATAATAATAAGAAATGTTTCTTGAGCAGCAAATTAGCATTTTACACTGATTTCTGAAGGATCATGTGACACTGAAGACAAATATTATTGCTGAAAATTCAGCTTTGACATTACAGGATAAATGACATTTTAAAATACATTAAATTAGAAAACGGGTATTTTAAATTGTAATAATATTTCACAATATTACTTTTTCTAAAATGCATTTCTTTAATCAAATAAATATAGCCTTGCTGTGCATTTAATGTTTCAAAAGCATTAAAAAATCTTACCGTCCCCAAACTTTTGAACAACTTTTGTAGCTCCCAATAGGATAAACTGCCTATTTCTGGCTGTATCTCAAGATTTTAAAACTCTTATAGCTCTTTTAACTCTCCTAAAGCAAAAGCAAGACTAGTAGATTAAAGATATTATACAGTATTATGTATATTTAGATATAAGATATGCATTTTATTTTCATTATTATCTTATTGAATTCTTAGAGGATTAGTAGTATTGGTAGTATAGTATTGGTGGCATATTATGATTCAAATTCAGGAATCCTGTACATATTCCTTTAGGACTTTTTGACTAGCCTAACTTTCTAGCTCCATTTCCTGCTTACTGATTCGTTTTATGTTACTAAGTGTCTCCAAGGTGTGTCAAAAGCAGCCGTTAATTCTTTGAGCGATGAGAGGCCATTACATGAGGTGTAAACTCAAACTAAAAAGACTCTTTGTTTTGCTGACTGGAGTGGCTCTGTATTCTTTTGAATAATTTTAATTGGGTCACAAGTCTGCGTAATTGCAGTCTCCGTCCTTTCAAGAAGCCTTGTGTGGCGACTAAGAGATAAACTGCCAGTGTCCAATAGGGAGAGCCGCTGCACCTGAGGATGACAGCGGAGACGGTATCAGCGTCTTCCCCAAGCCAGCAGGATTTCCACATCAAAAGGGCGTCTCATTACCGCTGCCTCACTCTGAAATGAGTTCTGTTATATCTGAAAAAAAAAAAAAAGAGTCACTCCCCATCGATGGAGAACAAGAGTGTCCCAGCTCTCATGGGGTCTGAACTCTGATGTGTGGTCAGGGAAACTGTCAGATCTGGCACTTCAGAGGTGACATAATTTGAATCTACCCATCCTGGAAAATCCAGTTAAAATCAGCATAAAATGAATTTGGCAACAGTTTAGGTGGTCAACTAATTGGGCTACCAACTAGTAGACCATCTTGAACCAGCAACAAACCAGCTACCATTGCAAAACACAGATTTTTAGCTGGGTTTGCTAGTCATATCAGAATATGGTTGCTTGCGAACAGATGGTCTTTTTTTTTTTTTTGCTGTGGTGACAAAAAACAAAAACAGCTGAATTAAGTTCCTGTGAGGTTTATGCAGTACAGACTGTGTTTTGCTTTTGAAGGAACAGAAGCAGCTGTCAGAAAACCTCATGCTGGCATTTACACGTAAACATGTCAGAATTGTCAACTTTCAAAGTCTCTCTCGAGAGGGATTTCCCAAAGATAAAGTCTTCTCTGTCTGTGCATCCCATCTATCAAACTGCAAAATAAAGCATTTCTGTGGTTGATGCTGAAGCCGTTGAACAATCTGGAAGTGTTAATATTTCTACACACACGCTCACACATTTGGTTTCCATGTTTTATGGGGACTTTCCATAGACAATTTTGTTTTATGCTGCATAAACTGTATATTCTAGCCTCTAACCCTACCCTTAAACCTACCCATCACATAAAACTTTCTGCCTTTTCAAAAAACATCTTTCTATATGATTTATAAGCTGTTTTCCTCATGGGGACCAAAAAATATCCCCACATGGTCAAATATTTCTGGTATAGCCATCCTTGTGTGCCATCCTTATTGTCCCCATAATGTAGGGTTTACCAGGACCACATATATACAGTGCCTATAGAAAATCATCATACTCCTTTGAAATAGTTGCTTTATTTGTCGCACAGCCTGAAAAAAAAAAAAAAAGAAAGAAAAAGGCAAAAGTTCTGAAAATTAATAAAGAAAAATAAAAAAAAACTGAAAAACTAGAATAACAGGGTTGGAAAAGTCATCAGTCCCCTGATTTAATACTTCGTAGAGCCACCTTTTGCTTTAATTTCAGCCATTAATCTTTTTGGATATGTCTGTACTAGCTTTGCACACCTGCCCATCTTCAGCTGTCTAGCAGAGGGACGTAGGTTTTCCTCAAGAATTTGGATGTACTTGGCAGTATCTATTTTCCCTTCAATCCTGACCAATCGCCCAGTCCTTACTGAAGAGAAACACCATCACAACATATAATGCTGCCACCACCATGCTTTACAGTAGGTATGGTGTGTTTTGGGTGGTGTGCTGTGTTTGCTTGGAGTTCAATCCAAAAAGGTCAGATTTGGTCTCATCAGACCATAGCACCTTTTGCCAGATGGCATCAGAGTCTTCCAGGTTGTTAAAGGCTCTTGTTTATTGGCTGTACTTGGAGCTTCCTGTCAGGAAAAACAGCTCTTATTGTGTTTAATGACTTTAAAACAGTGGACTGAGTGATGTAAGGGCCGTTCACTTATTTGTAGAGGCAAAGTGACTGAAAAACATTCCCAGCTACTAATGGAAGTGAAGACAGTGGAGCTCATGTGATTCGTCTCCTGGTAGTGTTGGAAAGTGTAGTCTAGTGGGAATGCCTACTTGCAACCAACAGCACAGCAGCTTTCCGACATCCGGTGATTAAACCGTTGTTAGTGTGAATGCACCTTTAGAAGGGCTAAAGCGGTATGAGACCCTGCAAAGCTGAGCAGGCTGCGGCAGGTCTGAGGTGCAAGATGATCGATGAAGTCAGACACAGTCAGACACCTTCATCACAGACACCTCTGAAAGACAAAAGTCAATAGAAAAATATTCAATCAGGCAGTCAGTCAAGTCGTCTGAATAAGTGTGACTTCATACATACGTATGTGTATGAAAGTCATATTGTTGGCCATGTTTACCATTTTCTTTCGTTTCTTCTGTAGTAGGAGAGAGGTCCTCTGGAATTAAATGGGTCTGGCTTCAATAATGACAATTAACAGTAATTAGAGTTTCTTGTGCTGGAGCAATTGCATTCAGTCATCAGTAATGAAGTAAGGCCACATTATCCTTGCTGTGTTTACAGCCATTCTTCACACACAGTGTATCACAGTGAGACATGACTGCCCCCTACTGACTGCACTGAGAATGACCTCACAACTTTTGTGAGTTTCTGTGTGTATGGCTTTATACACGGATATAGCTGACATTAAGGCTCAACCCTAGCTGTTATCCAGATGTTTTGTGCATTTTCCTTGAAATATATATTGGATATGTATGTGGATATATATGTGTATACATACAGGTGCATCTCAATAAATTAGAATGTCGTGGAAAAGGTAATTTATTTCAGTATTTCAACTCAAATTGTAGAACTCGTGTATTAAATAGATTCAGTGCACACAGACTGAAGTACTTTAGGTCTTTGGTTCTTTTAATTGTGATGATTTTGGCTCACATTTAACAAACCCACCAATTCACTATCTCAATAAATTAAAATACTTCTTAAGACCAATAAAAAAAACATTTTTAGTCAGTTGTTGGCCTTCTGGAAAGTATGTTCATTTACTGTATATGTACTCAATACTTAGTTGGGCCTCCTTTTGCTTTAATTACTGCATCAATGCGGCGTGGCATGGAGGCAATCAGCCCATGGCACTGCTCAGGTGTAATGGAAGCCCAGGTTGCTTTGATAGCGGCCTTCAGCTCTGCATTGTTGGGTCTGGTGTCTCTCATCTTCCTCTTGACAAGATTCTCTATGGGGTTCAGGTCGGGTGAGTCAAGCACCTTTCAAGGTACCTTTGGCAGTGTGGGCAGGTGCCAAGTCCTGCTGGAAAATGAAATCGGCATCTCCATAAAGCTTGTCAGCAGAAGGAAGGATGAAGTGCTCTAAAATTTCCTGGTAGATGGCTGCGTTGACTGTGGACTTCAGAAAACACAGTGGACCAACACCAGCAGAAGACATGGCAGCCCAAATCATCACTGACTGTGGAAACTTCACACTGGACTTCAAGCAACATGGTTTCTGTGCCTCTCCACTCTTCCTCCAGACTCTGGGACCTTGATTTCCAAATGAAATGCAAAATTTACTTTCATCTGAAAAGAGGACTTTGGACCACTGAGCAACAGTTCAGCTCTTTTTCTCCTTAGCCCAGGTAAGACACTTCTGACATTGTCTTTGGTTCAGAAGTGGCTTGGTACGTGGAATGTGACCGTTGTAGCTCATTTCCTGAAGACGTCTGTGTGCGGTGGCTCTTGATGCACTGACTCCAGCTTCAGTCCACTCCTTCGAAGCTAAGTTCTTAAATCTGCTTCGCCTGACAATCTTCTCAAGCCTGCGGCCATTTCTTTCACTTGTACACCTTCTCCTACCACACTTTTTCCTTCCAGTCAACTTTCCATGAATATGCTTTGGCACAGCACTCTGTAAACAGCCAGCTCTTTCAGCAATGACCCTCTGTGGCTTACCCTCATTGCAGAGGGTCTTGATGATCCTCTTCTGGACAACTGTTAAGTCAGCAGACCTCCCCATGACTGCTGTTGGGATTACTGACCTAAACCCAGTATTTATACACTGAGAATGGTCATTTAATAAAACTTGAAAAAAAAAAAAAAAGTCTTACTTAATATTTTACTTTATGTCTAATAAATCTAGAATATATTTAAGTTTTACTTTTTACAGAAAGACAAAAAAAAAACTAATGTTTAAAAAATATTTAATGCTGGAACTAAAAGGAAAAATCTAGTTAAATATAATCAGTGCATGTTTTTGAACAATTATTTTTTTCAGGACAAATTATTTGAAGCATTTTTATAGATGATAATAACAATACACAGTATTAAATGGCAATATTCACCTTCACATGTTTTTGACAAATTTTTAATACAAGAAAGATGCCATATGTGAGCATTTTTGAGTGATGAAGCCAACAAGTAGCTTAATTGAATTACATTTTGAGTTTATTAATTGAAATGGACAGTTTGAATTGGCTTCAAGTGAATACTAAACTCTAACATTATCATACTTGTGAGTCATGAGACAGGGAAGAATCAAATAAGTTGCTTACTGACAGTGTAGTCATGGTCGTCACTTAAATTCATGGGGCCTGGGACAACGTTTTTGTGTTTTCTCCATCTTCTCTTTCTATATTGACTCTAGATACTTCTAACACAATACAATAATATAGAAATCACAAAATAAGCACAATAAACCCTGCTGAAAAAATGAAACCAGCCCAAATTTATTTCTGATCTTTAAGCTAGTTTAATGTGGTCTCTGAAACTGGCCAAGCTGGTCTTCAGCTGGTCTCCAAGCCACAGACTAGCAAACAAGCCTAGCCTGGTTTAAGATGTTTCTATTTTTCAGCAGGGAAATACACCCCAATACCTAGTTTAATTACCTAAAATGCAAGTTGTATTTTCATTTTTCATAATCCTTTAAACACCTAAACATTTAAGAATGGTGTTTTTTTTTTGTTTTTGTTTTTTAAAATATTTTTTCCAAATCTGTTTGTCCAACCAATATCAAAAGTTCAGGATTGTCTTTGCAAATTCATCTGGTGATGTTAATGATTCAGAATAACACATTTCATTTTTAACATTCATAAATAGGTTTTGTCAGTTAAATAGCACTGCTTTTGCAATGTAAAAATGTCTATTTCAGACAAATCAAACTGTGAAATCCAATAAATGAACAGAAGGAAATATTTTATATTAGGCCGGCAGTCTATGCCTTCATATCAGTTTGAATCAAGCAAATGTAAATAGTCAATTGAATAATCTATTTGTCATAACCTTGTCTCTCCTTTGTGTTGAGCCATCCATCTGGGCAGCTCAAGTGGTCGTACAGGACATAATTTGCCATGCAAATTCAGATGGCTCTTATCAAGTACAGAATGTGTGTGTCAAAGAGAGAGAAACATTCAGACAGACTCATGTGTTGGTTCTTACAAAAGAAACAGACTCCATTCAGCCTGCACTAATCCAGATGGGAAGTCAAAGAGCAGAAAGTCCACGGCACCAAAGTCATTTCATCACTTTTTTTATTCATTTAGATAGTTTTCTGTCATGCTTAAGGAGGGGGGGAGGAGAGAGAGAGAGAACGGAACAGAAAATGACCAACATTGGTGAGGCGTTTTGCTTGACACGACTTCCTCACTCCGTCTGCCTGCTGTTATCTGTTTAATTCATCCTCCTATCTGGGCTGTCTTTACCCTCGCTAAATTTCCCTTTGACACGCATGCCTTCCTGCGCATAATCCAGACCTACCGGGCAGAATTAGCACCGAAAGAAATGATAGAATGACGAAATGGAGAGAATAGGACAGGTGGAAATAAAATGTCAGAGCGAACGGACTGATTTGACTCCGAATCAAATTGTCAGGCTCGATATGGGCCGTGTTTTGGGGGAAATGCTGACAGATGAAAAGTGTCAAGGAAGAACGGTTTGAAGAAAAAGGGCTAAAATGACATGGGAAGGAATATTTAAAAAGATGAGCTCAAACTCTCAGTCTTTAACTTTAACTTTTGAGCGGTTGGATGTGTATATATTTTTTTTTTTTCTCCTGGAGAATTTCAGTATAACTTGTCTGCACTCTGCATTGTTGAAGAGCAGTTTTGGACCATTTTTTTGTGATTCTTGCTAAGGAAAACATCATTATTAGCCTATTTGAACAAACCCCTAATGCTATGAAACTGAGGTGCATAACTCATACTGCAGTGTTTCCTAAAGAAACATTTAGGGTCCAAATAACTTTTGGGTGTATAATATGAACAAACAGTTGGAAAAAAAGAATGATATAAGTTAGACAAAACCGAAAAATGACTCATGGTTCAGTCTGGGAGTCCATTGTGAATTCAGTAACAGTTCTGAATGATTCACTGACTTTACCGCTAACTCAGGAGCGAGTAGGTTTAATTTTTGTGTAATAATATTTTGATTATAAGTAAGTTTTATCTACACAAATGCCTAGATTTGTTAAAGTTGCTCCAAGTTTTGTGGTATTTAAAAATGCTTGAAAAATGTATTTCAATCCTTAAAGGGATAGTTCATCCAAAAATGAAAATGTTGTCATCATTTACTCACCCTCATGTTGTTCCAAACCTGTATGAGTTTCTTTCTTCTGCTGAACACAAAAGAAGATATTTCAAAGAATGTTGGTAACTGAACAGTTGATGGCATCCATTGACTTTCATAGTATTTATTTTTTTTTCCTGCTATGGAAGTCAGTGGCTACCGTCAACTGTCTGGTTACCAACATTCTTCAAAATATCTTCTTTTTAGTTCAACAGATGAAAGAAACTCATACAGGTTTTTAATAATGACAATGCCTGTTTGTTGTTTGAAGAGGTTTAATAAAGGTTTCATAAGATACAAAAAACTCAGGAGTGAGTTTGATGCTGTTTTGTGAATCGTTTTGACTGACTCGTTAAAAAGAAAAGATTCATGAGTCATTTTTTGTGAATTGGAAGAACTACTCCCACTTTTTTTTCTTTGCTCGTTGTTCAAATGAGATGATATCCAATGAAACAGCGTATGGACATGCACAAAACATTCCCTAAAACTTTTGTAAATTTTGCAGTTTATTTTTGTAGAATTTTGTTATGTTTAGTCACAGTCTTGCTCTTAAACATGAATGATACCAAACTCATGTGGGTCTTCTTGAGGAAAAGCATTATTTTTTCTAAGCGATCAGACTAACTAGATATATTCCTAGTGGGAATTTACTTTTTTTTCTTCAGAATTGCGAGATATAATGTCAGAATTGCGTTATATAAAGTCAGAATTGCGTTATATAAAGTCAGAATTGCGAGTTATAAAGTCAGAATTGCGAGTTATAAAGTCAGAATTGCGAGATATAAAGTCAGAATTGCGTTATATAAAGTCAGAATTGCGTTATATAAAGTCAGAATTGCGAGTTATAAAGTCAGAATTGCGAGTTATAAAGTCAGAATTGCGAGATATAAAGTCAGAATTGCGTTATATAAAGTCAGAATTGCGTTATATAAAGTCAGAATTGCGAGTTATAAAGTCAGAATTGCGAGTTATAAAGTCAGAATTGCGAGATATAAAGTCAGAATTGCGTTATATAAAGTCAGAATTGCGAGTTATAAAGTCAGAATTGCGTTATATAAAGTCAGAATTGCGAGTTATAAAGTCAGAATTGCGAGTTATAAAGTCAGAATTGCGAGTTATGAAGTCAGAATTGTGAGTTATAAAGTCAGTTCTGACTTTATAACTCAATTCTGACTTTATTTCCCGTAATTGTTTGTTTATAACTCGCAATTCTGACTTTATATCTCACAATTGCAACTTTATATCTTAAAATTCTGTGAAAATAAGTCAGAATTGAGAGATGTAAACTCATAATTGTGAGGGGGAAAAAGTCAGAATTGTGATTGCAGTTACCTTTTTATTTTTTTACTTAGTGGTGGAAACAATCTTCCATAGGAGGGACCTGAGCCATGTCTAGAGACAGAATAGAGACTCATTTTGACTTGAATCAGTCAGCAACCACCCAGAATACTATAGAAGCTCCTTAACAACCATCAAGCAATGCTCTAGCAACTTCCAGAGCATCAACAGAAGTGTCCTATCATATGAGTGTGTGTTGGCGTGTTCTGTAATGTGTCTAAATATTCTTCACAAGAGTGTTGATCAGTGTTTCTGTGTCATTGATTCATTCTTCATAAATGAGCTGTCATTGTGATGCATTCGACTGCACAGCGAGGAGTCATTTAGTCCTTCATGCGCTGGTAATGACCGCTCAATTAATGCAGTTCATCACAGGAGACGCCTGTCACTGATGTTCTGGGGTTTAACATCCTCACTGTGACCCTTAGAATTAAACAAACTATTTCAATATATGTGACCCTGGACCACAAAACCAGTCATAAGTCGCATGGGTATATTTGTAGCAATAGCCAACAATACATTGTACGGGTCAAAATTATTGATTTTTCTTTTATGCCAAATATCATTATGATATTAAGTGAAGATTATGTTCTGTAAAGATATTTTGTAAATTTCCTACCTTAAATATATAAAAAATATATTTTTGTGAGTGGATATGCATTGCTAAGGACTTCATTTTGACAACAAGGCGATTTTCTCAATATTTAGATTTTTTTGCACCATCAGATTCCAGATTTTCAAATAGTTGTATCTCGGCCAAATATTGTCCTATCCTAACAAACCATACATCAATGGAAAGCTTATTTATTTGGTCTTTTTGGAATGGGTCAAAGTTCTAAAGGTCACAGTAAGTGATTTGTAATCTTATGTTTGTGTTGACAGGTACTCTCACCTTGTCCCATCCCTGCAGATGATGCAGTTCTCTGCAGCCACAGGTTTGAGTCGTCTGCTCATAATTCTGGGTGTGTTGAGGCCGGTCATTCAGGGAGATGATGTCTCAGGGGAAATCCTGCAGAGACAGGTCAGTCTACAGGGTCCATCTGAGCCTGGCTCATTTTGTTTGATGGCTAATCGTGTTTTAAGCAGATCAGTGAGTAAATACACAACTAAAGTTCATGATGCCACTGTAGTGATTCCCAGCCAGTGGTATAAATACTCTAAAGGGCACTTAAACAAGCTCCAAAGAGTACTTTACTTGTTAAACCTATAAAAAGAAATGAACTAAAACTTAAAATAAAAATACATAGTTGCTGTCAGTAGATTAATTGATAAATTTCTTGTTTTTTTTCAGGTTCTGAAATAACTGCTTTGCTTTTACTTGTTAAACCTATAAAATGAAATTACAACTTAAAAATACACAATAGCTGTCAATAGATTCAAATAATGAATTATGATTAATTTCATTTTTTTTTGAAGTTCTGAAATAACTACTTTTGTTTTTACTTGTTAAAACTATAAAAAATTTCAACTTAAAATAAAAAATACATGCTAGCTGTCGATAGATTGAATTATGATTAATAATAATAATAATGATGATGATAAACTGTTTTATAAAGCAGCTTCTTAAAGCACTGTACAAAGAATAAAGTTTTGGAAAAAACTACTTTTACTTTTACTTGTCAAACCTATGAAACAAAATGATAACTTTAAAAATACACAATATCTGTCAATAGATTCAGATAATTAATTATGATTAATTTCATGATTTTTCGAAGTTCTGAATTAACTATTTTTGTTTTTATTTGTTAAAACTATAAAAAGAAATCTTAAGATAAAAAAAATGCTTGCTGTCAATAGATTAAATAATGAATTATGATTAATAATAATAACAATAATAATAAACTATTTTAAAAAGCAAATTTAAAAGCAGCTTCTCAAAACGCTGTACACAAAATAAACAATACATAGATAAAACCATACATCAATAAAAACCCAAGCAATAATAATACAGAGCAAAAGTCAACAAGCGAATTTCATTTAACAAGCTAATCCCCCCCAAAAGTTTTGAAATAACTACTTTTGGTTTTACTTGTTAAACCTATAAAACAAGAAATTACAACTTAAAAAAAAAAAAAAAAAAAAAAAAAAATACATATTAGCTGTCAAAATATTAATTGATTGACTTTATGATTTTCTTAGAAGTTCTTAAATAACTACATTTTTATAGTTATAAAACTATAAAAAGAAATTACAGGTAAAAAAAAAAAACCCAATTAACTGTGAAAAGCTTAAAAAATTAAATAGTTATTAAATAGATAAATGTAATGATTTATTTTGTATTTAAGGCTGACAGCAGTGTTCAGGATACCTGTTTGAAGTGCAAATTTCATTTTTGGCATGTTATTGCATTCGATTTCTTTTTAAACAAAGCAATACAATGTAAGTTTCAGACATTTGTGTATATATAAAGAATCCAGATTACTGGACATTTGTAAAAATGACATTGTCTTCTGATAATTACATGCCACCATCCAAAAAACATACTATTGTTTATTTATTTATTTTGGATTTTAACTAACTTCTTGTTGCTGTTGAATGGGCAGGTGATTCTTACTGGTGGTGCTTTGAGACAAAAAAAAAAAAAAGGTTGAAACATCGTTTTTACAACATGACCACTTGGTGGAGCTGTTGCGTAAATTACAGTTGTGTCTATGAGCTAGTTGACATTCAGGGCAGGATTTCTGGAGAACAAGAGAAGCAGTTTAATGATCAGTTGTCTAAGATGAACAACTTTCCCGGACTGTGTAAATGTGAGCGGCTGCAGACAGAGACTGACGCGGATCCTTTTTGAAACGCCTTCAGACAGGGTTTCTCAGGTCACGATGCAAAACAGCCGCGTGCAGTCAAGGTACGAGGCCGCTTTCTTCGCTCCAGTTCCACCCAATTTCATGCACGTTAACATGCGGCCACGAATATGCAAAACATTTATTAGAATTTTGAATGGCCCCTCTTCCCCTCAAAAAGCTACAGATTCCCATTTACGACATGAATCGAAGGTTGACCTGAGGAACGGAGGAGGTGATTTAGAGGAATGTTTTGCCTTTATAAGGAGGTTGAAATAATTAATGCACAACAGGACGGTGGTGATGACTAGGTGCATTTTTTTTTTTTTTTTTTTTTTATTTCATACATGCCCATCCTTCCTCTCTATCTGCATAAAAACAGACACAGTGTTTTTAAGACCTCTGTCTCATTTGTCCTGGAAAGATTAGAAGCATAAAACGAAAGCAATATGTTTCTTTGTAACGGTAGATTTCAACAAAACAAAACAAAATAAATGAGCTTTAAATATCTGAGTGTTTGTTAGAGACAAAAACAACTTTGCTTGTGTTGTTGGCGTAAATGCAGAAGGCTGGTAGAAGCGTAATGCGTCCACGGCACACTTTTTTTTTTTTTTTTTACGTTACAGTTATAGTATGAATGTATAAATCAAAGTGTATCTGGTCAGGTGTATATTAAAGGGATAGTTCACCCCAAAAATTCTGTCATCATTTACTCACCCTTAAGTTGTTCCAAATATGTATGAATTTCTTTCTTCTGCTGAACACAAAAGAAAATATTTTGAATATTATTGGTAAAAAAAAACAGTTGATGGGCTCCACTGACTTACATAGTATGGAAAAAGAATACTATGGAAGTCAATGGGGTCCATCAACTGTTTGGTTACTGACATTCTTCAAAATATCTTCTTTTGTGTTCAGCAGAAGAAAGAAATTCATACAGGTTTGGAACAACTTAAGGGTGAGAAAATGATGACAGAATGTTTTAATTTTTGGCTGAACTATCCCTTTAATTATGTGATGTGCTGCATTTGCCAACTTCAAATACGTCAACAGCTGCAGTCTTGGAGACTGTTTGCATGGAAGTCAGTGGAGAAGTTGCCTCAGTCCACTGAATAAAGTGCTTTTGTGTGGTAAAAGTTTATGACCTATTAAATTGAATGCACATTTGCCATGACATTCATTTTGTACAACTTGTTTGTTTTAAAAAACATGCTGTTTTATACGAGAGGTCACTTGAATGTGAGTTAGGATTTATTTTACAGCACAACCAACTAATTTCTATATTAGTCTCCGCCAATATATGTTGTAAATTTGAAAGCATTCGATCTCTGTGATTGAACTCCTAAATAATCAGACTTCACTGTAATTATTTAATATCTTACTTTAATACATGTTCAATTAATGGTTTGTATTTATTATAAGAAATGTATATACGCATGATTCCAGACATGGAATGTTTTTGGAAGAAATTTCTTATGCGCACAAACAGTAATATTGTGAAATGAGATATATATATATATATAATATATATATATATATATATATATATATATATATATATATATATATATATACACATACTGTATATACAGTGGCCTCCACTAATATTGGCACCCTTAGTAAATATGAGCATTTAAGTACCTTTCAAATACCTTTCATTTAAGTAAAACAACTGAAAGTGGGGGGAAACACATTATGAATAAATGTTTTTCTCCAATACATGTTGGCCACAATTATTGGCACCCCTAGAAATTCTTATGAGTAAAATATCTCTGAAGTATATTCTCATTCATATTTACATTTTTTTAGCACACCAGGGTGACCAGGAACATGAAATTGTCCAGCCATGACTTCCTGTTCCACAGGAGTATAAACATGAGGCAACACAAAGGCCAAATTCCCTTAATCATTCATCACAATGAGAAAAACCAAAGAATATAATTCTGATGTGCAGCAAAAGATTGTTGAGCTTCACAAAATAGAAAATGGCTATAAGAAAAAAGCTAACACATTAAAAATCCCCATTTCTACTATCAGGGCAATAATTAAGAAGTTCCAATCAACTAAAGATGTTACTAATCTGCCTGGAAGAGGTCTATATTGTCCTAATGCGTGGTGAGGAGGAAAGTTTGAGTGGCCAAAGACACTCCAAGGATCACAGCTGGAGAATTGCAGGGATTAGTTGAGTCTTGTAGTCAGAAAGCCTAAAAACAAATTACCAAACAGCACCTTTGCAGCATTTGGGAGTGTTTCAAGAAAAATCCTCCTCGCTTATCCAAAAACAATCTCCAGCATATTCAGTTGTCAGACACGACTGGAACTTTAAAAGGGACCTGGTTCTATGGTCAGATGAAACTAAAAAAAGAGCTTTTTGGCAGCAAACCCACCAGATGGATTTGGTGCAAACAGGGATAAAAAGTACACCATGCCCACGGTTAAATATGTGATCTCTTTTAGTAACTCCTTGTTAGCTGATTAGGCTTAATATGTAGGAAACTAAAGATATAATAAAAACACGTCACACCACAAGTTGTTCACTGTTTTGTTCTCTTTGTGTCACCACACGGATGTGTGTATACAGGGCTCCACCTAGTGGTAAGTACCAGCATACATCACATCTTCCTTTTTTTTTTTTTTTTTTAAACAACTTTTACCACAACTACAAACTTGAACTTATTACCAAATCTTATTGCAAATTAGAAAGTCAGTATTGCAATTTAAATCTCGCAAACAAAATGACAGATGAACAGATCTCAGTCTCTACTTTACTTTAGTTAACTACTTGTGTACTTCAGCAAGAATAACGCTTTGGAGGCCTAACCACTCTACCAGAACATGTCACTTTCACAGTTTTTTCAGCAACATCTTCAGGCATTGAAGACATCTTTGCAGGACTTGGTACAGGCGGCAATGCCTGCTTTGTAGCAACCACATCAGGAACACAGTCATTTACTGTAACTGTAACTGGAGTCTTGAAAGTGTGAATTTTGGAAAAACTTGTCTTGAGCAGGTGACGAACTGGCGAACCTGGATACAGGTTCTTTCAGTACTTCATAATCATTGCTTCAAAATCCATGGTATTAAATACCTTTATCGCTTCATCTCCTGCAACATGAAGAAAAGTGGCACATTTATCTTGCCTGATTTCTCGAATATTCCGCTTGCAACAAGATTCAACTTCTGAACAACTTCTGTATTTAGGTTCGCCAGTTTTCTGCAGTATTTCCTTCGAAACTCAGTTCGTTTGGAGGTTTTAGCTGGTCCATTGTAAACTTCTGACACCATATGATATCTTTTAGTAACTCCTTGTTAGCTGATTAGGCTTAATAGTAGGAAACTAAAGATATAAAAAAAAAACACGTCACACCACAAGTTTTGTTTTCTTTGTCTCACCACACGGATATGTGTATACAGGGCTCCACCTAGTGGTAAGTACCAGCATACATCACAAAGTATACTGCTGGATCTTTAATGTTGTGGGCCTATTTTTCTGCTGGAGGTCCTGGACATCATGGGCATCATGGATTCTATCAAATACTAAAAGATAAAAATCAAAACCTGACTGCTTCTGCTAGAAATCTTATAATGGGCAGTGGTTGGATCTTAAAACAAATAAAAACGATAAAACAAAGCTGAAGAGAAGAAGCACCAACATTGAGCTGGAATCTGAAGGATTTGGAGAGATTCTGTATGAAGGAATGGTCTCTGATCTCTTGTCAGGTGTTCTCCAAACTTATTAGGCATTATAGAAGAAGGCTTAGAGCTGTTATCTTGAGAAAAGGACATTGCAATAATTGAGTGCCAATAATTGTGGCCAACGTGAACTAGAGAAAAACATTTATTTCATTATAAGCCTTTTCCCCATTTTCAGTTGTTTTACTTAAATGAGAGGTTAGAATTTTTATTTTGTATTTTTTAATGAAAGATCAAAAGGATAAACAATGCAGATTTATTTTCACAGCCGCCTTTGCTCATATTTACCAAGGGTGCCAATATTAGTGGAGGCACTGTGTGTGTGTGTGTGTGTATATATATATATATATATATATATATATATATATATATATATATATACAGGTGCAATTAGAATATCATGAAAACGTTTTTTTTTTTCCCTGTAATTTAATTCAAAAAGTAAAACTTAAATATATTCTAGATTTATTAGACAAAGTAAAATATTTCCAGACTTTTTTGTTTTCATTTTGATGATTACAGCTTGCTGCTCATCAAAATCAAAAAATCGGTATCTCAAATTATTAGAATATTTAATTTCAAGTTCTATTAAATTATCATTCTCAGAGTATAAATACTGGGTTTAGGTCAGTAATCCCAACAGCAGTCATGGGGAGGTCTGCTGACTTGACAGTTGTCCAGAAGAGGATCATCAAGACCCTCTGCAATGAGGGTAAGCCACAGAGGGTCATTGCTGAAAGAGCTGGCTGTTTGCAGAGTGCTGTGCCAAAGCATATTCATGGAAAGTTGACTGGAAGGAAAAAGTGTGGTAGGAAAAGGTGTAAAAGTGAAAGAAATGGCCGCAGACTTGAGAAGATTGTCAGGCGAAGCAGATTTAAGAACTTAGGAGAGCTTCAAAAAGAGTGGACTGAAGCTGGAGTCAGTGCATCAAGAGCCACCGCACACAGATGTCTTCAGGAAATGGGCTACAACTGTCACATTCCACGTACCAAGCCACTTTTGAACCAAAGACAACATCAGAAGCGTCTTACCTGGGCTAAGGAGAAAAAGAGCTGGGCTGTTGCTCAGTGGTCCTTTTCAGATGAAAGTAAATTTTGCATTTCATTTGGAAATCAAGGTCCCAGAGTCTGGAGGAAGAGTGGAGAGGCACAGAAACCATGTTGCTTGAAGTCCAGTGTGAAGTTTCCACCGTCAGTGATGATTTGGGCTGCCATGTCTTCTGCTGGTGTTGGTCCACTGTGTTTTCTGAAGTCCACAGTCAACACGCCATCTACCAGGAAATTTTAGAGCACTTCATCCTTCCTTCTGCTGACAAGCTTTATGGAGATGCTGATTTCATTTTCCAGCAGGACTTGGCACCTGCCCACACTGCCAAAGGTATCAAAAGCTGGTTTAATGACCATAGTGTTACTGTGCTTGACTGGCCATCAAACTCACCAGACCTGAACCCCATAGAGAATCTATGGGGTATTATCAAGAGGAAGATGAAAGACACCAGACCCAACAATGCAGATGAGCTGAAGGCCGCTATCAAAGCAACCTGGGCTTCCATTACACCTGAGCAGTGCCACAGGCTGATTGCCTCCATGCCACGCCGCATTGATGCAGTAATTCATGCAAAAAGAGGTCCAACTAAGTATTGAGTGCATAGAAATGATCATACTTTTCAGAAGCCTGACATTTCTGTTTAAAATATCCTTTTTTTAATTGATCTTATGAAGTATTCTAATTTATCGAGATAGTGAATTGGAGGGTTTTTGTTAAATGTGAGCCAAAATCATCACAATTAAAAGAACCAAAGACTTAAAGTACTTCAGTCTGTGTGCATTGAATCTATTTAATACACGAGTTCCACAATTTGAGTACTGAAATAAATTAACTTTTCCATGACATTCTAATTTATTGAGATGCACCTATATATATACAGTATCTCACAGAAGTGAGTACACTCCTCACATTTTTGTAAATATTTTATGATATCTTCTCATGTGACAACACTGAAGAAATGACACTTTGCTACAATGTAAAGTAGTGAGTGTACAGCTTGTATAACAGTGTAAATTTGCTGTCCCCTCAAAATAACTCAACACACAGCCATTAATGTCTAAACCTCTGGCCACAAAAGTGAGTACACCCCTAAGTGAAAATGTCCAAATTGGGCCCAGTTTTCTCTCCCCAGTGTCATGTGACTCGTTAGTGTTACAAGGTCTCAGGTGTGAATGGGGAGCAGGTGTGTTAAATTTGGTGTTATTGCTCTTACTCTCTCATACTGGTCACTGGAAGTTCAACATGGCACCTCATGTCAAAGAACTCTGAGGATCTGAAAAAAAGAATTGTTGCTGTACATAAAGATGGCGTAGGCTATAAGAAGATTACCAAGATCCTGAAATTGAGCTGCAGCATGGTGACCAAGACCATACAGTGGTCAGGTTCCACTCAGAACAGGCCTCGCCATGGCTGACCAAAGAAGTTGAGTGCACATGCTCAGCATCATATCCAGAGGTTGTGTTTGGGAAATAGACGTATGAGTGCACACCGCATCAAATTGGTCTGCATGGCTGTCGTCCCAGAAGGAAGCCTCTTCTAAAGATGATGCACAAGAAAGCCTGCAAACAGTTTGCTGAAGACAAGCAGGCTAAGGACATGGATTACTGAAACCATGTCCTGTGGTCTGATGAAACCAAGATAAACTTATTTGGTTCAGATGGTGTCAAGCGTGTGTGGTGGCAACCAGGTGAGGAGTGCAAAGACAAGTGTGTCTTGCCTACAGTCAAGCATGGTGGTGGGAGTGTCATGGTCTGGGGCTGCATGAGTGCTGCCTGGCACTGGGCATTTGATATTCAACAGTGTTTGGATCTGCCTGCATTGACACCATTGTATGTGAACTGAACTGTGCTTTACTCCAGTGCTGATATAGATAAATTAACTAAATGAATAACTATTTATTCTTACATCGGAATGATTATGACCTAAAATCAAAACCTCGATTAAATGAGCATTTTACCTCAGTTACAATTAATGAACAATTTAGGTTTGTACTGTAAATATGCTTGACTATTAAAGGTGGAATATTTTTTCCTATTGAAAGAGTGATCTGACATAGCTCACTTTCAGCAGTTTTTTGATCTATGGTTCATTACATTTCTTACAGATTTCTGCTTGTTGTAAATCGGATAAAGATAAATTAGTACAGTACCAGTATGAGTGATTGCTTGTGTGAATTAGTCATACCGTCTCTCTGTTATTTGTAAAGCTGTGGGTTGTAAATAGTTACTTCAAAAGTAGAAAAATATATGCTATAATAAGTTGAGTTTCTAAGCCACTTTAGTGATAAATCACAGGACAACGCTGACAACTAGTTTCTTCTCCTCTCAGTGCGTGCGATTTTCACGTTTTGTGCAGCTACTGTTTGTATGAGTGTGTGTGCCACAATGCAGCTGCGCGAGCACGGTATAATAATACACATCCGATCGTCTAAATCGATTGAATGTCCAAACTGGCAAACCTTAAAACACATACAACTGACAAAGTTAAGTGAAGACGCAAGGCTCTCCGCTCGCGCACCGTCTTTGTGTGTTGATTCTGCGTTCACCTGCGTGTTGACTGTACGGGGCAGAGTCACGTGGCTATACACGCGAAAGTATGTTTTTAAGTAGGAAGTATTGACAGGATTAAAAAAACGAAATAACTGTAGGTTAGAGGTTCTGAATTTCGATTTACGTTCGATTAATCGTGCTGGTCTAGAAACATTTTATATTAATCAGTTGTTACATTTTTTTTCATGATTTTTTTGATAAATTGAATGTTTAAAAGAACAGCATTTATTTGAAATAGAAATATTTTGCAAGATGATTAGTGTCTTTACTGATACTGATCAATTTAATGTGTCCTTGCTGGACAAAATTTAGAATTTTCGCTCAACTTTTTTCGTCCTTTCTTTTTTTTCATTTTTATTTAAACACTTTTCATAACACTTCTTTTGCCTTTTACTGTATCAACCTAAATGATGCTCTAGTGTGACATACGTTTTTAAAATACAAATATTCTGTCTCTTAACTAATACAATTGCATGCATAATAATTATGTAACACGTCACACCGCAGCACGTGTCAACTTCAGGTCTATGTGTTTCAAGTATTTCAGGCCAGATACTTAGTATCAAGTCTTGCTGTTGCCAGTAATGACTCCTCAAGGAATGTGACAACTACAGCTAGCAATAAAGTAAAAGGTGTTGTCGATGCTTCACACATAAGACAATCAAATAGCAATTATTGGTTACATGGTGCTTTCATGTTTAACATAGAGGAATTGTGGCCCTTGAAATGCCTGTCGACATTTAATTTGACTCTCAGAATGGAGGATTGTTCTTCATGAGAGGGTCTGCTCCCCTCATGCTATTGATTCAAGTGTTGACTTGATGCTTTCAAGTGTGTCTGTCTGAGGTCACCAAGAGAGTTTTACATCTGCATGCCTATTATAATGCCAAAGAGTAACAATGAAATATTTGAACATCTTGAACACTGTCCTGGCATAATATATGTCTATGTAAATGGATTTGTCTCAGCTATTAAATTAGATTTGAATGTTTATTTTGACTTGTGTGTTTTGCATAGAGAATAGTGTTTAAAACAAATAATGCTTGTTGTGTTTTTTTTTTTTTTTCTCCTGTCAGAAATATCTCCTGTGTAACCCTGCTCACCAGAGTGCTGCAGTAGACGAACATTTCTTTCTCAGCGAGAGTGCATCTCAAGTCAGGTAAGATCTATTATGCCCCTTTTTACAAGATATAATATAAGTCTTAGGTGTCCCTAGAATGTGTCTGTGAAGTTTCAGCTTAAAATACCCCACAGATAATTTACTATAGCATGCCAAAATGCTACTTTTTGGGTGGAAGCAAAAACACTGTTTTTGTGTGTGTATCTTTAAATGCAAATAAGCTGCAGCTTCCCACCCCCTTTCCAGAAGAGGGCGGAGTCTTTACAGCTTGTGCCTCTGGTACTCCGCCAACAACAAAACAGGAGAAACAGTAGGCGGCTGTTTCCACAGAACACATTTTTCCATTGTGCTGCCTTTCCATTATTTTCTATGTAAATGCGCTAGACCTTGCGTTTTTTTTTCTCTCATTTGGGGCCATCCATACCACGACACGTCGGTGGAAAACATATGGTGTTTTTTTTAAAAGTTAAATTTCTTTTAATTTGAGCACTGCATTTGTAGTACAGTGTCCTGCACGAGACGCTGTGTAAAGCTCACTCAGGGGAGGAGCTAAGCTAATAGGGCAGATTCCGGCACCAGTTGTTGGTGGGGCCTGTTACAATGTGACGTCACAATGTATAGAAAATGCGAACGACTGATTTTGAGACACTGTTTATGAGTTATGGGGAATATAAAACAAAGAGTAGTGGATTTTTATTGTTATAGGGTGGTTGTGTACACTGGTCAATGACGTGACAGGTCATTTTTTTGTCCAAAAGGCCTTAATAATAATAAAAAACAAAGATATAACATTCAAAGTATGTAAGGTAGTACAACTTGATCTCTTTTATTGAATCCAAAAGTTTTTAATTATATTTTGCTACATATAGAGGTAATAGAGTTTAAAGTGTTTGATTTTGAAGTGTCAAAATGTAATTCGGTTTAACCAGCCAAAGGCCAATACAGCAATTTCATTTGTGATTAAAATGTAATAAATGTGTATATTTTTTATTCTGCCATGATTTTATAACATCATATATCAACATAGTGCAAATGGTATTAAAACGATGTGTAGAAGTTGTTGCTTTGTTATGAGAAAGAATGTCTGGAAAAATTAATTTAATTTACGTCATTTGGAGTAACCAATATAAAGGGACCATTTTGGATCATGTGACATCATTCAGACACCTGCAAAGGACCACATGGTCGTGAAGCAAAGTAACTAACTCTCTTTTAACTATTTGAAAAATTCATGTTTTCACTTGCTCATACGCATGTCCTGAAACATCAGGTCATTCGGTACAACTGCTATAAGACATGGAAAATGTTGCAAAATTTTAAAAACGTATATACTTATATACTAAATATAAAATGTTTGATTGTCCTTTTGCTAGCTAGCTAGCAAGCTAACTAGCTAGCTAGATATCAGTCTGTTAGCATTGTTTGAAAATATTGTCATTCGATATCAGTGGCGTGCACAGGGTGGGAAAAGTGATAGCAAAAGTGAAAGTGCCCTTTGCGGTCACATCACTGTGCCACCGCGTTCCCATTTCTCCTCCCCCGGAACACGATTTCTACCGAGGGAGACCCACAACCACATCTGAGCACTCTGTAAAACTGAAATGTTGGTTAAACCGAATGACGTTTTTGGTGACAAATTTTGTCCATCTTGTAAAAAATGACAAAAAACAGTGTTAATTGATTATAAAAACCACAATCTCATTGTTAACATTTAATAAAACTTTAAAATGAGTTATATCTCCATTATGTTTTTTTTACTTTTAAAAACCTTATTCTTCAACGACCCACACACAATTCTGACATATTTATGCTCAAACAAAAAGTAAGTGTTCATTATTATTAATATTATTATTTTTAATTTCTGATAACCAATATACAGACCTGATTTTTAATTATTTATTTATTTATTTTTTAAACAGTAATAAAGAATATTATTGGGCTGTAACAATTAATTATGTTCACTGTGAATTAATATTCAACAATTATTTAACAAGATCAATAATACATTCATAATGTGCATTATTATTATTATTAACAATAACTTTTTAACAATAAAATGTAGACATATAGTATAGGTATAGGTAAAAAAAAACCATCTTAATAGTAGTTTCTAGTCTGAAGTGTGCAGTGGCATAATTTACGCTGCTGTTTGAATGTCCTTGACTTTTTAGGGAGATCTCCAGATATAAGCCTCTCTCTAGCAAGACATCTGTGCATGTGATCACTGGGGAATCGTTTGATGATCAGCTTCCTTCAGATCTCAACCAAGTGAGTGTCAGTCCCACTTTCTACCTTCACTTCTGAACTTTAGCTAGTTTTAATCAGAGGCAAATCCTTTGCTGAACGTCTCATTAACTGTCATCTCTCCACGTCAGGTGGTTGCTGAACTTCAGAGCAAGTTTTTGGAGCGCTCTTATCCCAGTGCCAATCACATTCAAATTCGTGGGGCGGATCGTCACATGATCTACAAAAATCCATCCTCGGTTATCAAACATTTGCATAAGCTTGTGTCACAAAGACAGTCCAACCAACAGAGGCAGTGAGATGCTTCAGAAAATGCAGCCTCTCTAATAACAAGTTCAATAACAGTTACATCCCTGCAGCTGTCACATACTCTCTTCTATGATGCAAGAGGCCAAATAACAGCAACATATTTCTGCTTACAAAGGAAAAAGAAATCTGTGTAGTTGAGGGACTACTTTTTTTTTGTTTAACTGCTGAATACAAACTCCCTCTCTACTTTTTTTTTTTTTGTCAAAATGCCTTTTTTATTATGAATGCAGTTGAATTAAAGTTGAATTTAATGAAGCCTATCAAGAATATGTCTGTCATATTTCACCTTGAAAGACACTGGAAATAATATTTGCTTCGAAAACATAAGGAATCACCATGGTGAATGACAAAGTTTTTAAAATGTCAATTTTCCCCCCATGTTTCTGTTAGACATCCTGAAAGAAGACAATAAAATGGTCTGTTTATCCTGAGGATTGAAGTTTAATTGACACCACATCAAAATAAAAATTTCCAACAGATCTGGAATTTTATTCCATCCATATACATGCATAGCAACAACATTTTAAGAAATATTTTTCTTACATAAGGACATTGGAATGATCATTTTTACAGTATTCCCTTGTCTCGTCCCACCTATCAATAACCACGATTGATAAACCTGCTTTTTGTACAATTTCATTTTTTTTTTCCAGGAGTAAGAAATAGCTGCTTTTCTCCCTTTATAATACTGCTTTCCGTAATGTTCCTGTCCTCCTTTTTTCTTGTTTTTATTTTTTACAAAGTATTGCGCTGAGAGCAAATTTTTAAAAAGGGAGAACAAGGTGTTTCAGCAAACAGAAATACAAGTACTATACAAGAATGCTGCCATCCTCATTTAAACATCCACTTCTGAATCGAAGAAAAGACAGACAAACAGCAACATGTATATGCAAAGCCATGTGTACAGTATATGCCAAAACATGAGCTGCAGCGTTTTGCCTGGTTATCCCTTCAAACAGTTTTAAGGCTGAAGTCAAGAGAATCATACTGCAAGTGACATTTTGACATATACAAAAAACTGTACCAGCAAATAAGAATACACAAGTGCTCCAGTAGCTATTGTTGGGTCTAAAACGCATTTCAGTTTTGTATCCTGTGCCTATTGTCTCCTTGAACCTAACATACATTGTAAACAATATGTCTGCTACACAAGAATGACTATACATTAACATTACAAACAACTCTGATATAAACTTTCTTTGAATTTAAATTAAGAGCACTACTCCTATTAATACTGATTGTAAAATAAATAAAATGTGAAAGTGGCACCAATATTACACTTGGATTTTTTTTTTTCATCATTTTGCATTAAGTCTTCAAATAACGAAAAAAGAAGCTTCTCTTGATTGTCCACAAGCAGTATATAAAACTGCATGATGCACTAATTCAGACACGACCGTGTACCCAAAATAAGAGGGGAGAACAAGGGAAGAAGAGCATAATTTCATTTCACATGCTCAGCAGCATGTGACGAGCAGTAAAACTTCTTGTGAGTGATAAAGTTTGACAAGTTATTGAACTGGATGTCACAGAGGCGGCAGTACTTCCCACTGCCTGCTGGCGGCGCTGACCCATTTATGCCTTTTCCGGCAGGTGCGGATTCCTCCATGGGTGATTTAGAAGTGGGTGATACATTCTCGTTTGGGTCGGGAGGGTTCTCGGCTCCCCACGTGGGAGATGTTTGTTCCTCTGGTGTTGAGGCGTTGTGAGACTGATTCTCTTGCTGCGGAGTTGCTGGTGTCTGGCGATCCTCTTTATGACCACCGTTGACAATCACCATGCCCCTGTTTTTGGGCAGCAGGGGCAGCGGCTCCTTGCTCGGATGGGGACAACCATTGGCCGCAGGTGGTTCTGTTCCTGTCTCTCCTGCGCCATTGCTGTTTTGCTCCTGTTCGGCTGCCTCACCCTGCATTGCGAGACTCCCTGCCGTGTAGTCGCCGCTCTTTATCCCAAAATATGGCGATATTTGCTCTGTACCTTTCACCTTCTTTATTGCTCCGGGATAGAGACAGTGAGGCAAAAACATGTTCTTGTTCTCATCTTTCGAGGTCATGAGCTGTGCATCACCGAAAGCTTTCAGATCCGGTGCCGGCCCGAGGTGTGGTGGGAATATACCTCCGTTTTGCACCATCAACTTGTTACCACCGTTTTTCTCACATTTCACAGAACTCTTGTCATAGATGTCATCTGAATTATTGCCTTCGCTCTTAATGCCCTGGAACATCGGCTGCTCCAGATTGCAGATCTCACCATGCTGAGCAGCTGTGACAGGGCAAAAGTTCTGTTTATGTGCTAGGTAATTCTCCACTTTGTTAAAACTTATCTTGCAGACGGTACATTCGTGATAGTCCAGAAGTCTTTTAGGGGAGTTGCTCGACTTGTCAGGAAGAGGTGAGCACTTTTTGCTGAGATCTATTGGAGCATCTAGTTCCTGTGGGTCTGCAATAGTGTTACCTTTGGGGGCAAGGATGGGCTTGGAGACGGTAAGAGAAGCATCTAAGTGTTTTGGGACAAGGCCTGGAAAAATGTCACACCGTGGATGGAAGCGGTCGGCTAGACTTTCAACCGTCTCCTGAGATGTACAGGGATTTCCAAGAGTAGGCAAACCCAAGAATCCCGGCTGTGGCCCCATGGGCTGCCGTTGCTCTTGGTCAGGGAGACACATCTCATACATCTTCCTCCGCTTGCGCGTTCTCATGGTCCGCTGCATGGCAGGCACCTTTGCAGACATGCGTTTCATGGGTGGGTCGTGGCGAGTGGCGCAATAGTACTGCTTGTGAACCATGTACGTTTCATGCCGGCTGAAGGTGATGTTGCATGCTTCACAGGTAGTCTTGTTTGGGTCGTTGTCACTTTCCACCAAAGATGTGCTGGGACTCTTCACCTCAGGCTGTTTTCCACCAAGCCTCTCCTCAACTCCTGTTGGTGTAGTAACCTTCTTTACTTGCCCAGTGAGGTCTTTTTCAGGCACTTTCCCACTAGCATTCATAATATCCAAAACAGACGAATTCAAGCAAGCTGTTGTCACGAGATGACTGTCGGTCTCTGATGGAAGGCATCCGGGGAGCATACCGACTGAAGTGTGGCCACTGTTTGGACTTATGGCATCGGAAACCTTGTCCGGAACACTAGAAAAATCTGGGGACTTTGCCATGTGCTGCCAGCGACTGTTGCAGTAGTGCTTCTTATGAACTAAGTAGTTATCTAGATTATTGAAGGTGATGTTGCATTCAAAGCAAGTTGCTCCTTTGGGCATTAGAGGACTGTAGATGACAGGAGGGTAGCTGTTCCCTCCATGACGTAGCCTGCGATGCACAAGCTCTGACATTTTTGCTAGAATCTCAGATGCTTGTGGTACCACAGAAATGTCCTGGGAGAATGCAAACTGTGACAAAAATGGACCCATGGGGAAGGTTGGGCCCATGTTGTGCTGGACAGGAGAGGAGGCTAGCCGTGGACTAGAGGGTTCCGACTTGATTCTGGTGTAAGAAAAACTAGCCTTGCTGCCTGGGTGACTTTCCCCCTTCTGCAGTCCAAGGGTAGGTTTTTTCTCAGGTCTTTCAAGTTCTCCATCAGGACTGTTGGCCTTGTTGGGGGTGCTTTTGGGACTTTGCATGACTACATCCTTCCTGCCTGACACTTCTGCTCGTGCCACCTGCAGACTTTCCTCTCCTCCTCTTGGGGAGTTTTCGCTGTCGCTCTCCCTGTGAATCTTCCCAGAGTGTCCGTGTAAGTCTTGATGCTGCAGGAGTTCCCTATGGTTCTGGAAGCTGATGTGGCAGTGATGGCATCTGAAGGCTGCCTGTGACAGGTGTGAAAGGATGTGGTGCTGGAATGTAAGGAGTGAATCTGCTGTGAAGTTGCAGATTGTGCATTTCAAGCTGGTGCCAGGGGGAAGAGACTCCTCCATTTTGACACCTATTTTGAGAAAGAAAAAAGACCGTTTTTTTTTTGTTTTTTTTTGTCAGTCTAGCATTTCTACTAATTTTACATTGTGTGTGCTGTAGATATGTTTGTGTCTATTTCCTAAACATGTTGTGAAACAAATATTATAATATTAATATAATATATTATTTATATAATTAATCATGATCCTCAATGTTCAGGTTGGCTGGGTTCTGCTGCTTTGCTTTTGTTTGTGACTTCTAAATGTGTACAAAAAAGTAATGGGTGATGAGTGAGCTAAATGAACAATTAAACAGTTACTTATTTCGATCAAATGCTTAATGTACAAGGATTGTGAGAAATAACCTTTTTTTTTTAACTGTCACAATGTACTGTAATTTTGGTAACAGCATACTCTATACTCACTATGTGAGCTCAGGTGCATCTCCAGAGCACGAGGGTTGCTGAAGCTCTTGTTGCATTGTGGGAAAGGGCAGATACTGGGAGTTTGGTGGGAGTTGGCGTCAGTCTCTTCGGGGACATTATCGGGTTCCCTCTGCCGCCCGCTGCAGTAATACATCAGGTGGGCCTGAAGGTTCCTCTCACTCCTGTACCATATCCCACATGCTTTACAGGGGAAGATGTCCTCTGAAACACAGAGACAAGCATGTGAAGGCAAAACTACAATCAGTGCTTCAACAGTTTTGCTGAACTGAACTCTTATGTCATTTTACATGCAGTCGTTTTTATGAATGAAATTCTCATTATTTGGTTATGGAATTGCATTTAATTTCTTCAGAAGTGGAACTGAAATGGCTAAGAGGAATTGTGCAATTCCTGAATCTCATCCCTATACGGGATATATCAGAAGGGGCATTGGGAGTGTTTGGGATGGCTGTATGTCAGTTCACATGCACAACCAATGGAAGAAGATGGAGAAGTTATACACTAATAAAATGGTTTTAAATAACAATTCTGCTGTGATGTTGCATGGCAACAGAGATGATTCCAGTAGGCTTGTGCCCTTTCCTCAAGGGCAAATGAAAACACTGCACCATCTGCTAGCAGCATCCTCTGTGTCAAGCTGAACTCTAGACCTCCCTGATAAAGTCAACAAACAAAGTATTTGCAAATGGCTTGAATTTTGCAATTACAAGGTTGGTCAGAGTCCAGACATGTTTACTGTACCCCTAAACTGAAGGGCAGAACATCATGTTCCTCCAGTAGAGGTTAATCTGTGAATAACTACTGCATAGTCTGTTTTCAGTGTAGTATGTGCATGTGTAACACGTTCTGAACTGGCACAAATGACTGGTTGGAGTGCTTAACGGTGCAACCACGGGAACAGGTGAAACCCCATATGCAGCAATACTGGGGCCAAGTTTTATGGCAAGACCAAACCATACAGCTTTATTGTACAGGTACGTTGACAGTTACTAGTCTTGATTTGCTGCATACATGTTTATGATGCCTGTGGACAGTTATTGAGTTTGTGTGTAAACAGAAAGTGTTAACTATACTTACTGTTGACTATAGCTGTAGGTAATATGGAGGCCATGGCAGCTTGCTGGGGCAGGAGCTGGATGGTGTCCAGGAGGCGTGCTGGGTACATGCCCTCACTGAGAGACATGTGATTGACCGCCTGCAATCGAGAGTCAAAGTCCACTGCGAATGCCACCAGCTCTTCGCCTTCCATCATGTTCTTGGTTGTGGTGCACCACAACTGACCACCTGTGTCACAGAGAATAAATGACACATCATTACTGCTGCATTTAGCCACTTCAGTGTAAAATGTATGCAAATGATTTGGCTTTAAAAAACACTGTTTTGCAATTTGGGTGGTGATGTTACACACTTTAGTTTTAAATAACCATGTTGCTTTAAAGTGATGGTAACTCTTTAAGGTCTACTGCACATCTAACATTTGGAGTTCAGATCAAACATTCTGCTTGAGCATTTTGAATATACTCAGAATAGACAGGAAAAGGTGGGAGGGATAGATGGGAAGTCTGCGGAAGGGTTTAAGCTAAGATAGCATTTATCTTGCACATGGAAGGATTTCAGCCACACTTCATTTACTATTCAAGAGATTAAAGTTTTAAATATGACTATTTACAAAAAATCTGGCTTCCGAGATAACAACAAACTATGATACGCAGATGCTAAATGGCAGAATTAGGACATTGTTTCAGTAGGGAAGCTGGACAATTTAATTAAAGCTCTCTGTTAGCTCTCAGAGATGCTCAAACACACTGGCTGACGGAGCTTCAGAGGGGAAGATGAGCTGTGCTTTCAGACCAGCTGTTGGGAGGGAAGGTAATGAGAGACAAACAGCAAGGGAATGTAATTCCTGAATTTAAAAAAATGTACAAAAGGCAAACATTAACATTGACCCACTGACTAACTATTTAGTTGACTTATAAAAACAAGTAGTCACACAAAAGCTATTCAGCAGTGTTGGGGGTAACGCATTACAAGTAACTTGAGTTACGTAATAAGATTACTTTTTCAAGTAACTAGTAAAGTAACGCATAACTTTTAAATTGACAACAAAATATCTTTATTAAGCAATGTCTTTGCTGCTAACCTTTGATGATCCAATTCAACCATACACATAACGCAAAAATGACTTCAGATAAACATCACATTTGAAAACCATTGCTACATCCAGTTATTTTACTTTGAAATTTGCGTTCCGTGTCGGAATTTCTGTTTTTGTTTCGGTCTGTGCAAGACCGCATGTTGCCAATTTACCCAACAGTATTTCGCCACCCCGGGTTGCCAGTTGACGGAAAACACATGCAGCGAATTGCAGCCATGGAAGCCAGCGAACAAACTGGGTCAGAGATCGCAGATTCCTTAAAAGCCTCAGCATCTATCTAAAAATCTCTATGAATGGGGGCATATTAAAACGCGACATCAACTCATCATAAATCAATAAATCAACTAATTATCTTACAGTGTGTAAGTCTCCTCGCCTTGCAATGTCAATCGATCTCGCTCCTGTTGTGTGTCTTCAAACTGGCAACCCGCGAGAGCGTCGAGTCCTAGGAGGAGTGGGCGGGGCAAACAATATTTTGAATTTGGACTGCAGTACCCATTTCAACCACTAGCTGTCATTCTTACATAGAGCACTTTTAAGTAAGAGTGGTGAACCTTCTTCTCCTGCATCCTATTCTTCTGTAATCCAGAATGGCAGCACAACTGAACTTTTTTTTTTGAGCTGCGCCCTCTACTGTACAGGTGTGATTTTGCATTTGCTTCAGCCTGAGGCTTATTCCTTTCACTTTTGGTATGAAAGAGCCTTTACATTTGCCAAAAATACAACTTTTTTTGTTATTAAAAACAAACAAGCAAGCATGGCCCAGGTGAGAAAAAGTAAAGCAAGAGTAATGTAACACTTAGTGACGCAATTAGTTACTTTTTAAAGGGAGTAACGAAATATTGTAATGCATTACTTTTAAAAGTAACTTTCCCCAACACTGCTAATCAGTACAAATTTTCATAAGTTGGAATCTTAGGTCAGACTGTTGACAGTCAAACCATTGAATAATCACTGTAATTTTCTGTTTTTCAGGGGTGCTCAAAAATGAAAGATATCATACAATCAGATCAGATATATAAAAAGAAATAAAGTTAGCGAATAAAATGGCCTTCTAATACAGGCACTGACTGCGAAAGCTTCAGTGTGTTAAAAAAATGCGCGACTGCTGCCAGAAAGAGCAGCTTATCAACGTGTGAATCTACAGCGGGGAGACACACTCTTCAGACGGGTCCTCTTCATCAGCGGGATCCTGTCACACACCACACACTGCCTGGAGAGGCTCTCTCGTTCCTTATCTCCTAATTAAAATAACAAAAACTGCCGTCGCCATCAGCGCAGATCAAAACTGTCACCTGCAACAGCAGGAGGGCGCAGGTCACCTCTGCCTCCTCAATACTGCTGGAAGTTGCATGAAGAACTCATTACTTACACTAGAAAAGAAGCCAGAATGTGATGTATGCAGGGTGCCACAACCGCTGCGGCATTGTGGGATGGCCAGTGAGTTGTGGTGTTTTCTCATCTCAAAGCGAATCACTGACAAACTTTGACTGCCCAGAAATAAGGTGTAATATGAATCAGAAAGATAGTGTTGCAGTCATGTCCTTCTCCGATGCAGATGTATTTGAGGCTGCAAAATTATGGTCTACTGAAGTGGTTTTCAGCTGGTTTTGCTTCAGGTCCTAAATTCTACATTGGACATCAAGTAGCAGTCCAACACAGTACCAAAAACTGCATCAAAAAAAGTGTTATTTTAGTATTACTTATTTAAAATTATAGTATTTACCAATATTTTGAATGAGCTTTTATTTTTATATATTCAGTTTAATTTTAGTTTAAGTAATTTTGTAATTTTTATTAGTTTTTTTATTAAGCTTTAATTAATTTTTTATTTCATTTTTTTTGCTTTTGTAATTTTAGTACTTGAACTAAAACCTATTTTATTTCAGTTTCAAGGCAGTTTTAAAAAAAATAAAATCTATATATAATTTCAGCTTAATTTAAATTTTAGTTGACAATAAAAATACTGTATCATACAAAACTAATAATATGCTTCAAAAACTGATTAATATTGAGATTAATATTACCATAGACTCAGTAAATGCTAAATTATCATCACAACTTTTTTTTTAATGTATAAACAAATAAGAATATATGAAATGTACATTTTTTTATATAGTATTTAGTTCCTAAACTAACTTTGAGTCAAAATACTTTACACTGGATGAATGACCTTTGACTTCAACAACAAAAGATATGGGGAAATGTTTTCCCCTCCCTATTAAAAGCTGCTATGCCTATTTATTTTGCTACTAATATACATGATTATATGGTGCATGATTATACATTTAATTATTAGAATTCATCATTGTTTCCCCCTACAATTCTGTGACCTTAAACAAAAAAACACTGCTACCTGTTATTGTCTTGGAAATAAAAGCTTTGCATTTTTAATCCACTTTTGTATTATTACTTCCAGTTTGTCCATCACACTGGAAACGGCAGTTCAAATTGAGCACTATGCATTGATGGATACAGTGACTCTTCATATTTTTGGCAAATGCAGTAGAAAATTTGCATTCTACACTGTCTACTTAAAATAGCAGCAACAGTAAGAGTAGTATTCTAGTACTCCATGTCAAACAAAGCCTAACTTCATAATGTAGTGATGACAAAAGACTTGCTTCGAACCCTTCACAGGTACAGCATGGGAGTTCAGACCAACCGGTTCTCCTCCTCAACTCAAGTTGCTCGCAGGGTCAAAAGTCAAACTTAAAGAACAACCCCAGTTCAGATGGAGACTTCCTGTATGTGCCATTGTAACTTCACACACTGAAACACACAGGTCGATAGGCGGCCCTAAAGTGAGAGACACGGGACCCTTGCTGAAAAACGTAGCCAGCGCAGTGCTGCTTTCGCCTGTGAGCTGTCTGCAGCAGAAGGCCTTTGTGCCGCGGCCAACGCAGTCGCAATGAAGCCTATTGTCTCCGTCCTCCTGCAGCGCACCTGATAAAAGAATAAAGAACTATGACATATTCCAAAAACAATGGAGGAATTAAGGACACACAATACGCCAGCTGCTTCATTAAAACAATCAAAACCCAGTATCCTGTACATAGTCCAGATAACTTTAAAAAAAGGTTCTTTTCACACAATCTCGCAGTATAGAATCCTCTAGTGCGGGCTTGTCCTCGCAGCCCAAACTCCCCCCTCGTTCGCACTAATGATGCTTTTAAACACTTACTTAAAGATGTTCACATAAAGGATTTACAGGGGGGGTTCAGAATTATGCAATTACATGTGTAAGTCCATGCCGCTCTAATCAAACACACCAGGATGAGCCGCAGACTAAAAGCAGCAGCGTCTCAAAGGCACCAAATACAGGGCACGAGCACTTTGAATGATCACTTTAAAAGATCGACCATTTTGTAAAAGCACAAAACAAGCCTTTCTAGCTTTCGTTTGCTTTCTCTTTCTGTCTTTTTGTGGCAAAAGCCAACAGAAGGGTTGGCTAATGAACTGGCCGGAGGACAGCTACTCAAATGTTTGCATGTGTAAACAGTAGAAGACTTTAATAGTTTGCTGTAAAATGCATAGTTAAACATATCTGTGTTTGTTTCTCCCATCTGTCCAGACAAAAGGCTGCATTAGAGGCTGTAACGGAAGCGTGGAGCACAAACCTCAATGCTACGCCAAAAATTACACTGCCAAAAAACAAATCTGGGGCAAAGGAAAGCAAATGCATCCTTTATATTTTGTGTCAATAATGGTGTATTTGATGTGTAAATTGTATGTCATCTTTCCAGAAAGATCAGGCGGCTTTTACCTTCAGACATTTAGTATTTAATAATTCATTCGCTACATGCAAAGCCTGAGCAAATCAAAAATATTCCACTAGCTCTTTTCTGTTAAATCTCTGCATATCAACACGTAATTATGACTTTCTGTTCCGCAGTGTTTCTTTCATTGAGAACTACTGGCTAATAAAAAACTAGCAAGAGAGCAGTTCTTAAAAGGAGGGTGGCAACCGAAAAAGGGGATCTGATAAGACAGCAGAGAGAGAGAGAGAGAGAGAAAACAATGTTAAATAGCAATAAAATAATTGTGCAAGGGCTTTTCAGCTATTAAAACCACACAAAAAGACTTTCTATATCGGAATAAAGGGCTAAAAAAGAATCTAATACCAACAAACAGCAAATAGTTGCTCATTTTCAGAAATAGATGTGCTAAATTAAAATCAAAGAATGAAAAGGAAACAACAGATATCCTCCTTTTTTTTTACTTTCTTAATACATGTTGTTGGTCTTAAAGGGATAGTTCACAAAATTGTCATAATTTACTCACCCTCAAGTTGTTCCAAACCTGTATGAATTTCTTTCTTCTTATCTTTCTCACAAAGGGAGATATTTTGAAGAATGTTGGAAATCAAACAGTTGATGATAGCCATTGACCATTCCATAGTAGGAAAAAATACTATGGAAGTCAGTGGATACCATCAACTGTTTGGTTACCAGCATTCTTCAAAATTTCTTCTTTTGTGTTCAACAGAAGAAAGAAACTCATACAGGCTTGGAACAACATAAGGGTGAGAAAATAATGACAAAACTTTCATTTTTGTGATTTACCACATGCAGTAATCTCAAATCCAATAAATTCCCAAATGGATAAAATGAATCCCCTCTCTACTTTCTTTCTAGTTGAGTATTGTGTTTCATTTGGAAATACATCAGATAACGGAAGTAAAATGGGTTGCATTTCAAACCTGCCTGTTTTCAGACTAAACTAAGTAGAGAGATCATATAGGCAGTGCTTGTTTTGAACTACATGCACACTTACGGTTTGAACCTCAGTAATTAGAAGACACAACAAACCAACACAGCAAGTCTCTATTACTGATAAGCCATCACACTGATATGATTCTGTCTCAATGTCAACAATCACTGTGCATGGCCATAAGGGGGCACTGTTCACATACTGTAATACAGATCTGACCTATCAGAACTATCTCTGCTCATCCCAAAACCACACCAGACGAATCACAGACACACAGCTACTTGTCCCTTCCTTTTTCCTCTTAAAAGACATTTCACTCATTTCGTAAGCATTTCAACCATTTCATTGTCTTGCAGTATTTTTGTAAAGCATAAATTGCATCAGGAGAATTTTTTTTTTTTTTTTTTTTACACATGCTTACATTCTTTGCACATGATACATTTGTGGAAGAGTTCAAGAAAATAAAATGACAGTAGTGATTGTAGTCATGTCATCATATAAAATTATAAAATATGCAATATGCACTGTAGTACAGTACACTATGTTGTGGTGTGAAATGCAGTATTGCAGTATACACAGTATTAGTTCAGTGTCATATAGTAAACTATGGTACAGTATAGTAATTCCTCAGAATCAGTATCAAAAAAAAGTAAAAATTGTTTACATATTACATTTGCACAAAATTGCTGCTCAAAACACTTCAGGTTCCTATAACTCGATCAGATCTAGAAATGTGTGTGTATAATACTGAATGGTTTATAATAGTCAAAACTTGATGTTTACTTAATGATTAAAAGCTGATTTTGACAAATCCCTTTAGAAGTACTTTTCATTTGCAGATTTGAGAATCACACTGACAAAAGCTTTAATTTAGTGTTTACAGCAACAGCTGTGATGTGAATTAGCATTATAAAAACACATCCGCTCATCAGTTTAACGCCAAACCCGAACTTTGTTTACACATCACATGAATGTTGAAAAAGCATTTATGGATGAAAAGCAAGCATCCCGCAGTGGAAAATGAATATATATTTGGCTTGAAATTACAATTTTTTTTTGGTACATGCTTTTAATTATGAAAAATAAAAATAGAATTTGATCTACTTTTCATGGGAAGCACCATAAATTAGCTCACTCGACGTGAAAAACACAGATTTTAAATACTCAAGGGTAAAAGAGAGTGTTGAGCAAACATTCTCACCGAGAGCAGCGCTCACTTCGTCAGGTTACTGCATATTGGTTGCGGCTAGTCGACATGTGTTTACTGCGGCCCCCGCTGGGAGGGACACACACATGCCACCCGTCTTGACCATCAGCGTTAATGGGACGTCACGCCTTCGTGGCAGCGGGGAGCGGTAGTGTTGAGTTGAGCGGCAGACCCCCAGCTGTGGTCGGTGGCCCGCGTCCCCTTCCCAGCATGCTCCACGCTGGGGAGCAGGTGAACGGCCGGGCTCCAGCGGGACCGCTCTCTTCCAACATGGCTCCGTCCCCGTGCCACATGGGCTCGTGGACGCTTGCCCTCATGCAAATGCGCGGCCTGCAAAAATGGCTCCTTCTCCTCTTTGGAAACCTCGACTCAGGCCGTCTGGCAATGACGTTTTTTTCGTAGGAGATTGAGCCAGACTGATGCACCTGTCAACCATTTTGGAAGATGAAGGATTGCTGTGACATGGACAAATTGCAGGAAGAGAGCCTGACAAAGATGTCTCAAAGTATGCATTCTTGGAAAAATTGACGTTTAAGGATAAGGCATGTATTTTTTAATGATAATACACTAAACAATATAGATGTTTGTCTGAACAATGGTAGACGAGGGAGTGTTTGCGAACCTGTTTGAAGGCAGATTTTTTTTTATAACTGCGTTTTATAATGCTAATGGTGGAGAAAGACGGCATCTACAATTCTACACTGTAAAAAATTTTTTTTTCAAAGATGTAAATAAAACAAAGATTACACCACTCTGAATATAATGCAGTACTTGTTACTTACTAATTTCGGAGTGCTAATTCCAAAAATAGTGCCTGTTTTGCTTAAGCATGTCACACTTTCTCACACAATATTATGTTAAAAATGCTTATTTATAAACTTGCATTCACTGATAAAAATGATTCTGTAGTGAAGTAAATGCTTCAGAAAAAATGTAAAAATGAAAAAGTTAGTTCAGGCAAGAACTGAAAAAACAAATTCTATATTAGTACTCAATTCAAGCATGTAGAAATTAAAGCGTAAACATCAACGATATAAAATTAAGTAAAACCTACTCAACTTTTCTGATACTGGTGTTCCCATCATGCACTGGGGCATGAATAATTAATAAGGCTGACTTTTTTTTTTGCTGTTTTCGAGTTGTTTTTACATCGTTTTATCATTGCTTTTGTTATTAGGTTTAGTAACTTGCGATTTTGTGACTTTAGTAGTTAATTTTCAACTCAAAATGACACATTCACACCCAAAAATGATCTATCGAATGTCATCGTCATTGTGTATTGTGCACCAAGTATTGAAGTCTCTGTGTTCTGGTTAGTGCCGCATTACTTATATTATGTAGATATGGTGTCTACACGATATCTATTGTATTATTTATGTAGATGTTTCTAAGTAAAGCATACACTTTAAAAGCATGACTCATTTCAATGTTATAATATTTGAGTAAAAAATTAATTTAGATAAATTTAACTTACTTAATAGATCATACTTAATTCTATATGTGAAATTACATAAATTAATTACTTGATAATAACAGGTTGTACAAAGGAGCAGTAAAATTTACTTAGAATGTGTTACAAGGATTTTATCAAGTAAATCCTACAAGATATTTTTTTCAGTGTTCATATAAAGTTCTTTGACATTAAAGGAAGTATATAAACATATATCTTTATTCCTTTGCAGATTGTAAGTTAAATGATACATTTTAAATACTTCATTTTAAAACTTTTGACATTGACTGCTTTTGTTATTTTGTGCAATACATACATGTAATTTGAAAAACAGATGTTTTTGGATAGTTTTTATTCAATTTTTTTTTTTTTTTAACTCCGCATCATCAAATTAGGTAACATTAGTCCTTTTTTTTTATACAAATCAGCAGATTTTTTTTTTTTTTTTTTCAAGATGCAGGGCTGGAGAAACTTTGTAACTGTTTGTGAAATTTACTAGAAATTTCTGACTGAAAATTGTTTGGACACCACATTTTTTTTCAGTGTACCTGAGAAACCCGAACTGCTTGCAGTGTAATCCTTCTGTAATTCCACATATTGCTCAAAGCGCAAGCTAATTACGTCCTCCATCGCTTCGAGCATCCGAAATAAACATTCAGTGGCTAAAGGATCTAATTGCGTTTGTCGGCTGGTGCGGAGGGAGGACACTGCTGCCCTTGCACAGTGCCATGCTGTCGTCCTGGCACGGCCCGTCCACTGCCCCAGGTACTGCCATACGGCCATCTGGAGCTGACATCTGTCTCTCTATTGATCATAAGGGTTTAGCACTTGATCAAACAGACTGCGACAGGAAATTGCTCTTTTCCCCACAGTAAAGGTGGGCGGCAGGCACGAGGGTAATAGAGTGGAACAGATTCGCTGGGTCTCGCCGCAGCACACACCAGCCCTGGCATCCAGAGCAAACGTGGAACGGGCACTGGTGGGAACGCTGTGCCAGGGTGTGCCCACTTCAGCTGGTGTGTGTGTGTGTATGTTTGCGGCAAGACAGTCATCCCAAGAGAAGAAATAAAGCGGTAAAGCGACTGTTTTGAAATGAAAATCCTTCCCGCTGATGTCTACAGCATCATTAAAACTTCTCGATATGCGCTGAAAGACTTCACTTCGTAGCACACTTTGGAAAATGAGACAAAATGGCAAAAGAGTTTGGAAAGGTGTCAAAAACAAACCCAAATATATCCCAAAAATATTTACAGGGATAAATGTGCCAGATGGGGAACGCTCTGCTTTTTTTTCAGATGCAAACATACTCTGTAGTTCAGGATATGCTGAATACAGGAACATTTTAATGAGCGCAAAACATCTGCTAAACTCCTCGTGCTAGTCCAGTGAATCACTTCTACAAAAGACTCAACATTTCATTATATTTATAAAGATCTAATCTTTTTAGTAGCACAAAACACAATGATTAATATGTCATTAGAAAAATAAATTACATTTACATTAATTGTCATTATTTGCTTCATATACAGTGGCTCCAAAATTGTTTGGACATGCTTAAAAAAGGCTGAATCAGTGCATTATATAACAAGATATAACAAGGCTTTAAATTATTGATTATTGTTGATCAAAATGAAAACAAAACGTTTCTGGTTGTCAGATCTAGAGGTTAAAAGCCACTGCATAAATGTTAAATTTTGAGAAAAACGTAGGAAAAAATAAATAAATGTAGCCACTGTAAATGTAAAAACATGAGAGATGAAATCATGCCAAAGTAATAAAAAAATATGCTTGCTTCAGTGTAAATCATATAATATTTCATATTATATATGGTTAAAACACACTTCATACATGTGCTGAGGTCGCATTTCCCCCAGCCAATCGAAACAGCAGACGTGTCACTATGACATTTTGTTTGTGCATGTAATTTGGTTCATGTTAAGTTTGTGATTCACCCCTCCCTTTCTTGCCCCTCATTTCTCCTTCCCGCCGCTGATTAAACCTGCGACCGTCCCCCGTCTCGCATTTCCATTCAATCTCAGGGCACCAAAAGCCAGATGCACAAGGTGCTTCCACTTTTGCGGCTTCGCAAAGAGAGAGAGAGACAGACAGAAAGAGAGAGAGAGAGAGAGAGAGAGAGAGAGTCCTGTAGCCCAAGGAAGAACAAGTTGAAAGTGCGAAGGAGGAGAAAAAAAATATGACCAGGGGATGTGATAAAAAATTATCAGCGAGTGTGTTTTCCTGTTTGGTTTTAATCTACATTTAATTAAATTCTTATCTGCTGTGTGCTTATGGCTGCATTTGAATGGCACGACTGCATTCATTATGAATGGTAAAATTGAACTTGGCGCATTGTGTGTGGCCCAATAAAGCAACAAGGCTCACTGCGGTGCATGCAGGAGAAATCAAGTCAATTAAGACGCTCTTTAAATTACCACTGTATCAAAACAAGGAGCGCCGCATGCTCCATAATAGAATCCTGACAGGCAGAATGCAAACAGTTACTGTGTTTAATATACAGGTACATCAGCCCATCGCATGAGCCCGTCCAGCCCTGAGGGCCTAGATTTACTGGCCCAAGAGTTCAATAGGGTCATTATATCAAGAGGTCAAATGACATATATTTGTACTGTATAAAGTACCAGGCTAACAAGATGTTAAAATACTTCTCCAGTCCCGACTTAATATGCAGACAACTATAAAAAGGCAATTTGTAGACTGATTCCCTGAGAAAAGTGTAAACAGTGTGACACTATCAAAACATTGCTGTGTTTGTTTGAGCATCCCGACTAGCAACACTGGCTCAACCAATACGGTGAGTTTAGGGCGGGACTATAAGTTTGTTCGACCAATGATGCACAGGAAATCTGCTTAAAGGATTAATTCACTTTGAAATGAAAATTACCACAAGATTTACTCACCCTCAAGCCATCCTAGGTGTATATGACTTTCTTCTTTCTGATGAACACAATCTGAGTTATATTAATAAATATCCTAACGCATCAAAGCTTTATAATGGCAGAGAACAGGGCCAACGAATTTGAAGCTCAAAAAAAGTGCATCCATCCATCATAAACATGCTCCAGGGGGTTAGTAAAGGCCTTCTGAAGTCAAGTGATGCGTTTGTGTAAGAAAAATATCCATATTTAACAAATTATAAAGTAAAATATCTAGCTTTCGCCAGACTGCCTTCTGTATTCAACTTACGGAAAAAGCGTAACTGATGTCACTGATATCTGGCAGATGCTAGATATTTTACTTTATATATTGTTAAATATGGATATTTTTCTTACACAAACGCGTCGCTTCACTTCAGAAGGCCTTTATTAACCCACCCGGAGCCATGTGGAATACGTTTATGATGGATAGATGCACTTTCTTGAGCTTCAAATTCGTTGGCCCTGTTCACTGCCATTATAAAGTTTGGATGCGTCAGGATATTTATTAATATAACTCCGATTGTGTTCATCAGAAAGAAAAAAAGTCATATACACCTAGAATGGCTTGAGGGTGAGTAAATCTTGGGGTAATTTTCATTTTAAAGTAAACGAATTCTTTAATAACAATGATTATTTTTGCAATAACATTTAGTGCCACTAATGGATTTTTAGAAGAGATCTCAATTTTTTTTTTTTTTAATTCAGCAAGGACATTTGTAATGTTTCAAATACATTTTTTTAACTCTAGATATTTACCAAAGAATCCTAAAAAAATTGTCATGTTTCATCAAAAATTATTAATCAGTACAACTGCTTTCAACATCGATAATAATGAATATTTCTTGAGGCAACAAATCAGCATATGAGAATGATTTCTGAAGGATCATGTGACACTGAAGACTGGAGTAATGATGCTGAAAATTCAGCTTTGCATCACAGGAATACATTACATTTGAAAATATATTCAAATAAAAAAACAGTTCTTTTAAATTGAAATAATATTTCTGTTTTTACTGTATTTTTTCATCAAATAAATGTAAACTTGGTAAGCATAAGAGAATCTTCTTTTAAAAACATAAAAAAAAACTTACAGACTCATCTTTTCAATGGTACTGTATATGTATTAAAGGCTCCCATAGGAAAGAAAAATCCCAAATGGGATCATTAATATCTTCACTGTTTCTTCCAGTCAGCAACTAGATCAAATGAAGACTTCTGACATCTTGTTTCTCATATTTTTATCCTGAGAAAAAAGGCCAAATGTCCCAAAATGAGCTCAGTTTTGCCAAGACACTAACGTCTGCAATCAAAAGTCAAATCCCAATGTGAACTCATAAAATTTCTCATAAAATTCTTCCTAGTCTAAATGAGCTGCTACCTACATTAATCTTATTTATTACTCATCCTATTTCATTTGTGTCTATTTATGTTTCTCCAGAGGAATTTTAGGAGAAACAAGTGACATAACTGAGAACTCAAATATATCCCCTGAGTTATGAAAGAGCTGAGAAAAATAATATACAAGAAAAACAATAATCATAAAACCCTATCATAGACCCTAAGTATGTTTACAGACCTCATTGGAAAGAAAGCAGACATGCATGTGCTGCATTAAAAAGGGTAATGCCTTTGACGAAGAGCAGGATTTGCAGGATTCCATACGGCAGAGAGCAATTCATCAGAGGAAGGACAGAATGAGAGTGTCACAACGCAGACGCTACAGTCAGACCTGCCAAAATCCTTAAATTCAGATCAGGTCTTTGCATGTGTGTGTGTGAGAGAGAGATGAATGGCCGTGGTGCGTTGCAGAGGGATCGCAACAGATAATCGCATCTCTCTCGAGCGGCGGTGGAGCGCTCAGATCTGCTCTTTTAAAATAATGTCGAGGGAGTAAAGTGTCTCCAAAAGCCCCTGCGTGCAGGTTATCTTGGGCATTCTGTGTTTGCCGTTTAAATCTTAACGGGACACGAGCAGGTGCGGAGAGCAAATACATCTGGAGTGGATAGGAACTGGAGTGGAAATGTTGTTGCAGAGGAGGGAAAGATTAGCTGTCGCATTGGGCCTACGGAGATGAAAGTCTTTTCCGATGGCTTTTATTCCTGCCACATAAAGAAGGAGAGAAAACGGGGGTGGAAAAAAAAAAACTATGAAATGTGCAGCACACCTTGTACAACTCAATTTTACAATGTCCATTACCTCACTTCCACCATCACGCTTGTCTGCACAAACGTCACTGATCATGAGCTGTATTTTCTATCAGTGTTGGGGAGGAACGGCCCGTTCACATTAAGGACGATAACTATAACGATAAATTATAGTTCTAAAAATCATTGCTATTCTTTTATATTTACAGAGTCCACATCACAATAACGATAATAGCACAGAGGAATGATATCACTGAAATCACTTTTAGAACAGCAGACGAGCGATTAAAATATTGACAGCCAATCAGAGCTCGAGCATTTAAAGCGGCAGATGACAAAACTGCAGCATGCGCGTAGAATAAATAGAATGATATCCTCCACTGGTGTGGACACTAATATCGTTATCTTTATAGTTATCGTTCTTGGTGTGAACGGGACTTAAATAACAAAACAAATTTTACATGTTTTAGCAGAGTGACATTAGCTTGACTTTTTTCAAAACAGAGAAACTTTTCCAGTAACTAGCTACATTTTTAGACAAACAGCTTGTCATGACATTACTACTACATTTTGCACATTATATATGAGCAATATGTGGAATTACAGAAGGGTTACGTTGCAAATTTTTTCTTGCATTGGGAAGTCTGATTCATAGTGAATCCATTTGTTCAGATGATTTATTTAATGAACTTAAATACCACCAATAAACAAAAATTAATGATTTATTATATATTTTTTTATTTTATATATATAATATATAATATTATTGTATATTTTGCTCTAAAAATACATAATATTTTGCACAAAAAATTATATTTATTTATTTGTTTGTTTATTCCTTTTCACTGATCCGGTGCAGACAATTATTTTCTATTTACACCTTATATATTGTACATATTGTACATTTTATATTGTAAAATACAATATATTGTATTTATTTACAATAAATACAATATATTGGATTTTATTTATATTATGGTGCTAAATTATAGTGTTTTCAAGTTTTATTAATGTATCGGTGGTACCGGTGTTGTTTAATGCTGTTTTAAGTAACTAACTACTATATAGTCAAAATACCATTATAAAAAAAGTTACAATACAATACAATTAACAACTTATTCCTTCTTCTGTTACAAAATAGCTAACTTAAAGTGTTTGGGGGAGGAGGGGTATAAGTACATACACTGTACATCCATGTCTTCCATTTCTTAGCAGCTTGTAAAGTTTTATACTTAAAATCATGACATGCTACAGTGTTAAAGTAGCTTCTGCAACACCAGCACGTCAAGTCATGCAGATACACTGCCATCATCCAACCACAATTCAAGAGAACTTTATTTATGCTGCCATTTAAATATGACTAGGGTCAAATACATAAATCTCCCAGGCTCTTTAATGACAGTGGATTGTAGATTGCTCTTTTGTTTATCTTTTAAATGAACACACACACACACACACACACATACACACACACATACACACACACATGCAACATGCCAGTCTGTGGCGGTTGCGTTTGATATGCTGTCTGAATGATTCATTTAGCTCACGGTTTCAATTGTCTCTGTAATTGACCGCCGCCACTGGCACGTGACATCATCACCCGTTCGTTATCTGTGTGGTGGCCCCGTTTGGGCGGCGTTGAACAGCGGGTCTGTGAACTTCTCACGCTTGATGGCAGAGACTGAAAATTAACCCAACTTCTCATTATCATCATAAAGCATTTCTTCAGCGACAGCATGACACCTGCAACCTTCATTTGCACATGATAAAACAATGCAAAATGGCCAGTGTTTTTATTTTGCAGCTAATGTATGCATTACATACAGAATATTCATTTTTGACCATCAAACACATGAGTCTGGGACATTTCTACTAAACTTATGGGTAGTAGTCATATTAATATTACTCTTAAAAAGCTGACATGTCCTGTAACGTGTCATGCTATACTATGGGCCAGATTTACTAAACGGGGCAAATTAGCGTGAGAACGCAATTCCACAAATGCGGTAAAAAGTGGCAAGTTTTGCGCGTGATCTACTGCTGACGTGCAAATTAAAGAACACAGATGCAGTCAAATAATTTACATCTAACAATTACGCAATCTAACAAGAGCTGCGCAAATTAGCGTTGGATCGCAAATAAGCAGAGCTGATGCTCATCAGGTGCGGGTCGACACAGGCGCAACTTGTTACATGTAATATACGAATAACGTCTTCCTCTGGCATTCCAAAGAAATTCATACGAGTGGCAAATATTTTCTCCCTTCTACCACACGCTCTCTGTTCTCTGCAGTGTCTTCTCCTAGCAGCAACAATTGCAGCCACGTGCAAAATGGGTTAAGACGTGTTTTTTGGGTGTTAAACAATGGCTCAAATACCAGTAAATTGACTAGCGCAAACCTTAGTAAATCACGTTGTGTGATTCATTTAAATACTCTCCTCCAATAAATTTTGCGTCTGAAAGGGAAACTCCTACAAATGCATATGTAATAAGGTCAGCCGCAAAAAACAACTCAGTCCATGCACGAGTGTAAAATTAGTAAATGTGACCGTAGTTTTATAACGCCAAAAGATGGTTTGCACAGGCGCAAGCTGTTAGTAAATTTGGCCCAAAATCTAAAACCACCAACATTTTGCCATTTTTTTCTGTTGATGCTTTTTTTTTTATTATTTAATAATAATCTTTATACAAAGTTTTCATAAACATAATGTTACCTATACTTAGGAGTATTTGCAATTTTACAATTTTTGTTTTTCACTGCAGAAGCATCTACAATGAACTAGTGGTGATGATTGATTTCTATAATTTGTTCACTATTTAATATTAACTTTAAAGAAATGGTACACTTACAAAAATATATTTCTAAAAGATTGCTAAAATATACAAATTTACACAGATTTTAACCTAAAACTGTGATGTTCATTAAATGTTAAAAAAGTGGCATCAATCACCATTATTAAAAAAATGACTGTCTATATGTTTATTGTCATTTTAGGTGTAAAACTACTGTAGTCTGCAACAAGAGCTTTAAATCACACAGAACAGTCACAGATGCTACAATAAATTTTAGACTGGTCGAATAGAAGTCATTAGATGTTTGCAGAATGACCTAGTCTGCAATTATTTGGCTAAATAAGTGGAAAAAAATCCAAGAAACTTTACATTTTTAAATATGCACAAATATAAATATGCATTTTTCTTGTAGAGTTCACTTGGCCTTATAAGACGGCCCAACTCCTGCCAAATCCGGCACTGGAATACATTTAGTTTTTCTAATTTTAATTTAAATATGGATATTTGCGGACAGCCACTGGTGCGGGTAACACACTGCCGTCATTCGCTGAGTCTTTCTCTGGCTGGCTGAGCTAAGCAGGTTTAGAAGGACACTCTCCAATGAGACGAGCCGGAGACTTTGGCAGAAACGTCACAGCGGTCCAGTTATCCACTGAGAAACTCTCTGGGCCCGCCGTGATGCATGCGGCCTGGATTTATTGATCGGTTCCACCAACTACAGAGCATCAGTGCGTCAACCCCGAATCTGGGACCATCGTTTGAGTCCGGACGCCCCCCACACCTCATTAACGGCCCTTTGACAGGCCACAGCACTAATGCTGCCTTAATCTGCTCCAAATCACTCTAAATGTCAAGCTTGGGCAGGGGACTTCTGGCTCAATGCACCAAGCGCTTAGCGGCCGACACGCTTGCCCCGAAGCCGTGCCGCAGCAACCACCACCACCACTGAAAAAAACCCTCCGAGCCCCTGATCCGAACTCATTTCTGCTTTCAACTTTTTGTTTCAATGCAGCATTAACATGCACTTTTAAACCCACACCCTTGCTTGCTCTCATCCTTAATGAGAAAAAAAAACATCTCTGGCTGAAGGAGAGAGAGGGAGAGAGAGAGAGAGAGAGACTGGGGCTGTTTATTAATAATCGAGTTGTGGAATGTTATCAGCCCGCACACAATCCGACCAATAGTTTGCCCTGATGGTAGCTGGGTTCCTCATTAGCTGAACATATTTAATCCAGAAGTTTCTTATCAAATGTCACACCTGCATCTCCAAATGGCATTTCCACATTCAGTGGCATGTATTTGGGAGATGACGCTCCAAGGTGCTTTACGGAGATTAAGCGGCAGAGAGAGTGCGAGCTTATTTTATCATTTAGCGGGTCTGGAATGAATCCAAGGAGTTTTTGTCTTGTTGTTGTAATTAGAAAGCCTTTTAAGTGATAACGGCTGCATAGGAATATGAATATGGAGCGATCGGGCCTGTTCTTTTCTCTTTTTCCACCCTCCCCCCATCGTATTTTCTTTTTTTTTTCTCCTTTTCAATTGTTGAATGCAGCGTTTTTGTTGTATGCTGTAGCAAGGATTAACTCTGGCTTGTGAAGTTTAATGAAAGACTTGAAAGTAGGCAAACGCCCCATTGGGGAACTCACTCACTTTTGGCTCTTTTCCACTCCTGACAACATTTTCCTCCATAAAAATCAAAGGACAGCCGTGACCGGAATGCCTTCTCTGTGGCCTCTTGCTAATACAATAAATAACTCTCTCCTGTGCTGATGAACCAGAACACTTCAAAAGGACATTTGGTTTACCTACAAAACGATAAGATGTAACACACCATAACCAGAGATGAGGGTAACATAATCAGATAACATTTTTGGAAGTATTGCATAACTTCTTGGATTTACTCCAGAGCTACTTTTTAAAATAATTAATACAAATGTACACACTACCTTTCAAAAGTTTGGGGTCTGTATTTGAAGATTGTTTATATATATATATATATATATATATATATTAGTGCTGTCAACATTAACGCGTTAACGCATGCGATTATTTTTTTCCACTTCAACATGTTAAAAATATTAAACGCAATTAACACAGCATCTGTTTTTTCTGTCATCCTTTGTCTAGCATTACAATATACGATCACACTCTTATTCATGCAAATGATTTTAAACCATTTAAGCGCGCCAAAAGAAGAAAAAGAGAATGCACTGTCTGTGAATGTCCTGTCACACACACAACGCACAGAAAGTGCCAGTATCGTGCGCATGGACGGCGCGCCAGAATCGAGCTCTGTCATGCTTGAACGAACAATAACACACACAATAATGCCAAAAATGTCAGTTTTGTCGAGTATCCTCATTAGAGCAGCCTTGATTGAGTTGAATTAAGTCCTAAGCGAAAGTAAAGAGTTGTGTGAGAAAGTGGGACGCGTGTGAGATCCGCGTCATGTGCAGCAGCGGCAGCTCTTAAAGTGACAGCAGCCAATGTCATTGAAGATAATGAAAGAACAAAGGTAACAGAGAAAATTACTCACTGCTCTTGACTAAAGAACTTTTGTAGCTTTAATAATGATTAATCTATATTTAATTTAGGCTATAAATCATGCAGTGCAGACTGTTTGGTAACTTTATTCAATTTCTGTATTTTTCCTATTTGTTAGACAGGTAGAAAGGGCACAGGTAAATATGACATTATGGGTTTATGTGAGGATTGTTCTAAGTTCCCTTAAATTAAAAGTGGTTATATTTTTGAAGCCATAAAAAAAAAAAAAAAAAAAAAAAAAAAAAAATTATATATATAGCTTTGAAATACACTGTAATGTTGAATGGCTATAATTCATGTTGAAAATTTGGGGAAAAAATCAATTTCATCTAGACATCAGTAGCATTATTAGCATCAGTGATACTTGCCTTGATTCATAAAAAGATGCCATTAAACAAGTATTTAAATTTACTGTCTTCATGTTGTTTCTTTATGTTGTTTTAATTTGGATATTAACTGTGAAATTATTACAATAAAATATATTAAAAACGTATATGTTTTTAATCGATTGACAGCACAAATATTATATATATATATATATATATATATATATATATATATATATTGTACATTTTATTTCAGGTTAAATTTGACCTAAAAGGGGCAATTTTTTTAAGCCAAAATTAAGGATATATGAAATATATAATAATATTTCACCCATTTGCACTGGCATTGTAATTCAAGAGATGCAAATGTAGGTATTTTATTTTATTTGAAGTTATACAACGTGCTTCTTTTTAAAATAACAATACTGTCATTTCATTACTCTCCTAGTATGAAAACAGAAGTCTGCGACAAAACCACTACATGAGCGGAAAAAACGACGATTTAAAGTGCACACAGAGGCAAGAAATGCTTCACTCTGAACTCTCTACACTGATACTAATTTCTCAAGGTCTCACCGGCATTATCTAACGAGAAAGAGAGAGAGATACAGAAGGGAAGTCGGTGCTCAGTCCCTGGTGTGCATCCAGTAAAGCTGCTCACCATCAGCCCAGAGATAAGTGCAAAACTGAGAGGTATTGATCCAGTAATAGCAGCTGATGCTTTGACGCCCGACACCTTAACCCCGCAGACATAATGTCACAGCCTCTTATCCCAGCCTCTTAACACCACCAGCCTATCTCCCCTCGCCTGTCAGACCCCCGTAATACGCTTCTCAAAGCTCGCCCTAAATCACCCAAATCATCGCACCTTCACACATTATTTATTTTCCATCTATAACGGAGTGTGAGAGGGAGGGTGGAGAGAAAGCGAGCAGCACACAGTGATTTACAGTTCAAGTAAAAAAGGTTACGCCTGTTTTTTCTTTATTTATCCCCAAAGACCTACAACATCTGTCAAGGCGACTGTATTCTCTCAGCTCCTATCATTGTGTGGAGCTCCATGCCGCAATTATAGAGGAACCGAAGGCTGATTGTGTGAGACTACGCCGCATGACAAATACAGCAGCGAGGGTGGGGGGACGCCGGCACGTCCTCGACGGCGCAGCGGCTTAGACGCTCTCATTAACGCAGAGCTCGCCACTGTAACGACGCTCTAATACAGTTGGATAGGTGTGAATAATACCTAATGCCACCTAATTACTCCAGCGCTAATATGCGGTGCGCTCTGCAACAGTGACGCCTCTAAAGTAAAGGCAGTATCTGGAGAGAAATCGTGCGCCTTTGAGTCACCCAAGGGTGAGCATGATAATTAACTGAGTAAAGAGATTTTTTCTTTCATTTTTATGAGGAAGAAGGAGAAACAATTGCTGGAGATAAACAAACCAAATACCTTCCCACTGAGTATTGAACGTGGAATTCAAATATAGGGAGTCAAAACGAGTTGCACCAAGGTTTGAGTCTCGATGTCAAATGTCCCTGGTTCTTGTGTTCGTCATCATTAGGTAGGGAAGGCAATTTCAGAGAGGCTAGCAATAGCAAGCTAGCTTTGAAAGCATTAGATACCACCCTCCCTTTAGAGCGAAAAGCCACACCTTCTCTAAAACACATGAACGCACACAGTCTGCAAAGCATCACGAGACAAGAGACGCCGTTAAATTACCTCATGTCTTAAAGCACATAACATTACAATAATAATGAACGTAAACAACAACCTGACTGCTGCAGATTCATTTTGGCGTTGATTGTGTTGACATAGAAGAGCATAAATCCAAGTATGAGGACGTGAACAGCTCCAGGTAGAACGTTATGGGTTGCTATCTCGTAATTACAGTTACAATGCCGTGAACGGAGCACAAGCTTGTTGTTTTGGCTTAGGAGGAACTGTGAAAGGCGGCTGCTGTTTGTTTGTGGCGCTCTGTGACTGTCTGTCTATAGCCTTACGGAACGCACTGATGACGTGTGATGTCTGCGCGAGCAGGGTGTGCAGAGGTATGGATATACATATGCTGACAGGCAGGTAGGACATCGTTTTGGACTGAATGCAATTAATGGACAAACAGTTTTTGTTTCTAAGACTTCCACAGAAGATATATGTACATATTTTAATATTTAGACCACTTCTATTATTGATTGCTATCAGGATGTGAAGAGAGTTTCAACCAGTATAACAAAAACTGCTGCCCACCCTACCTTTAACGTCAAATTTGATGTACCACTTTTGAATTAAATTTTTGTAGGATTTTTCCATTGGCTTTTGGATCACTGCAGAAAATAAGCTCTGTGACCACCAAAGTGTGATTCTTTCATGTTTTGTTCATCAAGATAATCTTTACACATGAACACAACTTGAGTTTTTTGAAGCCTAAATTCAATCACCAGAAGTGAAAAGCTAAAGATAGACTACAACTACAACACAGTCGCACAACGTCAACATCACCACCACTAAGCGTCCGACAACTCTTTTTATAATTATTTAAACTATACAATTTGGAAAGTTATAATAGTTTATGAGAGCTTGATTATAAACACAATAAGGCTGCAAAAGTGGACTAGTGAGTAGATGAGTTTACCTGTTTACCTCGATTTTTCAAGAGTGAACATGAGTGGGGTATTACCGATGTATTTTATAAACCGTGAAAATATCTTGAGCTTGTGTTAACCACAGACCTTTTTTCAGACATTTAAAGGATTAGTTCACTTTTGAATTAAAATTTCCTGATAATTTACTCACCTCCATGTCATCCAAGATGTTCCTGTCTTTCTTTCTTCAGTTGAAAGAAATTAGTTTGTACTTCAGTGGGTGGAAGGTCCAAATTGCAGTTTCAATGGAGCTTCAAACGAGGAATAACTGTCTTATCTAGCAAAACAATCGGTCATGCACTGCTCTGCGATCTGCCACGTATGTATTATAAAGTCACGCATGACGTAACTGAAAGTACAGAATCAGTGTCTACAAAGTGAACATGCAAAGACTAAGCCGAGTTTTTTGAAAACGAACAATCGTTTCGCTAGACAAGACCCTTATTCCTAGTCTGGGATCGTGTAGAGCCCTTTGAAGCTGCATTGAAACTGCACTTTGGACCTTCAACCCGTTGGTAACCGTTGAAGTCCACTATATGGAGAAAAATCCTGGAATGTTTTCCTCAAAAACCTTCAATTCCTTTCGACCGAAGAAAGACAGACATGAACATCTTGGATGACATGGGGGTGAGTAAATTATCAGAACATTTTTTTAATTCTGAAATAAACTAATCCTTTAACCAAAAACATAAAAAAAAAAAACACACTGACTTCAGGACGATGGAACAGGAAGTGCTAAAATGATCATTCAAATTTCAGTCTATCAAATTTCTTTTTTTCACTTTATCTTTTTTATGAGAAAGAAATAGAGAAACAGATGTAATGATGTCAAACGTGATTCTTATATGTATTGTCTTATTATTGAGATTGAGATTTCAAATAGCTTCACATTTATTGTTCACATGAATGCTAAAAGCTATCATTAAATCAAATATGGCATGTCAAGACGTGTTGCACCAGGTTTGACGTCACGAAGTGTCTCATGATTAACATCAATCTTGTTCTCATTGTACCATATTTGAACTGAATGAGCCTGGAGCAGGAGTAAAGATTTTCAGCAATTAAAGATTTTTCCTCACACAAAGCTACCATATTGCTTCAAAAGATGTTACATATAAAGAAATTATATTTTTCTTTCTCTGTAACAAGTAAGATAGGAAGATGAACAATCCGAATATATTTATATTGTTGTTGACGTTCACCTGAATACTAAACACTATTGTTTACCTTTCAGCTTTATGTTTTTTGTTGTTGTTGTTGAGGAACTGTCAAAGGGTAGATAGTGCCTTTGCTAAAGGATATTGCCAAACGCTGACATTATATGCAAATGTTGTTTATGATCTGGCAGGCAGAACAGATCCTGCCTTGGTCGAGACTGTGCAGCCCACGGCAACTTCCCAAAGCCACGCCGCTGAATCAGGCCTCTAATGAGATCTCAAGGGCTGCAGTTAGAGCGCCACTTTGTACCGCAGCAGTTGAGACGTAAAGCAACAACTCGGAGGCCTCCATATGTTGCCCAGGAGGCTGAGAGACTAACCCAGTGTTTCAGACGGTACAACTGAACCCGCTCTCAACTTCCCTTTTACTGTGAGCTCAGCACAGTGAAGAAGGTGATGGAACATCAAGAGCTGTGCAAGTCGAGTGCAACTTTATTTACGCCCCTTCGGGTGTTTGCTGCAACATCTCGTCTAGTTGTGAGTGTTGAAAGGCCATTGCAAACTTACAATCCATTTGCCGTTATCAAGAGTTCTGGTAGCTGAGGAAGCCCAGAAAAATGTAAGAATACACCCACATGTAAACACATTTTTGAACACATTAATGACCATAAAGCTCTGACAAATACTATGGACATACTTTGGATCGCTCACAGAAACAGAACAATGTTTCTAGAGGTTTCCACAAATCTGATCTGAGGTTCTGATCTTCAAATATCTATTCGAAATGAGCCACGTCCTCTGTCCCTTTAATAAAAACTGTTACGTGCCCTCACGCAAAGCTGCCATCTCTGCGGCTTCCTCGACTCAATCTCATGCTCCGTCTGCCTTTGACCCTCAATAGCACAGAAAAAGAAGTCGGCACGGCTCATTAACAAGGCCCTTTTTTCAACATATTGTCTCATTCTGCCAATGAAGATCTCCATCTCACAGTGGAGGAATGAATGGGAGAGATTAGGATCAGGCATATGCCATTAGCCTCAAATGAAGTGCTTCACGCTGAGGAGATAAGAGGCAGATGTGGCGAGATAGCGCGGCAGAGCGGGGAAATGGCAAAGAAAGTGTGCAAATTGGGCTTACACATCATGAAACACTATTATTACCAAATTAGCCCTAGGTTTTCCCGCCCATCGTGACAAAAAGGAACGAAAAAACAACAAAGCGTACTTTTTTTTTTTTTTTTTGAGATATCGAACACTGACCTGGAAGATGTTTGAGCTTAGTTTTTTTAAAGGGATAGTTCACATGATAATCAAAATTCTGTCATCATTTACTCACCCTTATGTTGATCCAAACCCATATGACTTTCTTGCTTCTGTGAAATACAAAATGTGAAGTTTTAAGAATATTTTTATAGAACAAATCCATCCTTTTTAATATTAAGAGAGTGAAGGAGGACTTTAGTGGTACATCTCCAAAATGACAAAAAGAAGCATAATAAAACAATTTGTGCACCATATTGCGTGTTGTTGTTCACTAAAACCATCCTAGCAAATTCATGGGAGAATTAGAAATGTGTGATTTGTGAGTTAATCTTTCAGATTGAGTTGGATCCTTTTAATAAATAATCAGTTCAGTTCACAAAACCTAAAAGATTCATTCAAGAATCAGACTGATCTAGTTCTTCTAGTTCTGACTCAGTGAACCGTTCACATTAACAGCTCACTAATTATTATTAAATAATGACTTAAATATGGTCTGTTTGTCACAGAAAGCTTTTATGTGACTTCTTGAAATATTGCGCAAAAGTCATATGGTCCATTTCATGAAGCTTCTGCTGCAGTTGAATCTTTTGAAGCCTGAAAGCTTCAGTTTCCATTCATTACAATTGCATGAAAAACAACTAATACATTATTTAAAATTTCTCATTGCATGTTCCACAGAAAAAAAGAAGGTCATTTTATTATTTTTTTTAGTGAACTATTCCTTTAAAACAGTTAATTGTGCACCAAATAATGACAGAATGATGGACGCTCTGGAATAAAACAGAATACACTGTAAAAATGAAAAAAAAAAAAAAAGATACTTAAGACACCATTTGAGGTTTCTCAGATTGCCACACTGTCTGAACTCTCTGGAGAATCTCTAGTCTGGCCATCATGATTCATGTACGTCCGTCTTTCTGCATTGAATGCGAGAGGTCTGGTTTGGCCTCGAGCAGATGAATTGAATGTACCGCTACTAGAATTCTTTTGTGTCCATCAGGAAAATGAGTGTATGGGCCATTCATATGTATATTGAACTATTCGTCCTGTGATTGCACTAGTTTAGCTCCTGTAAAATGGGGTGCAGAACGTGTAAGGAACAGCCATGAGGGAATAAGTTTGGCATGGAGAGAGAGAAAGAGAAAGAGGGGGAAGAAAGCTGGCAGGCAGGTTGAGGCCACGCCAGTGCCGCTTGCGCCATGCGGTGAGGCTGAGACGGTGAGTGCCAGCAAACGTGGCGTGAAGAGGAAAGATCAAACAACACGGCTTGCAGATCTCCACCAATCTGCTCCGTATTATTACACCAGCCAAAGAGCAGTCGAACCCGCAGCCAGCGGCCACATGGAGGAACCGGGCGCCGCCACAACCACCTAAATTCCATGGTATAGTAATGTGTTAATCAATCAATACCTTGGATTTTCCATGTGATACCATCACTTTTGAAGAGTTGAGAACTCCCTAACATTGAAGGACAAGAAAAATTATGACACTAATAATAGTAAAGTCAAAATTTAATGCAGTTCGCAAACCATTTTACTTGAATGTGACATATCTGCACATTTTACTTGAAATGACATGCAGCAATGCACAATAAGACCAATAATATAAAATCAAATCCATGGGAACTATTGCCTGTGAAGACATTTATTCCATCAGCGCTGATATTTGTGCTCTGCGGCGACCCCTGTAGGTTCCACCGCGATCCAATCCACGCTGATCTGGTCCAGAATGAACACTCCAGATCTGAATGCGCTGAAAGCAGCAGACGGTAAACAGGCTCGGCCATCTCCTCCACCAGGACAGATGGTGAAATGATACAATATGCTTTCCAAAAAACCACAGCGCATTCTGAGCATGGCAGTGATGGTGCTGATGGTACTGAGCAGTTTGGTGTGTTTGTGGCTGATGAGCAAGATCACAGCCAAACCCCATTGTTGGTGATTGATTTCAGAGCTCTGTGTGTGTTTATGTGTGTGTGTGTGTGTGTGTGTGTGTGTGTGTGATATTTTGGCTCAGCACCTCAAACTACTGCTGATCTAGAAACTGACTACATCAGTGAACAAAGAAGAGAGAAGGATAAAGACTTCATTCTGACCCATAGGAAAGAAAATCACATATTGTCATCTCAGTGATTTTTGCTGAAGTGCTGAATTTTAGGGGAAACAGCTGAGACAATCTTGATACTTAAAAGAAATATAACCGAGATCTCAATATTTGTTTTGTCAAGATGTAATCCCATAAGGAAGAAAAATCTCAAAATAAACAACTGATTCTCCTATACAGCAGTCTGATGAAAATGTATTAACTGAGACTTGAAGTCTCCTGCTTCTTAGATGTTTCTATTAAAAAAGATTCATATCACTTCTCTGGAGTTTTAGAATCTTAATGTCTCAAACTTTGCTGAGATTTGCCAAGATGCCAAAGCCTGCTATCAAAAATGAACTCAAACATTTCTAATCAAATTCATCCAATTCTTACCGTACTGTGTGCCAACAATTGTATCATGTGTTTATTTTATTCCTCTTAACAATCTGAGACCAAGATTATATTTAAAAATTAAACAACTGAGAAATCAAGACAACTGAGCTATGAAACTCAACTTCTTAAAATTTGTTGTTTGTTATGCAAAATGTTTGAAATTTAGACTTTTTCTTATTGTTGCTATCAGGTGGAAACCTCATATCCGTCAGCATTGGTTGAAGCAGGGTGAAATAAAAAGGCTGGATTTATTCGCAACAGTCGCTTTATTGACAAACTCAAACGAAACAAAATACTCAGGAATATACTTATACTGTGAAACTTATACTTATACTTAAACAGAACAACCATATACATATATGAGAACGGACAATGAACTGAACAAACACAGGGTTTAAATACAAAGGCAAACTAATCAACGAAATGAACATCAGGTGCAAATCATAATCAAATCAATGAGAAACCATAGAAACAATCTAATGTATGTTTTTTCATAAATCATTACTAATGGTCACCTGTTAGTCTGTCTGTGGGTTTTTGCAAATATTTAACCAATGAAAAGTATATAAAAGAGCTTGAAGACATACAAAGCAATGTTATATTTCCTGCTTCCCAGATTATTCTCATGAGAAAAAGACTCCAGCAGTCTCATGTGTTTCAGACATGATCTCAACAATGTCTCAAATGTTTCTCATCAATTTCCTGTGTATATTATAGTTCTATAAAGCTGCATTTTCTTACTGTATCTTAATGTCTCTTGTTTCTTTCTTTTTTTTTTTTTAGTTCTCCTATTGAATTTTATGAGAAACAACTAAGACAAAGTTGATACTGAAATCAGAATGTTCTTTCATGATGTAATTTTTATGTCCAAGACACAATCATGCATTAATATTACAACATCTTGCGTGTCAGATCTAACACAAAAAACCCCCCTGTGAAATAAAGAAAACCGCTGGGTCAGAAAACCATGAATCCAAGAAAAGAAGAAAAAAAAAAAAGAGAGAAAGAAAAAAAAAAAAGATGCAGCCAAAGAGAATGTGAGGCATTTTGAAAGGGTTAATGGGATGGTCACATGCTGTAAAATAATGTCTCACTAGAACGCCCAGGACCAATGAGGAGCCGGGCAGCAGCCCGCAGGTCCCCCGGCGAGGGGCTCCGTCTCCATCTTTTGTGGCCCTGTTCAAGCAATTAAGCCCGGCTCGGTGTTTTCTAAGGGGGATGTCAAGTGAGAAAAGTCATTTTGTGGCACTGCACTCCTCAGTTACGGTCATGCTCAGTACCAGTGCAAATTAAAACTCTCCCGCCAGCGCTATGTAAATACGGTCGTGGACCGCGCTGCGCTTTAATGAGCCATAATATGAAAGAGCAGTATAAAACCGAAAGAAAATAACCGGACGCTTGACAGGTGACAGGTACTGCAAACTTTTTCAAGGCAGAGGGGGAGGGAAAGAGATGGGAAGAATGTGATATTCAGGAATATTCTAGCAAAGTTCAGGTCCTCTGGGATCGAGATGGAGACTGCTGGAGGCGCTTCTGAAGGCGGAAAGAGAAGGTGGAGGGAAGAATAAGATGGTTTTTCCTGCTGTTTGAAACATTCTGAGGCACTGTAGTCACCATGTTAAAGGGATAGTTCATCTCAAAATGAAATACTGTCGTAATTTACTCACTCTCATGTTCACTCAAAAAAAATTAACTTTCACTGTTGTTAGTTTCACTCAAACCATCCTTGTTCACATTACTTAAACTCATGTAACTACATAAACTTAATTTAACTGAGTTGTTTCTGCTGCCTTGATATTATGGAATAAAGTTGTTTTTTTTTCTCGTCGCTTAATAAAATTAAAGTTGATCCACTGTAGTCACACATAAAGAAAAATTTAAGCATCTTTTTTTGTGCTTAATGACAAAAAAGCACCATGAAAGAACAAGAAAAGTAGTCCATATAACCCATGTGCTACAGCCCAAGTTTTCTGAAGCTATTCGATTGGTCTGAGGAACATACCGAAATTTAGGTTTTACAGTCAGTAACATCCTATATTTTCTCATGACATGCAAAAAACTCTAAATACTGTACTTTTGTCATTTCTGGAGCTTGTCAGACTGTGGTCACTATGAACTAGCGATGCTAATTATTTGATTAATTAATTGTCAATAATAATTTAATTGATATAATTTATCGATGATCGATTAAGCAAGGTCATAATTAGTGTGTAGTTTTGAGATGCCTGTAGCAAAACACATGCAGGCAACTTATTCTCAAATGTTCACGGACCAGCTTGACTGTTCCAATATGGCAGACAGCTTATGTATAGCAGCCCATAAAAACAGCCGCTAATGAGGCATCTATGTATATATTCTATGCACACTACACCCGAGATCCAGTTTCCACAGGTTCCACTTTCAACAAAACACTGCATCATGATTGCGACTCAATCAGATCACGCAAGTCCTATAGCTTTAGCCAAGCAGCTTGTCACTCCGTGATCTATGCATTGTCTTATGTTGTGTTTGGGCTCGTTCGAGACCACCTGCTCAAAATAAAGATATGTGATCTACTAGGGTTATTTACTCACTTTCATGTAGCTCCTAACCTGTTATTTAATGTTATTTTTCAGTGGAACTGTAAGCATTTTTAATGACGAAAAGTACCATGAAGTCCATATAACCCATATGACTGTTGTTCATATAGTGCAATTCTTAAAACAAATTTCCTTTTGTGAACCACCTTAAAAACTAGCAGCATATGGGTTTAGAACAACATGAGTAAATAATGACTTATGATTTATGGATGAACTCTTCCTTTAAAACATAATTTTTCTTCAATCCTCTGAAAAGCTGTGCTAAAAACCTCACATGGATTACCTATCACTAAATCTGCTTTGCATGCACAACGAGGGCGGCCAAGTGGAAATGAAGCCTCTCTGCTCGAGATGGAGTCTACTGACGGAATCTGCATCCGTGCCCGCCGATTAATCCGAGACATCCCACCCGATCCTCCCGTCATTTACAATGTCACAGAATCCATAATCAAGATTTAACAGGAGTCAGCGCTCGGATCAGCGAGCAGAGAGAGAGAGAGATGGAGATATTCACAGGAAACAGCAGGTCAGTCTGATATTCACGGACAGAGAATGCCACAATTTCATCCCAGTTAGAGAGAGAGGAAGCTGCATCTACAGGTGGCCTTCAATAAAACTGCAGAAAATTAGTGCTGAATGTCACTATAGACTGCAACAGTCAGATTCTGGAAATAAAGCTCCATTCATTTTCTTCATAGGGAAATTGATTTTGAACAATAACTTCTAAGCCTTTAAAGACAGACCTACTGTGAGCTATGAGGTTGTTTATATGTGGTATTCGCTTCTGCTGATGCCATCAGCCCACATTATTTCAGCTTATTTTTTAAAATAACCGTGTTTAACAGAGGAATTCCTGCTGAACAACTACATTACCCATGAAACTGTACAGAAAATGACACCAATCAGAATCGAAAAAAGCAAAACATGCCAAAATAACTCTTAGTGCTGCCCACTCCCATGAAGCACTGCAAATGACATAATTGAGTCAGTCTCCCTATGCTCTCAAAATACTTAAATATTTGTATAAATATGCATATTTTGCAATAAACTTAAAATGTATTGTTTATATATAAAATCAACATTTGTAAATGAGTAGTTTGATATTTCTCCATTGTTTTTATTTGATTATCTGTTTCCAATGCTTCATGGGATTGTAAGTTCTTATCCTCACTAAAGAAGTTGAGTCAAAGACTATCCACCTGTTTCCGGGGGGCGCTACTGTAAAAAAGAACGGAAGTATGGAAGTAGCATACCAATGGTATTTTGTGTAGAGGCTAAGTGTTTACTTTGTAAAGTTGCAAACCTTTACAAGAGATGTCGTTACGGGACATTTCAGTTTAGTACATTTATTAGTTAATCAATAATATCACAATACAATAAACAATTTTTATGCCCTTAATTGTTCTTTACTGACTTTCCACAAAAGTGCTGCTGCATGACTACAAGAGTGTCCTGGCCCTGCAATACATGAACAACCCGCTGTCTGTACTTCACCTGCCACTGATGCTAGCACCCAAGCCTTATGATGTGAAACATGTCGCGCGTGCCAGAGCCAGTCGCGTTTCCACTGTCATATATGCGATGCTAAAGGCTACTTATGCTAACCATTGTGATAATAAATACACACGTTTATGGAAAATACCAGAGACTGCTTGAGGAACGTAGACAACTCATATATGATTATAATCGTGTATTTATTTGGTTTAATGTTTTATCTGTCTCTTCCCTGTTTCTTTGTTGATACCGGACTAATGTATACACATATCTTTTCCCATACTCCGGTTAATAACGTATAACTCATAACTCCTGTTTTCTTCTCATGAGCTCCCTCTGTTGCTCTGGCTAAGGATAACAGTAGAGATGGAGAGATCGCTCAAACGTCCTCGGATTGCAATCATAGCATAATTTCGAGGAAAAATAAAAGAAATGCTCAGAAAAGTGACATAAACATATAATATTTTATCAATATATTTCTAAATGTGTAAGCCTTTGGACTTAAAAGCCTTAATGGAGTTGTTTTGTGCATTCTTGTGATCGTAAATAAATGGAAGCAGGTGCAACTGGAATAGGTGTGTGTTCTACTCTATTCTAATATAAATATCAGTTAGATTCAGCATCATTGATGTGCACTCCTGAAATAAATTAATAAATTACTGGTACTGTAACATTTTTTACTGTAAAACATTGTTCAAATATTGATGTTGGAATCTTAAGTCTTTACGTTCACAAGTTTGGATCGCTAAATCTTGAATGACTCAACTGCTGAATGAACAGAGTGTCACGTCCAGCATGTTTACTTCGAACCGGAAGACGCAAGGCCTCATGGGGCGTAGGAAACTTGCATCACTTGTATTGTTTTAAATGGGAGAAAGTGCAATACGGTATTAGTCCCACCTTCTAAATAAGAGCCAATCACCGATTGGTAAAGTCATCGCGTTAGAAGCTCAGGTTCCCATAGAAACAGTCAAACGCGCGCTTCCTAAAGAGACGTGCACTTAGGACTGCACATGCGCATTAGCTTGATCCAGCCTGAAAAATGCTGTTTTTGTCATGATTCCAGCGTTTAAAAACAACATTTATAAGACAGCTGTTGCCAGATTTCATTGATGATTTCAAATATGAAATTTAATCGAAAGCTTGGCAAATAGCTTTGGAGAATTTGATGTTTCCCCATTCAAAAAGATAGGAGCTACACTTGCATGCCCAAGAGGTGTTTCAAAGATGGCCGCCGAGTGAAATTACTTGTCTTGAAGGGACTTGAGTACTTGTCTTGGTTGAGTACACATTCTTGTGTCTTTTTGCTAGTTTTCAAAAACTTGTGTTGTGATTCACCTCGTGGCTGATTAGCTTGGTTCATGGCTTTTTTAAAATCCTTATGGGGAAAATGAATGGAAAAAAATACATCTGGAACCAATGCTGCTGAAAAAGGGGGTGGACACAGTTGCACTCTATTTTATTCAAACAGATCGAAATGGTTCTCCTGGAGATAATTATGAACACTGTTTGTTGATGAGATTATAAAGTCATTTGTCAAAACTAAACAGACATATGAGTTCTTTTAGTCATTTCTGAAACAAACTGAAATAATCTAGACCAGAGATTTGCAGAGACACACTGTAAAGTTATGGAAATTATGACTGCACTGAAACACTGGAGTGAATCCTCTAAAGCAGTGGTTCTTGATCACTGATCTGATCAGTAATGAACTCCCCAAAAGAAAAATGAGCGAAATAAGATCTGTAGACTTTTGGAATTTGTCGTCTGAACCAGTCAAAAGCATGTTAAACCTATTCTCAGAAGTAACTGGAGAGTTATGAAGGTATTCCAGAGTGGTAGAATAGTGCTATTGTCATCTAATCTGATGACTTTACTGGAGAGAGAGTGAACAGTGTGAGCAGTCGTTGAGCATGTTAAATCCAGCTTAAATTAAGATTCAGCACATGGGTTTGCTCTCTAAACCTTTGGCCTATTGCTAAAAAGACTATAAGAGGATGAAGAATTACTGTCAATAATTAGGCACAAGGAAATAGATATATTACATTATTTTATCATAATATTTTTTATGTCAGGTTACTATAATATTATAATATTTAAAAATATAAAATAAAATAATAAATATGATATACACTAACATTAAAAACTGGGATTTGTAATATTTTTTATGTTTTTGAAATAAGTATCTTATGGTCAGCAATGCTGCATTTATTTGATCAAAATGAAACAGTTATATTGTAAAATATTATTATAAATTAAATTAAAATGTAATTTATTCTTTTGATTGCAAAGCTGAATTTTTTTCAGCTTTGGAAAAACATTTTTTTTAAGCTTTAGTGTCACATGATCCTTCAGAAATCACTCTAATTTGCTGATTCCTGCTCAAAAAGCATTTCTTATCAGTGTGCTTCTTAATATTTTTGTGGAAACACTGATACATTTTTTTCAGGATTCTTAAATATAGAATTTCTATGAATATAGAAAGTTGAAAAGAACTTAGCATTTATCTGAAATAGAAATCTTTTGTAGCATTATGAATGTCTTTACTGTCACTTTTGATCAATTTAATTTCCTTGCTGAAAAAAAAGCATTAATTAAAAAATAAAATAAAATAAAATAAAATACTGACCCCAAACTTTTGAAATGTAGTGTACTTATTAATTTAGTAATTCACTGCACAAACATAATTTAATTAGCACAAACTATGATTATCCATGTTAATATAAGTGTATGGTTTTTGAGGATGAACGTGATACCAATTAAAAATACCTCTGAACACACAAACTTTGACATCAACAACAAAAGATACAGGAAGTGTATTCTTCTCTTTTTTAAAAGTTGATTAACCTATTCATTTTGTCCTCCTAACTTGGATGAGTATATGGTTAGTTCCATTTTCTTACTTGCATTTAGCATTGTTTTCCCTGCTGTCTGACCTGTGAGCCAGTCGAGAACCTAACACGTGCACAGAAACATGAAAGCATGCATGACACCCGTCAGCTACTAATGCAAAAGTATTGAGCGCATCATGATGTGGTGGTGTTCAATCTCTGTATCTGTCCTCACTGCAGAGCGCAGCGGCTGATCAGAGAAACCCTGTTTTACAAGGGACACATCTTGTCGCAACAACTTTGCCTGACCTTGTGCGAGTCTGAATAACACTGTAAAATTGATTCAGCTCGCTGCAATAAAAGAGCCTTCGCATTATCTACATTCTACCTCTAATTAATATAAGCAGTGGCGGGCAGGCCATTATTTACGACTGAAGCTGTATGGGGTGGCCAACGCAATAATAATCTGCTCTATATTTTTATTGATGTGTTGATGAATGGCTTTATTTCACACAAAACAGCCATGGAATGTCGAAGCGTACAGATCACACGAGCGCTGATTACAACCCCTGCCTTTCCTGAGCCCTCTGTGTGTGTGTGTGTGTGTGTGTGTGTGTGTGTGTTTATATCACCGTTAGCTGGACGGTCTCTCATTACACAGCTATGGTCAGTTGATGAAGTACTGCAGTCACACATCCACACTTGTTTACTTATTCTGCACACGCTCAAAATGTTTTGGAATTGCTTTTTAGATTCACATGTGTCATGTTAATGCCCACTAGAAACTTCACTTGTTTAGAGGTTGCACTTTCATAGAAAAGGATACAATAAAGACAATGAAGATAATGGAGATCTTATTTATGCAACGTCACAGATGTTTCTTCTAATTTCTAATTTATTAGCAGTGTTAATTCTGTTAACACTAATTTTCGTCAACAACATTATTTCAATGACGAAAATGAGTTATGAATGACAAAAACTATGACAAAAATCTCCTGACATTTTCATCAACGAATAAAAACTAGACAAAAATGTTAGGAAGGGACAATTTGGGAAGAGATTCAGTCAGAATGATGTTGTGTTGTAGATGCGCACATTTGAAAAAAGTTCAAAAATGTCTGGGAGAAAGAGAAGAGCAGACATATGGATAAATATGCATGATGAAAGCTAAATTCAGTCCGGTTTTCTGTGCGCACACAGAAAGCCGCCTCTCAGACGTCAGCGCACGAATACTGAATTGAGTTCTCTGAATTGAGTTTTTATCTTAGAAGAAACATCTGAGAAGCAGAATCCTTAAAATTCTCTATTTAATCTCACTGCACTGTAGAAGCAACAAATGATATATTAAAAAGATCCGATGTGGGATTTTTCTTTCCTACAAATGCCGAATTATCATTTCAATGACACTGTTGACCTTATTAAAAACTCTAGAGGAGACACATGTGAGATTACTTGGGTCTTTTTCTCAGGAGAAACATCTGGATTTTGAAGAAGTCTCCATCTGCTCTCTATTCAGTCTCATCACAGTCTAGGAAAAACAATCTCATTTGGGATTTTTTTCCCCCTACAAGATAACTTATGCTTATTATTTACATTGCTGAATATATTGCTGAAGTTTTTTTCTCAGGAGAAAAATCTGAGAAGATTTAGACTTGTGAAGAAGTCTCCACTCGCCCTCCATTTAATCTCTTCACTCTCTAGGAGAAACAACTGAGATATTAAAGAGGTCTTTCCTTTGTGATTTTTCTTTCCTATGGGCACATAGAAGTCTTGGCAGCAAGTTTGAATCTCAGAGTGCTTTTATGAAACATCTGAAGCTATAGATTTGAGCTATCTTTCATAATTAGGAGGAAGAGCAGCTAAAAGGCGTCCTGCGTTAGATAATTGTGGTCCATCCTTCCTAATTTTGTGAAAGCGGGGAGAAAAAAAAAATTCAGTATTTGTCTGGTTATTAATTCAGCTCACAAATCCTTGATTATTTTCCAATCCTTTCCTCTGATAGGAGCCATCTCTGTTTGCCTGCCTCTCTCTCTCTCTCTCTCTCCTCTTTCGACCGGCCCGGCCTGCCTTCTCAATCGCCTGTTTTGTTTCCGCCTTTAATGAACAGTTGGATTCTTTTATTTCTCTACAAGTGCTGGATTTGTCTTATCAACCTCGTTCCCTTTGAGGGTTGCCAATTGGTTTTATCCACGGATGTATCATTTCCTAGGCTTCCTCTTTTTTCCCCGCACAAAGAGAAAGAACCACTTCGTCAACAACCCTCTACGGAGAGACAGATTAAGAACCTCAACATCACCTAGCTTCCAGCGCCGCTCCCAACTGGTTTGTGTAAAACTCAATTAAACTGGTCCCTGCTGAATTCCACATTACAGTACATTAAACAGAAATTCTTCAAGCGTGATGACAAAGCTGCGGTACAGGAGTGTTTCCTGCCTCCGTCTATGGGGTTTTGGTCTCTCCTCTGCTGCGACGAAGCTCAAAGACAAAGTAGGAAACAAACTTTGTGCTTTATTTATCTGTGAAGTGGTAAAGGCGGCCAATGGCCTTGATTGCAGTGTGTAATCAGCTTTAAACGGCTAATGTTCGCTAATAGGAGTAGTGTGAGTCCTCTGACTATTAGAAGCAAATATTATCAAATGCTATGACATGTGGGAAATGCTGGTTTTAGCTTTAATCTGGAGAGAGAGAACAATAATACCAGCCTATGTATTCTAGTCAAAACATTATTGAGCAAATGAACTGCTGAATAGTGGTCTTTGATATTACTGATGGATGGATGGATGGATGGATGGATGGATGGATGGATGGATGGATGGATGGATGGATGGATGGATGGATGGATGGATGGATGGATGGATGGATGGATGGATGGATGGATGGATGGATGGATGGATGGATGGATGGATGGATGGATGGATGGATGGATGGATGGATGGATGGATGGATGGATGGATGGATGGATGGATGGATGGAGTATATAAAAATGTGGTTTTCAAACTGATGACATAGAAATACAATTCAATAGAAATTCAATTTGAATTGAAAAGAAATGTCTTAAAATGATTAATTGATATTTGATTATATAACAGCTGCCTCTCTAATATCCATCTGTCTTTGCATCTTGCCATGAATAATTATCATAAAGTATATTTTATGAAAGAAAAATCCCAAATGGGATCTATCAATTGTTTTTCATAGACTGCAATGAGATTGAATGAAGAACTTAGTGTTTTCTTCTAAAGATCTCAACAGTGTCTCAAACTATGCTTGTATTGGCCAAGATCCCAAAATCCTAAAAAATCCCAAATTACCTCAATTGTGTCGCCTGTAAAAACAGCAGTATTCTCACATGAGTGTACTCTGGTGGTCTCAAAAGTGTTTTCAAAGTGTTTTCTGATTTGCCAAGACACCAAAATCACATTCATACCTCAATGGAGGAAACTAAATGGAGATGTTTGCTTCCACAGCTTCTCAGATTTGTCTCCTGAGAAAAAGACTCAGCGTCTTTCAGTTGTGGCCTAATAGTTAGAGAGTCAGACTTATAACCTGAATGTCACAGGTTCGAATCTCAGTACCGGCTAAATAAAATGCATAGCACAAATTCCGGGTATGGGACATCATACTTGGCTACATGTTACTTTCACTTTAACATCTGTGTAATAAAACTTTTCTCAGGTATGTAAATACCTGTAAGTAAATAAGTGAGACACATTCAGGCCTTTAGTTTGGACCAGTGCATCTCAGTCCTATCAGGTCTTTTGTGTGTCCTTTCCTCCCATCTGCCCTGGAATGCAGGAGACACTCTGAACCCTCTGTATTGCACCAGTAGTCGTTTTATGACACACTGTTTATAATATCTGAAACACACACACGTGCCCACGCTGTGAGCAGGGTCGGGTGTTCTCCCCCAGTTGGGCTCCGGCCAAACGCCACTCCTTCATGTCTGCTTCGTTTCTCTCTAGTGCAGCTCAGTACGGGTCAGCGGCTTCAGATGTGCCCTCCCAAATACTGCCCGAGTGAAGGTCAGACCATAGCCCACAACACACACACACACACGCATCAGCTGCATTGAACCACAGCTTCTCACAGATGAGTTTAGTGTTCATTTTTGGTTGCTAATGTCAGAAATATTATTACTATTTTGCATCCCATAGTGTCCAATAATATGAATTAAATACACATTTACACATCAAAATATATTTATTTATTTATGATAAACAAAAAAAAAAAATCAATCAATAAACTGATGAGTATATATGTATTTCATTTATATTATTGGAAATATGATAAACATTTATTAACAACATTTGTATTTATTTGTTTTTATTAATAAATACGTAAATAAATAATTAATTGTAATAAATATTTATGATAAATAAACAAATTAATTCTGGAAATGTAATAAATATTTACTATAAATATATTGTATTTGAACAATTAATTAAATAAACTGATGTGTAAATATGTATTTCATACATATTTGATAAATATTTACTATAAATAAGTTGTATTTATTTATGTATTTTATTAAAAAATAAGTAAATAAATAATTTTAATATATATTTATTATAAATTAATGTAATTTATTTTTTATATTTATAATAAATAAATTGTGATATGTAAATATGTATTTAATTGATATTATTGGATTTATTAAATATTTACTATAAATACATTTTATTTAAACAAACAAACAAATAAAGTATTCAGCTGGTCATATGAAGGGACTGATATGGCTGGAGACCAAGGGTAAGCAGTAATACTAATATGACTCACACCCACTAACCAGCCTTTCAGCAAATTAGTTACTACCGACTACTGGCCAAACATTGCATCACCTATTCAGAATACATTTATAAATTCATTTATACGCATTTATAAGGGTTATAATATGTCTCCCCACTTTTAAGATCGCCCCTGCACCCCTGACTGGTGATTCTTGATACAGACAGAGTGGTGGGGGGTGGGGGGTTCAGTGGGTTCAGGGGAAAGTTTGAAGGGGTCTGGAGAGGAAAAAGAGATGTGATGTAATTACCCGTCGCTGGCACCGAGGCACAACTCAACTCAGAAGGGATTCGGAGCAGAAAATCGCTAAAATCTGTTTACCAGTGAGCAGAATTCACTTCCTTCACGAGCATTTTGTGAGGACTCTGCCTATCTGAATAATTCATGCAGAAGAGCCATCGGCGAACCGGAGACTTCACAGGTAGAGCAATTCACAGGATAATCTGAGAGACTTCAGCTCAGAACCAGTCCAGCAGTAAAGCACCCAGAGCACAGACGTCAAACACTCAATTCAATTATTTCCTAGAAAACACTTATTCACAGAATGCATTTACAGGACCTTTAGTCAAGATGGTTAAAGCTGTGAAAATCTCCTCTAGCTCACAGTTAAAGGTACATAATCATTTTAGAGCTAATTAAAAAAAGTTTTACACACACACACACACACAAAAACAAGTAGTATTTTTGAAAAATATATTTAAAATGAAAAGTATCAGCTGCCTAGAAAAAGCTGTTTTATTTTACAGAACATGGAATGGGTCACATCCTCATCAGCATCACCATGTTGATATCACATGACCAGATGTATCTTGCCAATCCACTTACTAATAATAACAATAGCTTTAAAATAATAGGACTGCCCCCTAATAGTTGACTAACTGTTAGTCGACGAGAAGAGGCTTAGTCTACCAAAACTGTATTAGTTGCTTAGTCGCAAGAAAAACAAAACTCCACAGGAAGTGGCGAAGGCATTAAAGGCTCATTATTATTATTTGTATGGTTTATTAATAAACGTGCGATTAGTCAACTAATGCTTAAAATGAATGACTATTAGTCGACCAGAAAAATCTTTAGTCGAGGGCAGCCCTATTAAATAATAAATAATACTTTTCAAGTGCTCAATGGGCTTTATAAAGCATAATTAAGTATTTTTTAACCAACTTAGGTAAACCAACTGATATAACAGCAAACACAATAGCATTTTGTTTTTAATTTACACTACCATTCAAAAGTTTGGGGTCAGTAAGATTTAAAATTAATTTTTATTTATTTTAATTTGAACTGAATTCAGCAAGGATGCATTAAAGGGTTAGTTCACCCAAAAATGAAAATTCTGTCATTAATTACTCACCCTCATGTCGTTCCACACCCGTAAGACCTTTGTGCACCTTCGGAACACAAATTGAGATATTTTTGATGAAATCCGATGGCTCAGTGAGGCCTCCATTGACAGCAAAATAATTAACACTTTCAGTGCCCAGAAAGCTACTAAATACATATTTAAAACAGTTCATGTGACTACAGTGGTTCAACCTTAATTTTACGAAGCGACGAGAATACTTTTTGTGCATCAAAAAACAAAATAACGACTTTATTCAACAATATCTAGTGATGGGCAATTTCAAAACACTGCTTCATGAAGCTTCAAAGCTTTACAAATCTTTTGTTTTGAATCAGTGGTTCAGAGCGTGTATCAAACTACCAAAGTCACACCCCCCAGTAGTGAACCATTGAAATTTCGAAACACTTATGACGTAATGAAGCCTCGTTTACTGAAATTATGTGACTTTGGCAGTTTGATACACACTCTGAACCACTGATTCAAAACAAAAGATGTATAAAGCTTCAAAGCTTCATGAAGCAGTGTTTTGAAATTGCCCATCAATAGATATTGTTGAATAAAGTTGTTATTTGTTTTTTTGGCGCACAAAAAGTATTCTCGTCACTTCATAACATTAAGGTTGTACCACTGTAGTCACATGAACTGATTTAAATATGTCCTTAGTAGCTTTCTGGGCACCTGAAAGTGTAAATTATCTTGCTGTCAATGCAGGCCTCACTGAGCCATAGGATTTTATCAAAAAAATCTGAACAAAGGTCTTACGGGTGTGGAACGATATGAGGGTGAGTAATTAATGACAATTTTTGGTTGAACTAACCCTTTAAATTCATCAAAGGTGTCAGTAAAATGTTTAAAATGAGATTTCTATTTAAAAATAAATGTTTTATTTTAAACTTTTTATTCATCAAAGAATCCTTAAAAAAAAAAAAAAAAATATTTAGCAGCCGTTTTGTTGGGCCAACTGTTTTAAACATTGATAATAATACGAAATGTTTCTTGAGCAGCAAATCAGCAAATTAGAATGATTTTTAAAGGATCATGTGACAATGAAGACTGGAGTAATGATGCTGAAAATTCAGCTTTGCCATCACAGGAATAAATTACATTTTAAAATATATTTAAATAGTAATATAACTTGTAATTTTTTTTTTTCCGCAATATTTCTATTTTTACTGTATTTTTGATCAAATAAATGCAGATTTGGTGAGCATAAACATATCTTCTTTCAAAAACATACTTTATACCTTACTTTTGAATGGTAGTATATTTTGATAAAACAGTATAGAATATTAGTTATCAGCCAAAACATGAAAAGAATGATCAGCTTTTAATATCAGCCCATCACTAATAACACAACATAACAAAAGAGCCTTTTAATGATTTTATGCATCCATAATTAGGTATCAATATAAAGTCCAATTCCATTTGGGCTAAAAACAACTAGTAAAACTTAAAAAAAAAAAAAATACAGATTGCTTATATACATCATACCTGAGTCGTTCAGTTATTTTGAATTGCATTTCTTTTTTTTTTTTTACAACTGTATTAGTGTCATTTTGTATTGACATGCCCAGAAAGCATGACATATTCTCAATTCAAATCCCCAAATTGAAATACAGTTTTTCTAATCTGGTCCAGCAAGCATTGTTATTGTTTAGTCTTTTTTTCTTCTAGTAACAACTGCAACCTCTTACACACTCAAGCTGTATGAAAGACACACACACACACACAGCTGCAGCATTTAATTACCCTGCAATGAATGTACTAGCGGCACAGAACATCCTCTTGAAAAAGAAAACACATCGATGTTCGTTGCTGAGACGATGATCAATGTTTCTCTCCACCACCCACTGAAAAAAAACCACAGAGGTTCACTTGCCTAATTCTTGACATGAAATATTACCCACACCACTCCAGAAAGCCTCGCCGTTTGGATGCTGGGACAGATAGCATCCATCCTTTTGCTATAAGAAACAAACAAACAAACAAAAAGCTCTTCGACCTTTCACCCAACACGGAACGTACAACTGATAAGTAAGCGCCAATTTCTTTTCTCTTCTGCGCATTTTTTTGCCTTTGGCCCAAGTTTCACCTTGCTGAGCCCATGCCCTTTATTAAAGGTAGTAATGGCTGCTGAGTCGCCTCCAGCTTTCTCAGATTTGTCAGTCATGAAAGGGGGAGGAAGCAAGATAAATCTTATTTCGCCAGCTAAGGGCGTCTATCTCCGCGACAGAATGAGAAGCCAGGCCAAAAAACACTCGCCGCGTGCGTTAGGCGGCTCCGGCTTTAAGCCTTGTCCTCTCTGATCAAACCAGGATTTATGGAAGCATCATAACTTCCGACAACATCCAGGAGCTTATTAATTTTATATGTTTCTGTCCATTCCCTGATATTCCCAGCCTTGACAGTCACTCAAGATAAGCCAAAAGCTCCTGACAGGATAGAGTGTATATATATTTTTCTCTTTTCTCCTGCTGAATAGGTTGCAGCTGAAACCTTGAGAGGCATCGGCGTGAGTTGATTTGTCGACCGTCTTTTTTTTGTCTTCTCTCTCTTGCTGCCATTCCTAACGGTCTTTAAATCAACCCAAAGCCTGGCTCGAGTGAAAAGCAGGCAACCTCACGGCGACCGGAACCCAGAAATCCCCCCTCACTTATAAGCACACACAGAGAGTGGATCAAAATGTGCAACTGATAGTCAATCCGAGTGTAGTGGCACCACAAACGGATGTAAAAGTGATTTCTGCACCACTAGTGGCACCAAACTGAATAGCAAAAATAATGATGGCAGCAAAATTCATGCGTACAGCTGTTATGATTGCTCTGGAACATTAACCCACAAATATCGCCTGTGAAGTATTTGTTAAAAACAAACAAAAACATATAAATACGGAAATATTTCCTATGGATATAGCAATTTAAAGTGCCCAGTATGCTATTTTAAAGGTTCTTAATTTTGTTTTGGAGGTCTTCTACAATAGGTTTACATGCATTCAAGGTCAAAAATTCTCTCATAATATAGAATGCACTTCACCTCATTTCTCAAAAAGTCTAAAAAAATGGTTTGTTCGAAGATTCATTCTTTCTAAACCCCTCCTTTCCGTGAGCCTACTCTTCTCTGACTGGTCAGATGGCCCAGTCTATTGTGACTGGTCTACTGCTTACAGCGCGTGTTGGTAACAAAATGCCTATTACCATATCTGAATTTCCTCAAGTTTCCTCAGAGCTTGAGATACAGTGATTTTTTCCGTATCAATTCCAGTGCAAGTCCTCATCCTTTTGAAGTGCATGCGAAGTGGATTCGCAGCGCTGAAAACAGGGTCTTCTCAACATGTCGACAACACAAACTCTTCCAGAGTTACATTATTATGTAGGTATGTAACAGAGACTGGAACTGATGACTCGTTTCAGCAGTTCAGAATCGATTCTTTCTCTTAGGAGACAGTAACTTGTCTCCTTATGCACTTTGATCTTTAAAACTTTGCAGACCTTTTACATTCACAAACAGCAATATTACACAGGTAATATTCAAAAAATAGGGAGAGGGACACTTTACTAATTGTAATTGAGGGTTTTAGAAATCCCAGGTAAGATCTTAAATGACCTCGAGTTATAACATGATTTTCAACCCTCATTTTTATTTGGAACAACACTTTAGCTCCCCCTTCCTGCAGTTGCCTTGAACTCACCTTGGCTTTCCCAAAGACCGCACTTTATTCTCTTAATTTTTCCTTCTGGTGAAATAAAATTATTTTATTTATAAATACCACAAAAATTGACTGCTATGAATTTTAGTCATGTACTTAAATACTACAGCCAGTCACAATTAATTTTTTATTCTAAAACATCCCATGCAAAGTCAATATATATATATATATATATATATATATATATATATATATATATATATATATATATATATATATATATATATATTGACTTTGCATGGGATGTTTTAGAATAAAAAATTAATTGTGACTGGCTGTAGTATTTAAGTACATATATATATATAATATATTATATTTAATTATATATATAATTATTTTTTATAATATACACAACTGTGAGCAATGCCACAATATCACAGTCAACAACGGAAATAGATATTGAAAACACTTTTTTCTAAGTCCTCGCACCTAAAACACATGGAATTAAAAGTTTCAAAACACTCACAAATTCACCACTACATTTCAAGAATGCATATTACTTAATTTGCGTGGCAGGTCATGCAAGATCATTGCGCGTCTTTTGTTCAGATCCCGTTTCATTGCTTTTCACATCATGGCAGCATAAGTTCATGTGCCATAAAGTTTCATGTGCCTCTATAAACGGTAATGACCTCTGCCATGTAAGGATGATGACAACATTAGGCTGTCTTTATGACAATACCCACAGAGACTGGACAGATGGACACTACCATCACCTCATCACCAAACTCTCCCTCCCTCTGCAGTGCAGTGAACAGAAATAGAGCAAGGGATTGTTAACCAGAGCGTTAGTTATGGGGTAGTCAGGAGGCTTGTTTATGGTCTGAGGAATGAATGCGAGAAGGACAGGCAAACTATACTGACACAACACATGCCACAATAAACAACAACTATGACTAATATTTTGGTTGAATGATTTATTGAAACAAAATTAAAATTATGAGAAAAATAATCTGTCTGATTCAGATAATAATTGCTTTACTTTACCGTTGCAACAAAATATATATGTGGGTAAATATAGATGTATATTGTAATATTGGTGAATATAAATGAAAATGATTGTTAATGCTTTTTAACTAGGTGAAAAAACTTATGAAATATATTCTTTAAAAAGTCTTGAAGCTAATCTCAGAAACTGATGGATTTCATTGTCAAACACCTTATGTGATAGAGGCATGAAGACAGTTTAGATCTGAAGAAAGATTTGATTTGAGGACAGCAATGGCGAAACACATCTTGGTTAAAGTGATCTGGTGCTCAGGTTTGGGAGAAGAGAGAGGGATAGAGAGAGTAAATGGATATAAAACCATCACGCAGGTCACCAGCCGCCCACTGTGTGAGGATGGATGGCGGTCGAGGCATGTTGTCTCCTCAGCTGTACCTGCGGCCACAGGGCTGCACTCTTTATGCAGCATAAAATTACTGTCAGCCCCCATGTATACCTCCTCCGACAGGTCACTAATGCCACATACACGTTATATTCAGACATTTTCTGTACACTTTTCTTTTATATACCATTATCGTTGGCTCTGTCATTAAAGGGAATGGAAATTCTGTTATCATTCACTCACCCCTCATGTCGTTCCAAAAACCTATGAGTTTCTTTCTTGCGTTGAACCCAAGAGTATACATTTTCCTATATGATAAAACTGGATGGTCACAATTCACTGTCAAACAATTAAGATTTATTAAAGGTACACTACTTTTGGCCCTCTAGAGGGTAAAAAAGAAAACTGCATGCATTTTCCAGAAGAACTCAATACTTAATACTTAATATGGTTATCCTACTGCTCATAAAACATTCACTATATTGGGCTTATGAGATATAACCAGTTTAACATGGAGAGGATCTCAAGCTGAGCTATACTGCGTTACTGTAGCTATACCCATTAATAGACACAGTACTTCCTTGAAAATAAATCCCAGCACAGCACTACAAAAACCATAATGAAATGACCCTTCAAAATATATAATGAACTCTGTTAGAAAGCTACATATGACAACTTACCTGTTCAATAAAATAAAATACCAATAAAAAGCCATCTCGTGTCACTTTTACATTTCAAATCCCTCAGTTCTAGCCATCTTCAAAACGCCAAGCCAATGTTGATTCTTGTTTTATTACGAGCTGTCACGTTCTCTTTTTGCTAGCAGACTCTCCTCTGTTTTTTACATTACACATACATCTCTCTCACTGTTCAACCTATCAAGAGTAATACTCAGTTTTGCCAATCCAATCAAATCCCAAAGGATCCAATCAAGTCTTGCGACTCCTGCCCTACATTTTTTACTGGTTCAATATCCATTTCACTTGGAAATATGTCACCTTACTTAGGTAAAATAGGTTGTGAAATCTGCCTCATGTTGATTTTATTACTGTAATTGTTACCATATGATCGCCCTTAAAAGGATAGTTCAGCCAAAAATGAAAATTATCCCATGATTTCCTCACCCTCTTTTAGGTGTATATGTCTATCTTCTTTCAAATGAACACAATCGGATATATATTTAAAAATATCCTTGCTCTTCCAAGCTTTACAATGGTAGTGATGGGGGGGGGGGGGGGGGGGGGGGGGGGGGGATTTTGAAGCCCAAAAAATTAATCCATCCATTATAAGAAATAATCCATACGGCTCCAGGGTGAAGCACAAAATAAAGGCCCTTTGAAGCAAGATGATTTGTTTTTGTAAAAAAAAAAAAAAAAAAAAAAAAAAGTAAATATTTAAAACTTTATAAATTCAAATAACTAGCTTCCGACGGACGACCGTACGCATACTGCGCAAGTCAACTTGCGCCAAATGAGTAACCCGTGATGCGATGTATGACGTAGGAGTAACGTAAGCTTAGGCGCTTCTCGCAGTCCACCCAAATAGGGCTAGGCAACAAACTCAAGCTCAATCTTCTCTTATATTGAAATCCTCTGACATTTCTCTTCAAAAATTCTTGTTTTAGGCTTTAAATAATGACCTAAGTTTTGTTTTGCTCTATCCTCTGTCCTTCCGCATTCGTCACTGCGTCATGCGTCGGGTCAGGGGTTACTCTTTCGCTGCAAATCGATGAGTCTGCTGTAAGCTAGTTATTATAGTTTTAAATATGGACATTTTTCTTACAAAAACACATCACTTCACTTCAGAAGGCCTTTATTAACCCCCTGGAGCCATATTGATTACTTTTATGATGGATGGATGCTTCAAAATGTGCCAAAGCATATTCATGGAAAGTTGACTGGAAGGAAAAAGTGTGGTAGGAAAAGGTGTACAAGTGAAAGGAATGACCGCAGGCTTGAGAAGATTGTCAGGCGAAGCCGATGGCAAGAGCCACCGCACACAGACGTCTTCAGGAAATGGGCTACAACTGTCACATTCCACATACCAAGCCACTTCTGAACCAAAGACAACGTCAGAAGCGTCTTACCTGGGCTAAGGAGAAAAAGAGCTGGATTGTTGCTCAGTGGTCCAAAGTCCTCTTTTCAGATAAAAGTAAATTTTGCATTTCATTTGGAAATCAAGGTCCCAGAGTCTGGAGGAAGAGTGGAGAGGCACAGAAACCATGTTGCTTGAAGTCCAGTGTGAAGTTTCCACAGTCAGTGATGATTTGGGCTGCCATGTCTTCTGCTGGTGTTGGTCCACTGTGTTTTCTGAAGTCCACAGTCAACGCGGCCATCTACCAAGAAATTTTAGAGCACTTCATGCTTCCTTCTGCTGACAAGCTTTATGGAGATGCTGATTTCATTTTCCAGCAGGATTTGGCACCTGCCCACACTGCCAAAGGTACCAAAAGCTGGTTCAATGACCAGAGAATCTATGGGGTATTATCAAGAGGAAGATGAAAGACACCAGACCCAACAATGCAGATTAGCTGAAGGCCGCTATCAAAGCAACCTGGGCTTCCATTACACCTGAGCAGTGCCACAGGCTGATTGCCTCCATGCCACGCCGCATTGATGCAGTAATTCATGCAAAAAGAGGTCCAACCAAGTATTGAGTGCATAGAAATGAACATACTTTTCAGAAGCCTGACACTTCTGTTTAAAATATCATTTTTTTAATTGATCTTATGAAGTATTCTAATTTATTGAGATAGCCAATGGTGGGTTTTTGTTAAATGTGAGCCAAAATCATCACAACTAAAAGAACCAAAGACTTCAGTCTGTGTGCATTGAATTAATTTAATACACAAGTTCCACAATTTGAGTTGAATTACTGAAATAAATGAACTTTTCCACGACATTCTAATTTATTGAGATGCACCTGTATCTCAGATTGTGGTCGTCTGAAAGAAGATATATACACCATCATATACAGTCATATACACCTAGGATGGCTTGAGGGTGAGTAAATCATTGGATAATCTTCATTTTTGGGTTAACTATCCCTTTAAATCAAATGTTTCTTTCTCCACGTATAAAGCCATTTTTATGCCTGACTTTTAAATGGTCAATTTGTTCTATTCGTTTTTGAGACTTCAGAGGGTTCAAGAGCTTATAAAGCAAAAAGAATATGTAGGCTCTTTCAGGAGAGTAATTTTCCATTCAATTATTCTATAGTTAAACACTCACAGATATGTCAACGACTCTTTTTCAAGTGCTCCTTGTTGATTATGCAGTAAGAACGTATGATGATGTTCATAATCACATTAGCTTTCGGTTCTTAATCGTTTGGTGATAAGTGCTCCATTCTGCCCGTGTGTAAAGATACTCGAGTCCAAACTTAAAATCAACACACAGGAAAGCTTCTAAATCCACTTATGCTGATGTCCAAAGGCGCAAGATAGATAATCACAATAATGTGCTTAAACATGGTGAAAAATGTCTGCAGATGGAAAAATAGCTACTGCGTGGGTGGATTTTACCGATTTAGAAATGAGAAATGAGCATCACGGTACATATAGATCGAGTGTGAAGAATCTCAGCACACAAAACAAGAATTGTCACCCCACTGTACACAAAAAAGAAATAAACATGAAAATATAGCCGCTCTTTCTACTGTAGACATTTATTTTACTGAGCTTTGTAGCCCCATCATCTTACATGCATGGATTATCAAGGAAATATGTGTCCTGAGAAATCACACCTGTCTCTGTGACAGCCACAGGCTCTGTAAACAGCAAAAAAAAAAAAAAAAAAGTCAAGGGAGCGCAATTTTGTAGCCAATCAGAATCAGAAATCTAGCAAATCAGAGATCGCTCTCGGCCTGTCAATCATTCTGGAGGGAGGGTGTGTGGTTGAATGTATGGGGAATCTCATAAACAGACATGTCCATATTTTATATATATATATATATATATATATATATATATATATATATATATATAAATATAAATAATTTTTTATTTTTATTTTACAGTAATGAGAACATCATATCATTTTATATAACATTAATTATTTCTTTCTTTTTATTTTTGGGGTGATATATGAGCAGAACATTCTTATAGCATGTTTATATTCTATATTATTTAAGTAGCCTCCATGAAGAGCTCAACGTAACAGATGATTTGCAATAATCTACTGATGTATTGTGGGATACAGGAAGTGGATTGTTTACTGTCTCCTGAAGGCTCCGCTCCAGACAGTGTTAAAGCTCAGCTCTCACATTGACACTGAGATCTGTCTGCCCTCTGGAAATCGATGCACGGGCATTTCTCAACATCGATTATACAATTATGCAGGTTAAATCATCAAGCCCACACACACTCTTACAAGAGAGGACGTGTGTGAGCACTCTTGAAACACACACACACACACACACACACACACATTCACTCACTCCAGGTGCAGGTACTTCATGAGCTGATTAGAAATGCCACGGGGGAGTTGAACATCACTCTTAGCAGCTCCAGAGCTACACAATTGAATCATAATTAATAGTAGCAGCAGGAGGTTGTGATCCACACACACTCTCTCTCACACACAGAACTACTAAAGCTGTACATACTGACAAATTATGCAGAGTGAAACACAGCAGTGTCACTAAAGCCTTCTACTTAAAGAACCAGTAATTCATATTTGAACATGCACCATGCTAGTACCATGTTTTTCTATTTACCATAGTTTTACCATGTTAATGAATATGCACCCTGGCAATATCATGTTGTTTTGAACAGGCAACATGGTAATACCAATTTTCATTTATGTATTATGTTTTTTTTTATTTTTTTATTTATTATTGTACCATAATACCATGTTTTTTAAAAAAATATGTACTATGGTAATATCATGCTTTTTTGAATATGTACCATGGTAATACCACAATTTTTAATTACCATAGTACTGTCTGAATATGTACCATGACAATGCCATGTTTATTTTGAATATGCACTATGCTAATACCATGTTTTTCTATGAATATGCAACATGATAATACCATTTTTTTTTAATATGAACCATGCTAGTACAATGTCTTTCCCCTCACTGAATTATGTTTTTTAAAATATTGTACCATAATACCATATTTTTAATTTACTATTGCATTACCATGGTTTTGAATATGTAATGGTATGGTAATACGATGTTTTTTAATTACCATAGTATTTTTTTTAATATGTACCATGATAATACCATGTTTATTTTTAATACGCACCATGATAATACCATGTTTTTATTATGCACCATGGTAATATGCTGTTTTGAACATTCAACATGGTATTACCTTTTTTTTTTTACATTTCCATTTTTAAAAAAATATTGTACCATGACACCATGTTTTTCATTGACTATGAATGCTATGGCATTACCATGTCTTTGAATATGTACCATGGTAATATCATGCCTTTCTGAATAGGGACCATGGTTCTACCATGTTTTTTCATTACCATAGTATTATTATTTTTTTTAATATGTACTATGATAATACCATGTTTATTTTGAATATGCATTATAGTATTACAATGCTTTTAATTTACCATATTTTTTGTAAGTGTTGGTTCGGTATATCAAATGGAACATGAATATGGTAATGACTCGGTACCACTTCATATATAAAGTACCATGGTACTGTCATCATTGTGCCACAGTACTCACTCTCACTTCGACAGGCTGAAAACAGCAGCTGCAATGACCTTATTGTAACTTTCAATCCTCCTGTTACTAGTCATAAAATGTTAAAGTTTGTCAAATATAATATGTCAATGTTCAACACGATTCCCTTTGTTAGCCTCTGGTCTCAGTACAATGACATTGTATTGTTTAAGTACACTTTATGTCCAATAAATGTCTATGTTTATGTGTGAGAGAGAGCGCGCGCGTGTGTGTGTGTGTGTGTGTGTGTGTGTGTGTGTGTATGTGTGTGTGTGTGTGCGCGCTCAACTTAAAATTATGCAACTCTCTCCCCGTCTCTCTCTCTCTGACCGTCTGTTCTTGCAGCCTGGCTCACTGCAATCAATTATTGTTACGGTAGAATCATTAATAATTTCCTAATGAAAATGATTCTGTTGATCTCTGTTGTATTTTAATTAAACATAATTACGCTGGCGCTCAGAGCTGTGGTGGGGACCCCTTCAGGGTACAACCCAGTTTTAACACCCTGATAATGAAATTTTACATTGTGTGCAGTTGTTTGGTTATTATGCGTCGCAGTATTTTCCGCTGTTCAAAGATAAGAGATAATAACCCTGGCACCTCCGTGTGCTTTGCCTCCGTGCCTTTCAAAGAGGAAGATGAAATGAAAACAATTTAATGGCCTTAACAGTTTAAAACATGACAGCGTTTGTCTTTTGTGTCGTTCCAAACTCAGCTGGCATGTGTCCGTCTTCTAGCGCTTTATTGTCAGCGTGAAACCCCTCACCCAGCACTGCGCTTACACAAAGACATGCACGCAAATGGAGATAAATATACGTTTGAAGGTTCGGTTTGTACAGTGATGAAACGGTTCGCTGCCTATTAGGGTTGGGAATCGAGAATGGGTTCTTATTCAGAACTGGTTCCAAAAAAACATGGCAACTGAATCACATTAGGTTATGATAACGCTTCCTAGTGTTTTCTGCATTGATGCTGAATCTGCAGCACCACTGCAAAATAAATCATATTTAGTTGTGAGTTTGAACTGAATGTTATGAGGCAGAAAATGGTGCCAATAATTAATAAAAAAAGACATTACATGCAATGACAGTGTTAGCGGGCCCGCCTCCCATGCCGGAGACGCTGGTTCGAATCCCGTTTGGAGCGAATGGAGTAGGACTATTACATTTGGAGGCCAGGGGAGTGAGGTTTACACGTACAGCTCTTACTAGCTTGCCTCTGTTACACTCACCCCCTAAACCTCGCTCCCATCCGGGTCATGGCACCAAATGTAACCTCTAAATTTCTACTCGCCCCACTCTGAGCGGGATTACACTAACAAGGACGCTAAAGAACACAGCCGTCAGTCACTAATGAGTTGTCAGTTTATTTACTTTTGTTTAGAACTTTTGTTAAAGACAAGACACCACAGGTGAATAAGTAAAGAATTATCATCATACAGATATCAGATATCATAATACTTGTATAATATGCAAATGAGACATTATCTAATTAAATATGCACACATTTGCATGCATTTCTATAACAGAAAACTAAACACTGGATAAAGCCAGTTTCAAAATTCTTGTTTTATTTAACATATGTGACCCTGGACCACAAAACCAGTCATAAGTCGCACGGGTATATTTGTAGCAATACATTGTATGCGTCAAAATTATTGATTTTTCTTTTATGCCAAAAATCATTAAGATATTAAATAAAGACCATGTTCCATGAGTAAATTTTCTACTGTAAATATAAAAATTTATTTTTTGTGAGTGGATATATATTGCTAAGGATTTCATTTGGACAAATTTAAAGGCAATTTTCTCAATATTTTAATTTTTCTGCACCCTCAGATTCCAGATTTTCAAATAGTTGTATCTCGAACAAATACTGCCCTATCCTAACAAAGGATATTTATCCAGCTTTCAGATGATGTTCAGGTGCTGGTAATCTAATTAGAATATCATCAAAAAGTTGATTTATTTCACTAATTCCATTCAAAAAGTGAAACTTGTATATTATATTCATTCATTACACACAGACTGATATATTTCAAATGTTTTTTTTTTTTTAATTTTGATGATTATAACTGACAACTAAGGAAAATCCCAAATTCAGTATCTCAGAAAATTAGAATATTACTTAAGACCAATACAAAGAAAGGATTTTTAAAAATCTTGGCCAACTGAAAAGTATGAACATGAAAAGTATGAGCATGTACAGCACTCAATACTTAGTTGGGGCTCCTTTTGCCTGAATTACTGCAGCAATGCGGCGTGGCATGGAGTCGATCAGTCTGTGGCACTGCTCAGGTGTTATAAGAGCCCAGGTTGCTCTGATAGTGGCCTTTAGCTCTTCTGCATTGTCGGGTCTGGCATATCGCATCTTCCTCTTCACAATACCCCATAGATTTTCTATGGGGTTAAGGTCAGGCAAGTTTGCTGGCCAATTAAGAACAAAATTTACTTTCATCAGAGAACATAACTTTGGACCACTCAGCAGCAGTCCAGTCCTTTTTGTCTTTAGCCCAGGCGAGATGCTTCTGATGCTGTCTGTTGTTCAAGAGTGGCTTGACACAAGGAATGCGACAGCTGAAACCCATGTCTTGCATACGTCTGTGCGTAGTGGTTCTTGAAGCACTGACTCCAGCTGCAGTCCACTCTTTGTGAATCTCCCCCACATTTTTGAATGGGTTTGTTTCACAATCCTCTCCAGGGTGCGGTTAACCCTATTGCTTGTACACTTTTTTCTACCACATCTTTTCCTTCCCTTCGCCTCTCTATTAATGTGCTTGGACACAGAGCTCTGTGAACAGCCAGCCTCTTTTGCAATGACCTTTGGTGTCTTGCCCTCCTTGTGCAAGGTGTCAGTGGTAGTCTTTTGGACAACTGTCAAGTCAGCAGTCTTCCCCATGATTGTGTAGCCTACAGAACTAGACTGAGAGACCATTTAAAGGCCTTTGCAGGTGTTTTGAGTTAATTAGATGATTAGAGTGTGGCACCAGGTGTCTTCAATATTGAACCTTTTCACAATATTCTAATTTTCTGAGATACTGAATTTGGGATTTTCCTTAGTTGTCAGTTATAATCATCAAAATTAAAAGAAATAAACATTTGAAATATATCAGTCTGTGTGTAATAAATGAATATAATATACAAGTATCACTTTTTGAATGGAATTAGTGAAATAAATCAACTTTTTGATGATATTCTAATTATATGACCAGCACCTGTATAAATCTCAATTTCAAAACATTTACCCTTATGGCTGGTTGTGTGGTCCAGGGTCACATATTAGATCATATTAGACCATACACCAAAAACATCGTCCATGAAAAAAAAAAAAAAATCACCATGCTTTTAGGGGGAAAAAAAGTTATATAAAACAGGTGAATGATATATGAATAAACCCTTCTGTAAAAAGAATAAAACTGATTTGGTGTATTTGGAGAAAACAGGCTTTTAAAGTATTATAATTGAAATCTGCAGATGCAAATAGATAAAGTGTAATAAAAATTAATGTGTATTATGGATATTTTCTTTCCACTAGTCTGAAAGAAGACATGTTATGGAAGCCCAAAATCTCAAAACTGACCAGTGCATGAAAAAAAACAAGGGTTTTGCCTGTAGTGTCTTGCCTTGATATATAAATTAGGACTAATTATTTGGAAGGGTTCTTTCTTCAAAAGGTACTAAAAGAATAATAGTGGAATCATTGAAGAACTGGTAGTGGAATCAGGATCTGAACCAGAATCTTTTAGCTCTTTATGATTCCCATCCCTAGTGCTTTCCATCCCAGAGAGAAGATGAGAGACAGAAGATTATGAAAGAAAAGGCAGGAGGTCAAGGCAGCGATGGAGGTCAAGGTAACATGTCTCTGCTCTGACTCTGTCACAGCAAATGCACAATAGAGACGTGTGGAGGAGAATCAGATGGAGAGGAATTACAGAATATGAGCCGCACAAAGACACAGTGAATTAGTCCAGTCCTGCGGTCTATGAGCTTATGTAAAACGCTCTCGTTACACTGGTCAATTTCCACACGCACAATGGCCAAATTTCCCCCTCGACTCCTCTGACACGCTCTATCTGACTGTTCCTGCTTTTAAGAGGCTTAGAGGAAAAATTTAGGTGACCTTTAAATAATCAGACACACTAGAGCAGAATATCTGCGGTCCAAATGCACAAGAGCTCAACTGTCTGGTGCCAAATTTCAAAAGAATAAATTTGATTTTGAGTGTCATTTCAGTGTCTGACAGGCACATTAACTTCTTAACAACACATTTAAGTTACATAAATAATAACATTGGCTTTAAGAAAAAATAAATGTCATATTTGCATCAATTCAAAGCTTTCTCAGTCAATTTAGTCACAAAGAACCAGACATTTAATTCTCACTATATATATGACCAAGAACCGCCCACTAACAAAGGACTTTTCTATTGTTAGTGGGTGGTTCTTGGCCAGATATATAGTGAGAATTAAAAGTCTGGCTCTTTGACCATCTAAATGAAATGCAAATCGACCAATCACAGTTCATTTTGTTTTTGCATGCTGTTTACAGGGAGGTTTATCTAAAATAGTTGATTCCTCAAGCAGAAATATCCGTAGACTTCTATAATGTTCATTCAAAAGTACCAAGTAGACCAAAAATGTCAATAAAAAACAACAATTGTGAAGTTCTTGCACAGGTCAATCCTGAAACCCTACTAGCATCTACATTCGGAAATGGCAATAAACATTTAGTTTGAGTTAAAACTGAGAAATAACGAGGAAAAAGACAAGGCAGAAAAAGATGGAGTATAATAAGACAAGTGTTTGTTAACAGTTTTGTTGTCCCTAGTTTCCCTGATTATTCTCGATTCTGCTATTTTCAGTGAGAGTCCTCCATCGGCCGCTCGGAGCCGCCCGCAGGGAATCAAACACGCCCAACAGGCCTGAATATAATAGATTAAACTGTAAGGATTGTGGGATGCATTTATTTCTGAAGCAACCACACAATTACCGTCTTCACCATGTGTGTCTGTTCATAGAAAGTGTTTTAGCGCAGTGAGGGTGATGTTGTATACATACTGTAGACTGGACTGTGAACATTCAAGGCCTTGAGAGAACGCTGATGCAACTATTCGCAATAAAATGTAAACAAATCTTTGCTGTATCTTAAACAAGGATGTCGGCCAACAGGAAAAATGTGCATTATTTTCTTCCTCGTCTCATCACAATTTTTTTTTATTTTTTAATACTTATTCATTTTACCCCTCATTTTTTGGCTAATACTTACATAAAAGTATATAAATAAATAAATATTTTCATGTTATGGCAGAATATGATAAATGGTATTAAAATACGTTAAAATTTTAATTTTTAAGTGAATTTAGGCATCATTACAAATGCACAATATAAAAAATTCACCATTTATTTTGAGATTTGCCAAATATACATTAGATGACACCAAAGATGGTATAAATGTAAAATTAGGAGAAAATGAGCATGCAGTTACTTTTAAATAACCAATCAGACCAATTGACATCTAGAACCGTAACTGTTTGCTAAAATACAGTCCAAAAGAGCTGAATGGGTGACCTCGCAGTTGAATCGTTCTCTCTCGCTAATAAATACGAAGGCAGAGAAGAAATTATAGAGACTTAACACAACACTCCAGAAATCCTGTTATTAGCCTTTTTGTTTCCCATATTCAGTCTCCTGGCAAAAAGATTAGACGATTTTAAAAGAACTGCATAATCTTCTTTAACAGCTTATCAAAACTTTAATGATTTGCTGATAAAGCGCACAAATGAAGGCGCTGGTAAAGAGGATCAGCCCCCCAGTGCAGTGCAGTGATTAGAAGATGAGAGCTGGGAAACGAAAAATCCCACGTCTGCCTCGTGTTCACTTTGAAGGGGAAGAAACTCTGTTTCAGCACAGAGGAGAGTCATAATCATCCAAAAAACATTCGGCTAAATGTTTTGTACAGCTCTTACTCTGGAATCCTTGTACTTTTCTTATTTACTTATTTATACATGCATCTCTGTGTAATATGGCCATCAAAGGATTCAAAGTGTTCATAAGGAACAACACTTCATAGTGTCAGGTCAGCATGATTCCCTTACCCAAATCAAATGTGCCACGAAAACCACAGTTTCTGTTGAAATAAAATTGCAAAAACACAGTTATTAGTGCTGCTTTTTAGGCTAAGAACTTAAATTAGCTAAATTACTAAATTAGCTAATACCTCAGCTAATACCTCTTACCTTCTTGAGAAGTGGTCTGCTATAAAGTTTCTAAGCAATTGGTCAAGAAAAAAATCTGTTGACTTACATTGAAGGACTCAAGCCATATATAGAGACCACCCACAACACCGTAACAACTACCCGGCAACACCCTGACAACCATCCAGAACACCCTAGCAAACCATGCAGCAATGCTCTGGCAAAAACCCAAAACACCCTTTAAACAGAGTGACATATTTTACTCTGAAAATCCAGTTCAACAGTAAAACTGCTAACTTGCTATTTATAAAAAAAATTATAATGACAGAAAGCAGTCTCTGAAAGCTACTTACGCTATTCCCATTTAAAACTGATCAACCCAGGCTCATACGTGCCTCTACCTACATCTTTGCAAAACTGCAAAAAACATACAGTACCTATACATTAGAGCTGCACAATAATCGTTAAAAGATCGCTATCTTGATTCAAACATCTACTTGATCTCGTTCCTAAATGACAAAGATTCACCCTTGTCTATTAAACCTTGAACAAAATCACACCGGAACGAAGCTGAGTGCCTGCAACCCCTTTAGCTGTGACTTATTCACGATACAGCACTAGCCTCGAGTACCTTAACCTTATTGCTTTTATGAAACGGTTACCACACAATACAAATATTAAAGCCAAAAACATGTATCAATGCAACTTTCATGAAGTAAAGTTTCACTAAAAGCCTTCCCTTCTGCCGGAAAAAATAGTCCCTGACCGTGAACAGCAACAGAAGTTACATTATTATGCCATTAGATGGCAGCAAAGACAGTCTTTATGAGTGTGTCAGTCAGTAGCGAAGACTTTTACATTGAAAAGACTGAATTGTTGTGAACACGGAACAAGACGCAACTGACAAATGCCTAGTGCTGTCAGTCACAGGAAAACCCCATAACTGTTAAAAGGACAAGACAATACATCAGATATTTAAACAGATTTTTTAAACAGGTAAAAAACTTGCTCAATCGATTTCTTTCTCAAAATACTCTTCTACATAATACAGTAAGCTTCAATGGACAATATCAATTGAGAACATACAGTTTATGTTGCTAAAAGTGGTTGCTAAGGGTGTTGTGTAGTGATACACAGAACTGTTGGGTGAATCGGTCATAGCTGTGTTTTATGGTGAATTATATTGACCAATCAGAATCAAAGACAGGAACTAACCATTTAAAAGAATATTCATATTATCACAGACGTACTCGGATAAAAGTTTATAGTTTGGATAAAAACACTGATGTCTACAAAAGCGATCAAAATGGAGGAAATCACCTTCTGAATTGAAATAACAGTTGTATTGATTACATTGTTACGTCACCAGGTGGTGACAAAGTGACTGTTAAAAATGTATTTGTCACTGAATCATTAATTCAAGAGATTTGTTAAAAAAAAATGCCGATTCATCCAGTAATGAAACAAGTGAAGTATTTATGAGTAAGTCATTGAATCATTCATTCAAACTGATTTAAAAAAAAAAAAAATCATTCAGATCATTCAAATCATAGACTGCAGCAATTAACATTAATCAGAACCTCTAAACCAACTAAACCTTGTTTAGTTGTATGTTCAGAATCGTGGGAGAATCATGAGCTCTGTTTAAACATTTTTTTTTAAAAATAAATAAAAATAAAAAATAAAATTTATCCAAAATCGTGCAGCTCTACTATACATATAATTCACTGACGGTTCCAGCTCAAATAGACACTAGAGATAGTAAAACACCAACAACTTTTATTCGTGTTAACACAAATTATGATTCAGGGGCAAATTATCACTTCAGAATTTTCACACAGTTCCTTGCACAATATATATGTTATGATCTCAAAATACTTATAATACATTTTGAGGTTCGCATCACATTACCAGCTCCATATGTATGGCTTTTCTAACATTGTAAACTTGCTCGGTAGCTCACCTGGTACAGCGTTACACTTGCGATGTGGTGTGTCGGTTATGAGTCCTGTTAGTCACAAGACTCAACAAAAGAGCTTGTAGAATCAAACTAGCATGGCATTGTTGCTTCAGGAAATGTATTGTTAACACTTTACAATAAGTTAACGTTAATGAAAATACAGCTGTTCATTGTTTGTTCATGTTAGTTCACAGTGCATTAACTAATGTTAACAATAATTTAATAATGTATTAGTAAATGTTGAAACTAACATTAACAAAGATTAAAAAATGCTGTAGAAGTGCAGTTCATTATTAGTTCATGTTAACTAATGAATGCTTTCAATGCTTTCAAACGGAATAGAGCATTAACCTTTTAGTGCCACTTACTGGATATTTAATTTCCAAAATGCCACAATATGTACAGTACATCAAAAAACGATGCCAGATTCATGTTCATCTTTGAGTTAAAACTGACCACACTTTTACTGAAAATGTATTAAAAAGTGTTGCAAAACGTGCAAGTAGCAACGTAATATGATTTTGCAGAAATGTCTCCACAGGCATGCATTTCCAGTAACCCTGGGTTGGAATTTATTTTGAGTTTACAGTAATAATAACTGCATAAATGATTCTGATTCTGAAAGAAATAGGGTTAGCATTGTTGGAGTTGTAACATGTTGCTAGCTGTGTGTGTGAAGTTTAGACAGCACGTATGGGTTATTAAATCTTAGTGTTGCGTTTGAAGCCCAGATGGTTCAATACACATGTGCAGTTTGATGCATGAAGAAACGTGTGTATCCGTCACGTCTGTCTTAGGGCCATCCGCTGTTGACAAGCATTTGCAAATACAGAAAATAATGTCAACAAAGCAAATGTCAGCGAATGACATTTGTCAAAGCAAAATCACAATGACCTGTGACCCCTAGACCTAACAAATCGCAATGCTAATAGATGTAAGAGACACGGGAACCAAAGCCACACTAAACATTTTTGAGCATGAGCTGTACATACACACAGGTCAAAAAGGAAGAAAGAAAAGCGATGCAGATAGTGGAAGTGTGCAGTGCATGTGTGTTTGGTATGAGGGCAGATAAAGCATCCTCTTACCTTTGCTGTAAACCACACAGTTGTTCTTGTTGTCATCTGCTCCCTGCCAAGTCACATCCAGCAGCCACCTGGGGCCTGCGTTCAGCACCAGTGGGACGTGTGGCTTCGTCTTCTGCAGAGGTGGAGATAACACACACACATACACACAACAATCATTTGTTTATTTGGGGACAAGCTCATAATCTCAAGGAACTTTATGATGTTCAACAGGGTTCAACAATAAAGATCAGATATTTACTTGCAGTTTCAACACAGGGAGTGTGACAGTTTTGGGTCAGTTGATGGAAATGACACTTTTTACACAGTTTTACAGATTTAAAAGTTTGGTTTTCTGTGATGTATTCTTCCAAAGCAAGAAGCCACGGTTTACAGTGAATTTGTAACCCGTGTTGGGGGTAATGCATTACAAGTAAATTGAGTTACGTAATCAGATTACTTTTTCAAGCAATTAGTAAAGTAACATTACTTTTTCAATTTACAACAAAATATCTCGCAAATATTCAATTTATTGACTGACAGCTCCCCTGTCCCCATGTTGAGAGAAATAAACATCTGAAAGTCCCTCTACTGTACAGGTGTAAATATACATTTCCTCCAGCTTGAGTCTTATAGATTTTTACTTTTGGTGTGAAAGGGCCTAAACATTTGCCAAAAATAGAACTGTTTTTGTTGTTATTAAAAAAATAAACCAGCAAGCCCAGCCCAGGTGAGAAAAAGTAATGCAAAAAGTAATGTAACGCATTAAGTAATTAACGCAATTAGTTACTTTTTTAGGAAGTAACGCAATATTGTAATGGATTACTTTTAAAAGAAACTTTCCCCAACACTGTTTATAACAGCTAAGGGGCGTTGTTAGGTACGTTGCAGACCCCGTTAGCTGTATAAATTCACTGTAAACCATGGCTTCATGGGGCTTACTGCCTTTATATATCTATAGCTATATATCTATATATCTATCCATATATATATATATATATATATATATATATATATATATATATATATATATATATATATATATCTCTCTCTCTCTCTCTATATATATATATATATATATATATATATATATATATATATAGAGGAATAAATTACATTTTAAATATATTCAAATATTCAAACAGCTATTTCAAACTGTAATAATACTTCACAATATTGTTGTTTCATTGTATTTTCGATAAAATCGGTGCTGCCAAACTTTTGACATCAGTGTAAATCATCACGATTTGCAACAAAAACAATTAATACTTCATAGAAATCCGAATGTTTTAAAATTCTGCAAAATGTAAAAACAGTAAGTAGTGACAAAGGGGCTTATTAGACTTGATTTAACATCCTTCAGTAAAAATAAATGAATAAAACACAAAAGTGAACCTTTTTAGGACAGGCAAAAGAATAATATGAACACTCTCTCCTGTGGATGAGGGGAGGAGAATTCTGTGATATATACATGATGAGAACTGACACTGAAACTCAGACATTTTCTAGAGTTTAATGGTGTTTTCAGTATCAATGACCCAACCCTGCAGCCCAGCGTCCTCGCATTTAACTCCAAAGAGTGTGGAATTATCAGCCTGAATTTTTCCCAGCGATCCAGTTTCTGATCTCTCCGATTACGGCCTGATCTCAGGTGCCTGGGAATTGCAAAAAGAATGTGAGCGGCTTTCGGCGAGGAGAAGGCGAGCGTTCAGGACTGAACTTTGGCCACATTGTGCCTCCCTATCGCCACCATCTCACTATTTCCTGCAACGGGCCGAGAAGAATTTAAAGAATCAGTATCCATTTCAAAGGCCGATTGAGGTTAAGTTTTATAATGCTCCGGCAAATTATTCCGAATGTGTAACGTCATTTTTCTTTTCTGGCCGGGGTCGAAATGCACAGCTTCGAGTTCTATCTATAAGGTGAAAGCAGTAAGATAGAGAAAAGCTACTAAAATGCACTCGCACCCTTTTGTGGAGAAAGAGCCACTGCTGGTGCTTGGCTGTTCACTATGCCAATTTTTTTTTTTTTTTTTTCTATTTCATTTTTCAAATGGCTTTTTTTAAAAGGCAATGAAAGCTCACTCCGAGGCAGGATTGGTAGAGATCTTGGACAGCTGTTACAGTAGCCCATTACTGGCAGGCAAAATGTCTGTCTTTCTGGGCCATTAGACGTGACGCCCCAGGCACACCTTCATTAGAGTGCAGCAGAAATAGTTTAGCTAAGTGAAAATGGGCTGGAGTCACTCTCAGGCAGCTCACGTGACATCATTTCCTTTCCTGAGTCTACATTGCATGTGTGGGGCTGTTGCGATTTACTCCTGCAAAGTATGCATTCACAACAGATGCATTCAGATCACTCTCAAACTATCTGACAAAAGGAAGTGTTGCTCATTTAAGTATCAATTTTCTCTCTTTTCTCCTTTAATTCTTTAGTGGAAACAAAGAAACTGCATAGATACAGTACATCTATAAAATTAATGTGGGTAGCAAATAAGATTATTTGGTCTTAAAAAGAATTTATTAAGAAATATTTGAGTTCAAATTGAGATTTCTGAATTTTATTTGCAAACTTTGCTTGTCTTGGAAAATGTGAACACAATCTGAGACAGAAAAACAATGGTTGCTATTAAACAATTGCTATTAAATTTCACAAATAATTACAAAGATACGGTAAGTAACACATTGAATGTTTGAAGAAGATAGAATAAAATAGTATTTTCTTGAAAACATACTCCAATAATGTTTTATTTACAGCTAATTTACAGCGTAGAACAAAAGAGATACCTGTGAAATTACAAGGATATTTTTGTCAAGAGAAGCAAAAAGTCTCCATTAAAGAGATCTCATTTGTGTTTTTTATGATTTTTATCCATTTGCTCTTTTTTTTTGTATGATGACTTCATTATTCTATCAAACTAGGCGAAATCTTGTCTTAAAGGGTGTTTTGACCCTCACCTGGCAGTCTCACCCACCTGGACATCTACGTGGGCGTCTTTCCCCACACTGGCAGTGAGACAAAAACCCTCGGTCATTTAACACAGCTCCCGTTTCACATCTCAAATTAGCCATACAATAAAGTCTTATATCCGGGCTGACCTGAGAATTTTACAGGCCTGTCAAAGAGGACCGCAGACCGTCTGATTGTTGCCACGACAACTATCTAAAATGAGAATCAGATTAACCCTTTCTCTGATCCCCACCGTCTGGAGTCATCTCTTATTCAGAAGCAAAGGTCCGCCCTGTCTGTCTGACTCTCTCTCTCAAGGCCCAGAGGTTCCTCAGGAAATGCAGCTAATGATGCAATTCACAGAAAAAATGGCCAAACATGTAAATTTTAAAATGTAGATGTGTATCATGTGACTAAAATCCTGCTATTTTATCAATATTTTTCATAAACTACAGAGTTGCAGTACTGCATACTGTACAATATACAATGCTTTTTTTAAACTATATGCATAGGCAGATGTTTCAAACAGTAGTATTTCAAAATACATGATCTGCATTAATTGAGTGTGGCTCGGTTATCATTTCTGAGATTATTTTAGAGATTAGAGAGAGTTTATTGTCATTCCAGCCATATACAGTACAGTGCAGTGTACAAAAATTACAGTAACATTAAAGAAAACTATGAGTAATACAATTACTTCACTTTAAACAATACACTGTATACTAGTTCCAAGTGGTAATTTTATATCGGAGTGTCTATTTACACTAAGTGCAAAAAACGTCCCTTGTTGGCAAACGCTATTTACACTAGCTCCACCCACCAATGTCTGGTTGGGCCACTCAAGTCAAAATAAAAGACACACGTAATTCAATGTTTTCAGTGGTGCAGCAGTACCAAGTAAGACTTGCAGAACTGGCTTTTAACACGATCGACACGGGTTCGAATCTGCCTTTTGCAGAGCTCCCTCTCTCTATTTTCCCATCACAAATCACATCAGAAAGGCCTATATTTTCAATAAAAATGTAAAAAGAAGTTCTAAAAGTGGCCTAACGAGTGTTTAAAAGTATTTGTTAGGTAGGTGTAGCGAGGGGTTTTATTCTCCCAATAAGGCATCCTATTTAATAATACACTACGATATTATTGCATTCTGTTGTACAAAAATACAAGAACTGCTACTTTTACATGGTGTAAATAGAATATATCGCTATTTTCAACTACTGTAAAAAGCATATCACTAAGTAAATGCTGATACTGTCACTTAGTTGAAATAGAATATATCGCTATTTTCACTTAGTGTAATTAGCATCTGCAGCTATTTGCACTTAGTGTAAATAGCACATATCACTATTTGCACTTAGTGTAAATAGCCACTGCCAATTTTATATACATTTCTTTCATGACAACTCTCTGAGTGTTTGGCGTGGTAATGGATATGACAATGTTGACATGTTTGGTCTTGGTGGAATAGATCTGCTACACTGCTGTTGCTGCTGCAAAGCAAGTACGGGACATTCTACAGACAATACATTCATGACATGCTGCTGTATAAGCATACATGAATTACCAGTAGCAGATCTATACAGGTGGAGCTGGGGAAGGTGGAGGGTTTCTGAAAGTGCGCTGCAGCTGCTACAGCAAAAGTATTTGAAGGCTGAGAAGTGAGCTCATTGGCTACTGATACAGCAGGAACCAATCAGTGGGGCCCATAGAGAATGATGTGATGCAAGCAGATTAAGTCAAGGACCTATCAGCCTGTGCCATCTAGAGTTTCACGACAGAACTTTGTATTTATAAAAACTGCATTCAAATACGTTTTGTAATTTAATGCAATTTTGTATACAAATATCTTCGATTAACATCAGTCACACAGCATTGTGGCATACAGTATGCTCTGGTTGTATACTGTACATTCAGGCAAATGTGTTTTTTTCACTCATGTACATTATAGAAATACATAATATGTGCCACTTTTCATACTGTGCACAGTATAAATATGTGTACTATGCTATTCTGAATGTACTCAGAGTTGATCTTTCATAGACACATGCGTCTAAACTGATTTGTTTCAAAAATATACAGCGCAGTCTGTGATTGTAGTACTAAAATGATTTTAAGACATCTGAATATCAAAAAGAGAGTCTAAATGTGCTGCAATATGTGGGAATGAATAATCCAAGTTGAATATAATTAAGTTAAACACAAAACAGGTTGCAAATGAGCACACAAGTACTGTAATAAAACAGTAGATAATGTTTTGGAATCGATGTACAAGTGAAGCGAAAGTGTCTTATTTGCAGACAGATGCTAAGGTGACGCTTGATTTAAGACCTTCACCGGAGGCGCTGTGTGTAAGTAACAGATCTCTAGTCTCACTCTACTGGTTTGCAATCTCTCTTTCTCCATGTGTAAGAGATACAGTGACCAAAACAGTGTAGTCAGCGAGCGAGTGATTACAAACTGATGCTCCAAATTCGCTATAAAATGAAAATCAATATTTCCACAAGTTGCAGGAACATAAAAGATAACCTTCATTGATTTTTTCATGACTTAGGCCTGTGTGATAAAATCTAATATAAATTTTCAGCTGGTCGGATTTGGATCAGAGCAGGGAAGCAGGGGCTGCCGATAAGTTTCTCGCTAACATCCCTCAGAGTTGGCTTTTTTTCCCCCTTCCTCTTCCTTCTTTTTTTTCCTCCCCTTTTTCTCTCCTCCACCTCTTTCCGAGCCGCGGCTGTACTATTTATAATTGGCCTGGTACGAGCGAAAGCTTCTATCGGGAATCAGCTCTAATTTTTATTACGGAGCAGCTAAAGCCTGTTCCAGATAATTTGGAAATTTCAGGGGGAATTGTGATGGAGCTGATGGCAGTGGCGCGGAGGCCCGCAGAAAGGAGCTAACCTGTAATAGCCTGTGTGGCGGCAGCTGATTAAATGTTGCCATAGATGAAAGACCCACCATCGCCGCAATAAATTAACCAATCACACAAATCCCAAGTCGCCGCTAATCCGGCCTTGATACCCTGATCCTCTGATCAGCTGAAGGAGGTGAAGGGAAGAAAGTGGCTGGTGACACTGTGAGCCACCCTGACTCTAGGCTTGTGTGTAAACAACGGGCTAATGATAGCGGTGCTGACCGTTGCCACGGTCCCCGGCGCGCTCCAGCCCGCCTCACAGCTCATGGGGCCACCAGAAATCCCAGTGTCCACGCTACGCACTCTTCATTTCATCAAACTGTGCAGGAAGAGATTAAAAGCATGTTATAGCTTTTGATTTTAAGCCTTTAAATCTACCGAAATCATTTCATTCTTTTAGTTAAGTGTGGGAAATAAAAATCGAATTCAGCATGAGAATTATGGTTACATATGGATTTGTCAGATCCACCTCCTCATGATGAACACTCCATATCTGAAGTTAAGGATATCTCAAAGATTAAGGTAGATTATTATTATTATTATAATAAAACAAGAAATATGCATTTATTAGATTCTATGTAATACATTATGATGTTTTGCAGTACATTTATATGTATCAGACCAACTTTCTGGTTTCGGTTCTAGTTTTCTTAATGCAACCAATGAATTATTAAATATATAACATTGAAAATTAAAATTTTATGTGTATAAAAATGTGTTAACACAAAAAAAGTAACACATTTTAAAGAATTATACTCAAAATCATAAAAAAAAAACACAACAAATTAGAAAAAAAAAGGAATATATATTATATTATATATATTCATATGTCAGGCTGACATGTGTATATATATATATATATATATATATATATATATATATAATTTATTTATAAATAAAGCCAAAGCTAAAGATAATTAACAAGTAGTAAAAAATAAGGATTTTTTAAAATTACATTTTAATTAAATTAATGGCTTTATTTGTTAGATTTAGGTCCTTGAATTTCTGCATTTTCATACATTTTTCATATTTTAAAATGTAGAGATTCAAGGACATAAATGAATTAAAAACTGATCAAATTTATTTAGTTTGAAAGGCAATCCTGTAGCTTGAACAGTCAAGCATGTCACTAGCAACACCAAGGTCATAGGTTAAATATCTAAAGAATGCATGAATTGTGTACCTTTAATGTAATGCAAGTCGCTTTGGATAAAAGTGTCTGGCAAATGCATAAATGACAGATTTTCTTTTTCAAACGACCCATTCAGAACCTTCATTTCTGCACGTGTAACCTATAACACCTATAACACACACACGCACACACACACACACTGTATTCACAGCACATTTTCACTGGAGCCCCCTGCCCTATATGAATATACGCATGCCATATGTCAGGCTGACATGTGCGAGGGTTCAAGGCAGAGGTGAAGGCTGAAGGTGAGGATAACAGGACCGGACCTGCTCTAAGACTCTGTTTACAACATAACGTACCCTCGATATGGCGACTTCAATTAGTTGTTCACCATGATGAAACAAATTGCATGTGGTCAACTGGAAATTTCATTAAGGCAGATTTTCCTGCAGCTCTCGTTATCTCCGTGTATTAATATTTCCTCAGGCTTGCTGGACGGCTGAGTTGCGGGGGACATTTTTTCCCCTTCCACGCAGCAAACGTCCAAATCCCCTTCACACGCATCCACACGAAATTATGGATTCTCTAAAAATAAACCCTGATGTTTCTCCTTTTCATGTGCTGTTTGATAAACTAAATAAAGCCCCCTATTTTTTTTTTTTTTTTTTTTTTTTTTTTTTTTCAAAATCACTATCTAGCCCAGAAAATATATTCCCATGTCTGTCATCCGTTCCAGCCTGCTCTTTTTAAATGGCAGTGGTTTCATCGCCTAAAATGAAAAGATACCTCCTCCTTGGTGCCGTCTTTGCCTCTTCTTTTTTTCTCTTTTTTTTCGAGCGAGCATCTGCTATTGGGAGTCTAAATAACGGAAATATGCAAAAAGAGAAATTGCACGCTAATTCCCTTTGGAGATAGATCTTGGCGCCTGCCCTGTCATAAATCAGAGAATTTCGATATGAAATGAGGCAAGCTGCTCTAATCATTTCTGCATTTCAAATTGGATCACTGGCTCAATCGCTTGGCTTTTAAACTGCTTGCCTAAGAGCAAATGTGAGGTGGGAGATAATGGGGAAGAAATCTCAGCCCGCGTGCCGTAGTTAGTTTACTGCTTGAGTGCAAAAGAATGCTTTCAGCCCCCCTCCTCCTCCTCCCCTCTCTGCGGCTTTCTCTTTTCAACTTTGTTAAATTGACTTTTTCGTTTGAAATCGATTAAATTGAGAATCACTCCGGCTCTACCAATCTTTTAAGGAACACCCATTGAGGTTCGCTCGGGCCTATCGTTTTGCACTGTTCGTCGTTGCTATAGGAACCATGCATATTTATTCAAAATCACCTTGCTTTAAAACATAGTTTGACTGTTCAGTGCTGATTTCATCGCAATCTTTTCTGAAGACAGAAATGTGTCCTATTTACCTCGTAAACAACGGCTGAGAGAGATTAAAATGGCTTTTAATCGAGATTGCGTACAACAGCGAATGAACAAGACATGCAGTACAGTGTGTTTTGTATAAATGCGCCACTGTCATTTCTTGTTTTCTTTGACACATCGCATTTTGCTGCCATTAAACGTCCATTTCCTGATCTTGAACATCTGACTGGTTATCTTACCTGCAAAAACTCAGCTGATGAATTAAAAAATGAGGGGTAGATGCTAGCCAGTGTCTTGTATTGAACTTGGACTATGTGTTTTGAAGCGTCAAGCGCAGAAAGGTTTCAGCTCTAATGCCATCTGGTTTAATGAGCACTTAGCCTCCAGGACAGGAGCTCTTCCTGTCACTGTTTCTCTCCTCCAGGGCTGAATCGTACAGTCAGAGGGCTGCTGGGGACTTCATTAGCACATGCACCCAGCGATATACTGTGATGGGCCAGATTTATAATGGTACAGTTTAAAAGAAATGCACTTAAAGGGATAGTTCCCCCATAAATGAACATGCTGTCATCATGTACTTACCCTCATGTCATTCTAAACCTGCTGGTTTTTGTGTGGAACCTAAAAGGAGAGTTTTTGAAGGACCTTTCTTTTCCTAAAAGAGCTCAATTTGATTTTTGCATTATTTTATAGTCTTTCAAAGCCAAACAGTGGAAATTTAAGTCATTTATCACTGAAAATCACTAAAGAATATAGTGTCACGGCAGCATTAGGCAGGTTTAAACATTATTTATGACTGATGCAAAATGGGGAATGATATTTGAGAACTGTGAGGTAGGGGAATATTTTAATATTTAAATTTTCAATAAAACATTATGTCAGGTTGTTCCTAACAAAAAGCTTGTTTGCATAACTTCAGAACAGTACAATAAGTCTTTACTTACTTTGATGGTACTTTTATAGTGCGTTTTTTGTCCTTTTTGAAGCTTTGAAGCCAAACCCACCGTATGCTTTAGGACAGGGATGGGCAACTTCGATAGTGACGAGGGCCAACATTTTTTCTCCTTAATACCAGGGGGCCAGATTACTAATCCACACTCGCACCTTTTACACCGTCTTACTCAATTTACTTTTTAATAAGGGAAATCAATGTACAATTAATGTAATTTTTAAAAAAGATTTTATGAACTGTTAAACTTGTGCAATTTTGCTAATACAAATGAGAAACTTTGTTTTTAGTTGACAATCAATAATACACCAACAAGCAAATGTAAACATCTCAATTGCATTATCTGCAAATTTGCAACAAACAAATGTACAGAAGTCCTATTTTTGATTACAAGCCTAGAGAACATTTTCAACTCAGCCTCGTTAAAAAGTGCTTATTTAAAAAATTGTTTTTATAGTAAAAAATTACTATAATCCACATCCACATATTACCATGAAAAATACTATTTTTAAAAAATGTATAAGAGCATAACAAGTGCATACATTTCTGTCATTCATTTTACCTTTGAAATCAAAGACAAGTGCAACTCTTTTATACTTCTCGTTAGCCGCTTTTCCACTGTCGGGTCAAACCGTTCTCTTTGCTTTACTGTTCCATTCTGTGCCGATCTGATCCGAGCCGGCCGGTACGGATATGGTTTTGTTTTCCACTGTGGGGCTGATAACGGAGCTCTTTAGTCGTTGCCTTAGTAACGCAAGAGTTTACACACTATGTAAATAGTGACCGCGTTATGTAGGATGATCAGTTATTTCTTTTAATTGTATGATTAATTTGTGTTCACGTTGCTCAAATATCATGTTTAGCAAGCTACGGAAAAACTGGCAGCCAAGTGACCAATCCTGAGTGAAGACGTCACGTCACTACTCGCATTCTAGCAGAACGGTTCGGCACGGTTGGCTAATTCCGGGCGGAGAACGGTTTGTAATCGTGCCGTGTCATACAGAGCTCAATTGGAAATACGACTGGAACCGTTCCTTCCCATTCTTCCGTTCGACCCGACGGTGGAAAGCGGATTTTGTGAGCAGTGCAGTGGTGTAATGGCAATTTACAATGAAATCTTTCATTACAGATTTCGTTTCCAAACAAATCAAACATATGGGTGACCCTTGAACTTGGTAAAAAGATAATCCCTTAACCATCCTGATTGGATGGTGAAAACACCATTATTTTTTCATTTATTTTTGCTAATTTTAGTAAAGTTTCACATTAGCGTGCACATCCTACGCTGTTATTAATACGGGGATCGGCTGGAAATAACAACCTCTCCTGGATTGATTTAGTATTAACATTATAATCTAAATGCAATATTTACATTATTTGCTTTTCAAATGTCCAGCGGGCCGTATTTAAAGACAGGGAGGGCCGTATGCGGCACATGGGCTGCCAGTTGCCCATCCCTGCTGTAGGAAGTCTGTTAAAACTCAATGGGCTCAGGGGAGGCAAGAGAGGCGTAGACTCCTGCTGTAACTTTACCTGCTTGTGTCGCTGTTGGACAGTCTTACTTTAGAAAAATTAATAATTTTTACACTTTTTAATGTCATATTTTGAAATATTTGGAAACACCCCTGATATTATATATATATATATATAAACCAAATAAAATCCATGTATGACACAACATGAAGTAAATCATGGCAGAAACTATTCCTTTAAAGTGTGCCAATATCTTAAAGGGTTAGTTCACCCAAACATGAAAATAATGTCATTTATTACTCACCCTCATTTTGTTCTCCACCCCTAAGACCTTCGTTAATCTTCGGAACACAAATTAAGGTATTTTTGATTAAATCTGATGGCTCAGCGAGGCCTGCATAGACAGCAATGGTACTTCCTCTCTTAAGATCCATAAAGGTAGTAAAAACATATTTAAATCAGTTCATGTGAGTACATTGGTTCTACCTTAATATTATAAAGTGACAAGAATATTTTTTGTGCGCCAAAAAAAAAAAAAAATTATGGATCTTGAGAGAGGAAGTGCCATTGCTGTCTATGCAGGCCTCGCTAAGCCATCGGATTTAATCAAAAATATCTTAATTTCTGTTCTGAAGATGAACAAAGGTCTTACGGGTGTAGAACAACATGAGGGTGAGTAATAAATTACATTATTTTCATTTTTGGGTGAACTAACCCTTTAAGCAAAAAGTTATTGCCATTGTGTAGATGCAACAATACTGGTCGTGCACAAATTAGACTAAAACTACAATGAATAAAAACATCCACACAACACAACCTGAACAAATTCAAGCAGACTTGAAAGCAAACAAAGGTAGAGTGTTCGACTGCCTGAATCGTGTGAAGTTGAATGCACTTTGCGCATAACTCGCATGCATATTATTTGAAAAGGACATGGTGACGCTGAATTCATAATGTTTGCTTTGCATTGTAATAATGTCTAGGAGGCAGAGGAACATGCCCTGCTCAGATTCGGCTTGTGAAATGGTGTGCCTTCCCATAGATCCCCCTATTTCAATTTGAATTTCCACTTTGAATCCAATTGCTGGCTTCTTTGATCTTTGCATGCAACTTGCTGACAACTCCTACAGCAAAAGCTCACTATTGGGCCAATAACAAGGGGTTCTCTGTATGTCCCGTACACCTGTACAGATATCTGCATGCCTGGAGGCCCGGCAGGTGGCATCTGCCAGGCAACCAATCGCACGTAAACGTCACTGCATTGTGCAGATTCCTCTCATCGTTAGATGCATTCTGTGTACAGAATGAAAGCTACCCCATCAGATGTGATACAACCTCTGAAAACTAGAAACAACCACAGTGAATGTGGGTGAAGAAAATGAGGTAGCAACCATTTGCATAATCTTCCAAGGCAGCATTAAAGCGCTACGTAATTTGAGATGGGGTCTTCGTAAAAAACCTATTCTCGATATTGAGTCATAGGTAAATAAATAAGAGTGAACTCACCCCCTCCGAAAGCATTAGGCGTGAACTCTCTTATCTCGGCTCGCCAACCGTTAAAGCGAGGGTTTGCAGGGCTGCGTATGCTCTTTGTTACCCAATTAGTTTACTGACGACCCCCGTGGTCTAATTTTCCTGTTTTGACAGGCTCGTACACCCTCGCCTAATGTGCTAGACCACCGGGACAGACGGCCAGACGCTGTCCAGACTTCTGCAGCCTCTATCAAGCGTTTCTATCTCACAAAAGGCTTCTGTGATAGCGCACCAGATGACCGCTGCAAAAAATCTGTGATTTTCACACTGAATACTTTCATTTAGTGCTGCTCCTCCATCTGGACTGGTTTGATGAGCGTTTGTGTGACAAAAGACGAGAGGAGATGGGGAACTCGGCTGTGGCCTCTTGTCTAGAGGAAGTAAGAGGAAGTTAGGGCAAGAGAATCAAGCAGAACCGGGCATTAAGTTTAACGTATGAGAACTCATAAACAGAAGCTGTACTGGTGAACTGCTGATACAACAACTAATTTGCTAAAAGAGAGCCTAACTTGGCTCAAAGCTCATAACTAGACAATATATCACACGTTTATTCACTTGAAAGGCAATTTCAGAATCGATTGCCAAGACTGGCTTGTCGCACACTTCAAAATATGCGCATGTACGTGAAAGGATGGCCAACATCTCCTGGATTTCACCACCAATTAACCATCTCCGCTTCACATGGTGGAATGTTGAATTCCAACAGGGGAATCGAGATTGCAAGTGAAAACTATTGTGGATTATCTCGGCTACTTTTCAAGGAAGTTGTTTCAGTGTCCCACAAGTGGAGTCTTGACAGTGACAGATGGCAAAGCAGCTGGCATCGCTCAAACTCTTCTCCCTTGTGCTAGATTTTCCCCCTCAGTGTTCGCCGTGGATTCTGCCGTGGCGTATTCCAACACCTTTGGCAAGACGTGGCGCAAACCGAGGGAGACAACACTGTGGACAAACTTATGTTGTTTCTTGCTAATTCAGATTTGAATGAGGTTATGCAAAATATCAAACTTCAGGGAGCTTTAGGCGGGCGTTAGTTTTTACTTCTTTAGAGACAAAAAAAAAAAAAAAAAAGAAAACTTCCCAAAGCTAAACCATTGACGTCAATTCATATGATAGCACTAGAAATTGCATTTGAAACTATTAAAATCTTGGCTTGTTGCTAACGGGGATAAAAC